>JACEFZ010003823.1:0-390000 GCA_014155875.1 Cepaea nemoralis
CAAGACCCTCCCTTCTACCTCCCTGTTAGACCCTTCCCTGTTTCTACAAGACAGGCATCATAGTGAGAGTCTTTCTGTTTGCGCCTGCAATCGGCCGTATGTGTGTGTGGAAGATTTGCACGTATGCGCACCACTTTTCACTCCACTTTCTTTTAGGAGATTCCAGGTGGACTCTTACCAGAGGGTTTCTTATTGGAACTTTATCGAAAGGATCCTCCTTCTTGGGGTGGGCTGGCTTAGGCTTCTTCTTTTTTCCAGACCATCTGTCTGGAGATCGGGGACTGGGTTGTGACAGTTCCCCATTATCCCCATGAGCTAGCACATACCTTTCCGCTAATGTATTGACTAAGTCTAACCTCTCTGCCCCATTTTCTAGCAAGAAGGTTTGCAATGGCTTCGGCATCATCCTCTTCATTTGGTCCACGACCACTAATTCTTCTAAACTTGCATAGTCGTTAGCAAATCCAGCTAATGACATCCACTTCAAAAGGTAAGACTTCAGTCTAACACTGTAGGCTGCGAACATCTCCCCTGGCTCTCTCTTCGACTTTCTGAACTGCTGTAGGTATGTATGGGCTGTCATCTGGAACCTTTTCAATAATGCTTTTTCCAGGGCCTCATAGTCATTCTCCATACCAGGTGGCAACCTTGAGTATACCTCGTACGCTGTCCCCCTCAGGCCCTGTGAGTTTCAAGTTCCATTTCCCACGTTCCAATCCCATAGCCAAAGCCATCGACTGAAATCTTTGAAGATACTGGTCGATCTTAGCTTTGTGTTCATCGAACGGGAGCAATGGGAACTTCATTGCCTGGTATGGAACGCCACTAGAAGTTGTTGAGTCAGGGAGAACTACGCCTCCCACTGCACCCTCGCTTTCCTTGGCAGTTTGAACTTTCAGCTCCAACTCCCTCATACGGAACTCATGGTCTCTGACCGCCTGCTCTGCTTCCAGTTTCCTAGCTTCGCGATCTGCCTCAATTTTCTTAGCTTCGCGCTCAGCTTCCATTTGCTTAGCTTCGCGTTCAGCTTCCCTTTTCTTAGCTTCGCGCTCAGCTTGTTGGAAGTCTCTTTCCACTTCTTGAACATATTTCTGTAACTCCGCCCCATCGTAGCCCATCTCACGCCCTGTAGCCTGTACGTCAGCAACATTAAATTTAGCTGATGCCATCTTAAAGTCAGAGGGTAAGTGAATAGGTAATTGTATAGAAAATGACTATCTCACATAACCAAAATATATATATTACACGACCACAACACGTCGTATGTCGGTCAGTCTGTGTCAGACAGAGTATTATAGACAATAACCAGGCACGGTAGGCAGAACCTATTGATAGTAGACAAGAATATCTGTCCCCTATCACTATATCAGCCAGAACTCCACCAGGATTTCAAATATTCTGCGACGTTCCCCCAGTGATTGCAACAAGCTATGTGAAGGGTCCCAAATAACTCTGTCACAATTCTTCAATAATATTATATCGCTCTGGCTGGGATAGGTTTTTGCTTGCCAACCCTCCTCCGTTCCCTGGACTCACTGTCACTCTCTCTTTCGACCTCGGGGCCTATTCCCTGCGGTGTCTTTCTGGCTGTCCCATAGATAACATGGCGATAGTCAGAGTAAACTAGAAAGTAATTTTATTAACTGAATAAAGGACAGCACAGGATAACATCAAGGCAGTTAAAACAGATAGTTCACTACAGACAAAACAGGGACACAGAGTTCAGTTCTGACACAGAGCCTGATGGCTTTCCATCCTAGACCGAAGAATACTACAAAGTCCCGTCAGTCGACATCTGCCTCACCAATTCTGTTCTTCGTTAGTTTCCTCCGTCCCGATCGGTTGAACGAACAACAGGCTGCTGTAGAACCAAAGCCATTGGTTTGCGAGGACTTCTTTACATTGTCAATTCACAGTTCATTTGGCACAAGGTTGGGAATGCTTTCAAATAATGGGAATAGTTTATGAATGTGGAATGGATATGGGTCTTTCAATGTCACTGACACGGATGGGTAGGACCAAGAATGAGGTGTAGGTCCAATCATGAACATAGGGTCAACCACTTCGTAGTTGATTTGGGATTTGTATTGAGCGGGTACTGAAGGATGCCACTAGATTAGGACTAATCGGACATTGATTCCTTGCTTGGATTCATTAGCCTGTGGCCGTCCTGAAAGTCCATGGTTCACCTGAGAATGTCTTAAGGTGATTCTCTCGTGGCCTTGCAGATCCCGTATGCTCCTTTCAATTCCAGGAGGACCCTGGAGATGACAGAGATTAGTGAGCGACTAGGCTGACTCAAGTACCACAATCCTGAGGACCAATAGGGCCTCAGTTACTAAATTTGTCAACCTGGTTCTTACCAAAT
Organism: Cepaea nemoralis; assembly: GCA_014155875.1. NCBI lineage: Eukaryota > Metazoa > Mollusca > Gastropoda > Stylommatophora > Helicidae > Cepaea > Cepaea nemoralis. The sequence goes on from JACEFZ010003823.1 coordinate 2,369, forward strand.
AAATTAGATAAGAGGCCCGAGTGAATGGGCCTGACATGTCAGGTAGCCCGTGGATTGGCTACGTCCTGGCTTTGAGTAGACCTCCAGCTTGTAGACGTCCTGTTGGCTACCCTATGAACTTTTCGCATACAAGACTCACTCTCCACACTCATACCCTGCCTTTATTATTACTGGGCACATTCGTTTCCCGGCTTCCCTCTCACTTGCAAACCCTCTCTTTCTCACGACACAGCATTTGTGGTGTTGTGTGTGTATTTATGTGTGTTTCTCCCTTAACTAATATTATATTAGTGGGTCTGTATTGAAAGAAGTGTAGTTCCCTATTCCCAGCAAGAATAGGAAAGAAGAAACCACCCCTTCCGGCCGCTGCTCTCGTCTGAGCTGTCGCCGCAATGTACCGGCAGTGCCTCACATTACCCGTAGAACTAGATGATCTTATCGACCAGTAACTATTCAGTCCACCTGGCCACTCTATCCGCGAAAAGATGAAAGAGATAGCCCAGTGGATACCCTCTTCCGTTTTAAAAAGACAGATGGGTGGAACCCTCCCCTCCTTCCGGTATACCGTATGTATTTCGTGTTTATACTCAAATTACAGACAATACCATGCTGAGTTCCGGCCGTAAGAAGAAAGATAGCACCCGTCCATCTGCTGCCAAGAACAAGCAACATCATTTGGGGAAATATATTCCTCCGATTCGTTCCCATGCCATGCCAAGAACACGACTCTTAGCTAGATTGGTCAACTGACAACCCACTCACAATAGGGCATGGCCGGCTTTTCGCCAATTCGTCTCACCAGTCGAGACAACAGAGATTCACAAGCCAAGGTCTGGCATGACTAATTAAAACTCAATTATTACCTTTCCATTCCCCAGTAGTAGGCTGCACTTCTGTCCTAATCTTTAAATTAATTTGACATGCTGCAAATACCAAACGGTACGTGTTGGAACGGACATGAATTGCACTAGAAGTTCCATTGGTGCGTATTTGGTGTAAGGCGCCCTATCGGGTTTCCCCGAAGAAAAGGCAGACTTCTAATAATTCTCTTAAGAAGAACGGGTTGTAAAAGTAACCAAGAGAACTATCTTCCATGGGGATTGAGCGAATAAGAGAACTGAGGGTTCCCGAAAGCTGTATCCCACTGTTTACCCAAAATCAAAGAAGGCATGAGGACATGGGCCACTGGCGTTTCGCCACGATGGCCTCTTGTTGTTTCCTACACATCTGAGGTCTTTCCCATCAATTTGTAGATCTGCATGCATCCTCATCATGTTGACATACCTTACTTTATCTAAAGCCTTTGTGAAGTCAATAAAGCAAAGATGTAGGTCTTTATTTGCTTCTATAGAACGTTCTATTAATGTTCTCAGCATATGCACAGCATTTACTGTATCCTTGCCTTCTACGAACCCATACTGTTCTTCTCCTAGTAAATCAAAAACAGCTATTACATGCTGGAGTTGACCGCAACGTCCTGTAAAGGATATGCTACTTACTTTTTAACCTTCTTTAACTCCACCGCACAGTTCTGAATTTGTGTATTCTAGGTGCTGCCTTACTTTCTTGGTTCCATATTTATTTTCAAGTGCGTCAAGCATGGCGTGTCCATTACTTATCTACACTTGAGAACTCATCAGGGAGGGTCTTATGTAGCTTTTTGATTTCTTGTTTTAATTCACATTTGACAATATTTTCCTGATGACTCCTAAATTGATAGTGTCTGTTGTTACCTTTTTGTTTCTTATTTTATTGTGTGTTCATTATTTTTTATTATAACTGGTCTATGATCAGTATTATTGTCTGTGCTAGGGAGTGCTTCATATTACATTAGTAGCCTTCTTTCTGCTTTAATAATCAGAATAAAATCACCAAAATTACAAACACAGAGACAAACAATATTTCAAATTTTATTTCCATTTTTCAGTATACTACAAAACGTATGTACAAGAAAAACGCTGGATTCTTCTTCATATATCCATGTCTTATGACACTGACTTTTTCCAAACAGCCTCCTGTCTCACGTACTGCTCCTCCTGTCTCATATACTGTCAATCATTTTCAATACTGATGTTTTGTCATGTCACTATCTCAAGCTATTTAACTTTTCTTCATATCTTCCAATGTCTTTCTTAACCTCCAAATTTCCTATTGTCACAATCTATCTTCATTTGTCCTCTTCACATGGTAAGTCAAAATAATGTCTTCGTGTGACAAAACACAGCTAGGTAAAGTTAAACACAATGTGATACAAACTGTTAGCATTAAATTATTTATTAAATACAAAGCTCCATGTAAAGAAACCGATATTAATTGTTACAGATTTGGAGTCCATCAGACTATTTCAGAACCCTAAACAACTGATTAAGTCAGAAATAATCAAATAGTTACAACACATTGTTCATGTCTGAACACAACAATATAACGTTTAGTAAATCAAAGAGTGGGAGCCGTGGCAGCGTTGTGGCGCTAGACGCTCACTACTATATTTACATTCACCTGGGCCCCAAGGCTGACCCAGCCTAAAATGGGTACTAGGGAAGTAAAGGCGGCCGGCGAGATACTGATCACATCACTCTCCAAGTGCCCATTGGTCTATAACAATATGGGTCTGACACTGTATGCTCTATGTAAAAAGGTCCTTTACTTTTCCATCAAACAGTAGAAACTAAACCTGTGAGTTGCAACATGTTATTATATGAGACTATACAAAAACTTTCAAGGCTTGATTAGTTATGTCTCATATCTTGAACCAGCAATAGCAAACACAGGACAGGATGCTTATTTATTTTTTTGTACATTTTCTACCAAAAGTATATGTGCAAATCATTGGAGTTTTGTTTATAAAATTGTTGAAAGAGATCATTAGTCTCAAGAACATTTGCAGAAAATGGCATTGCTCAATATTCTCTTCACAAGAAAACCCTCTAACCTGCACAGTTCACAGTGACTACACTAGCCAGATAGTCTTAATTCCCCAGGCTCAAGACCTCCCCACCCCCCAAACCACCTCTGTCCTACACTGCAAGGTACTATTAGCAGTAATGACAGTTTTTACATATGTGCCAACAGCTATTTGCTCAACATTCACATTTCATAATATCCCTAGAGTAATAGAAATTACCAAACTTATACTATAAAATATTTATATAATAAATGTGGATGATTTAATATTAGATATATCATATGCAAAGATTAAATATATAAAATAGTACTACAGTTACAAAACAACTTTCTTCACTGGAAAACATATATGTAGATGTCATAACAAAAATGTAACAAGAAAATAACCTGTGACTGTTATCTTTACTGTTTCAATAAGATCTGTGTGTCACGTGTCACAAGATGTCGGTTATACAAATGAGAACATATTTAACAGATAAGAAACTCCGAAAACTAATACTATAAATAACACAACTGGTTATCTTTCAACTCCCAGTATCATTGGCTACTATCAGGATAACAGATGAAAACATTAGGATATTACATCAAACTGTTCAACATGAGGATATTACATCAGATATTACATACTATTGGGGTTGGAACTCTTTGCTGGCTTCTGAGGATGGGGACGGAGCGCTTATGGGAATGCCCCGAATGCTGTGATGTTGGTTCCTAAATCAATCAATCAATCAATCAATCAGATATTACATCAGGCTGTTCAACATTAGGATATTACACCAGAATGTTCAACATTAGGATATTACATCAGGATGTTCAACATTAGGATATTACATCAGAATGTTCAACATTAGGATATTACATCAGATATTGCATCAGAATGTTCAACATTAGGATATTACACCAGAATGTTCAACATTAGGATATTACATCAGATAGTACATAATGCTGTCCAACATTAGGATATTACAGCAGAATGTTCAACATTAGGATATTACATCAGAATGTTCAACATTAGGATATTACATTAGATATTACATCAGGCTGTTCAACAATAGGATATTACACCAGAATGTTCAACATTAGGATATTAATCAGATATTACATCAGGCTGTTCAACATTAGGATATTACACCAAAATGTTCAACATTAGGATGTTACATCAGATATTACATCAGGCTGTTCTACATTAGGATATTACATCAGAACGTTCAACATTAGGATATTTGATCAGTCTATTCACCAAACATTTTAACACATGAAGTTTTGTGGTGAAGAAACACTGCAACCCTTCAAAAGAACAAGATCCTAACTTGAAACTATAAACATTCCACTAGATCCTTCCATATCTGATGGTCAAATGACAGAACTAGCCAGAAAAGGTAAACAATGCAGGTCAATGAACTGGAAGATAAAAATGGACATGCATATGGCATAAGTATAAAGGGAAACAAATTTAACAATAAACATGTTCAAACATGAATTGACAAGAAGTAAAAGGATACAAACAACTAATGGGGAACATGTCACCAGAAATGACACAATTATAAATGGCAGATGACAAAAAAACTGCTGTCTGCCTACAATCATCTATCCCAATTGCAATTTCCAGTTGCTTTAAATACAGGTCTATACTACTTGTCAATTAACAGCGTTAGAATATCTGAGTAGGCCATTTACAAAAAATTTTAAACGTATGAAGTTATGCAGTGAAGATTTGTTGTAACCCTTCAAAAGTACAACATCCAAACTTGAAACCATAAACATTCCATTAGATTCTGCCATATTCTTGAATGCCTTCTTGAACTTTTGAACTAGATTCCTGTTCTGCCTCTTTGCTTGACCCCATCACTTAAATATGTTGTTTCAGAGAAAGAGTACACAAGTGCGGTAGTTTTCAGAGGCAGTCTCTGTGGCAAAGTGGTTATGCGGCCTGCCTCACACTCCAAAGTTTGTAGGTTCAATCCCAGGCCATGTCGTTCAGTTAATAAGTGCAATTTTCTCTCTTGGTGACTCCAAGGGGCCGTCACCAGAGCTACGAAGTTCGTGCATTGTATGACCGGGCCATATAGGATAAAACCTGGTGCAATGAAGCCGATCATTGTACATTTTTTACATTGTGCCTTTTTAGCAGTTTTCAAGAATAATGGAGTAAACGAATTCACGTTGGCTCCAATGTCATGTTGATATGTTAATAGTTATGAAATGTGCATTTTCACAGCAGCTAATTTAAAAAATAATGTAACGTTAAAGGTTTCCTTTCACACATCTAAGGCGCACTTGACATGTGGGGGATAGAACCACATTTGTATAGACCAAACGGCACTCAGTGGCTGGTAACACACCGGCCTCCTTTATTTCCCAAGGTATTTATTGGTACCCATTTTAAGCTGTGTTGACCTGGAAGCCAAACCCAAGATCACCAGTATGACAGGTGAAAGTCTGGCCACTTTGTTACTGTGGCCCCGCAGCTAACTTTATCTATCAAATAATATATGTTACACTTGTCAAGGATTTATCAGCTACAGTTTATACACATTATAAATATCTTATCACCTTGAAAAGACAACTGAAATAAAAGATATTAAGCTGTCTTCAAAACAGAAAATATCTTGTTTGCATAAATTGCTATGATTTGTTCAGTGTCCTGAAAACCTTACAGATATCAGGATCAATGAAGTAATAGCCTGACAACTATAAAAGATTGTCATCAATGACATCTCTATCTTCTATAGTTACTAGCAATGGAACTCACCCTTTCATAGAGTTTTTATCATTAACAATAAAAGCCCATCATATGCAGAAACATGTAACAGCGTGAAATTAATGCTAAGGACTAAACATACAGTAAGTCATAGTTTCATGAGCTAGAGTAGCCAGCTCCTTTTCTCGCCACTTGTTACTTGCTGCCTGAGAACAAAGTGGGTGTTAAAAGTGATTCTGTCATCTGGGGGTTTGGAGCCTAGATTGAACAACACCAGGCTTAACATTTTATGACCAACCTTTTTCATCTTACATTGTAAACTGCAGATGTTTATCAACATAAGTACCCATCATCCTCTATTCACATCACACCATCTATCAGTCTTATCATCTTATCAGTCACATCATCTCCACAAATAGTTTCATCATACACTGTGTTATCACAGTGTGACAGAGAGAAAAGGAGGAAGAAGAAGAGGAGAGGAAAGGAGGAGAGAGGGAGAAGGGGATGAGGGAAATGATATAAATAGTGTGAAGCCTAAAAGTTCGTTCCTCAGTCGAACTCTGCCTACAACGCACTATCTTTGATAATAAGGAAAGAGGGGGGGGGGGGGAGAGAGAGAGAGAAGGAGAAAGAGGATGAGAGTAAGGTATACGACAGATTTAGGTTCGTGTCTCCGCGTGAGAACAATAGTTAATTATACTATTGCACCATCAATGTCTCGTGGTGTATGTTAGGTTATAGAAGAGGTATACAGCCCACCTCACAATGTCTCTAAACTCCTCTAATCTACACAATCTCAGATTGACAAGTCGAAATAAAAGGCAACTCAACATACATTTATTTCCTCCTGAACAGTAACAGAGTGACAATCTACAACATAATCGCATAGAGTAACCATTACATGCATTGCAGATACATAATGCATAATCAATTCTAATAATACAATACTGCATTACCTCACAAGGGAGAGATAGATAATATAATAGACTATGCAACTGGATGTTAGGGGAATGCCACCTATGATCACCTACCAACCGCATGAAGCAAAAGACTAAAGCTAGGAATTACACCGGCCTTTGTTTCGTAACTATCTTTCCGTAGGCTTATTAGTGGTCCATGTATTTAGCCCAAATACCAAGGGATCATTGGTTGATCCATTCGTCCATATACCCAGGGAGTTAATTCGCTCCCATACAACTTGTTCAGAGGGTAACTGTTTATTCAGATATGCCCGGTATGTCTAGGCATCTCCAGTTTACCCAGGCAATGCCTGAAACATTATAAAACAATACCCGTGAGTGTTATGTAAGAATAAACCTTAGGCTTTCACTACCTACAAAGTCCTTAACATCTATTGCTTCTCTATCTATGCTAGTATTAATATATATTAGCCATAACATAAATTAAGAACAGTATTGTAAACACAGCACTCTATCGCCTACATATATTTAACTAACATTATTATTTCCGATCTCCCAACGCGCCGCCTACAGCCAACATAAACCTAAAAGTATTTAACCATTTACCCGAAGATTTGAACTCGCTGCCTGTACCTCGCAAGGCCAACTTAACTACACAACAACAGAAGCGTGACCCCGCTTCGCCTCTGTCCAGCGAACAAAAGGCAAACATTCCACCCCGTGCCGTGATTTCTGGCCGAGGTTGTAATTACCTGTCCTGGCCCGCCCACCTGTTTTGTATCGTCTGGTTGACCTAGTGGGCGCGAGTGCCTTCCTATCCTCTTCTGCCGTCTGCTGTGTTTGGTCGCCGTGTTTATATTCTTGCAGTTGCCTTTCGTTTTATATTTACAGGCTGTGTTGACCCACCTAGTTATCATTAACCTTGTAGTCTAATTGCTTAGTTTACATGCACATATATAGTTCATCTAAACTCTGCTTATCTAACCGATTAATATGACTCCCATCACTCTATTTCAGCCATTTAGATATAGGTCATTTGCAGAACGTTGCATTCAATCCTGCTCCTTGTCGGCTCGCTACTCCTTAGCGGGTTAATGTTCAGTAGTTTGCCAATGCTTCCTTGTTTAGACTGCTATTATAGTTAGCTAGCTAGTTAGATGTGGGTCATTTGCAGGACGTTGCACCCAGTCCTGACATTTGTCGATCGTTCATTATTACGCGGTAAGTTCACCTACGGTAGTTTGCTATAGCTCTCTAAACTAAGATACCTGATTATAATATACAATTATTCTAATTAGGTCCAAGTCTTAAGTCAACTTATATTCAGCTTCTGTCGTCCTGTTGTCCTTCTGGGTTTCATTTGTCTCTGCGCGATCAATTGCTTGTCGTGGATCCCACTTGACCTTTTCCAATCATGTCTGACATTAGTCTCCTGTGTGACTCCGATTGACCTTAGTTTCCTGTGTGATTCCGATTGCAGGGTCTCTGGCTAGTGGTTGTCCTATCTGACGTTAGCCATCATCTGCAACTGATGAGCAGTTTCCTTAACCAATAGTCCTTCTCAAATGGCTTGCACGCCATTTTGTGATCCTCGGAATTTGCGGTCCACTCCATCAGGTTTATCTACCTGGAATAAATGGTTCACAGATCCTTGACCATCTGCTTGTCTTTGGCGGTCCAGACGAAACTGTGATATGTGCATCTTTTTCGTCTTTAATACCGCCCCTCCATTTTCTTAGACACTAAACAGCCAGGGATATGGACATCATCATTGCTGAAGTTCAAAACTCACACTTCCTGGGCTGGGCAGTCGCCCAGCCCTCGGTCCACTCGGCTTTGTTGCTAAACCGTACTCTTCCTCGTTCCACACTGTCCCAACTGACTGGATCCTAAAGTATATATCACCTCTTGAGTTGGCGCCTTTCCGGAGTCACGTTACCATGCCCTCTCTCATTTCGCTAAGGTCATCCAATCAGTACCTCGCGTACCCTGCTTAATTTGCATACTCTGCATCCTATCATCAACTCAAATCAACATTGTCTCTAGGGTCACGGCCGAGTTCATGATCATGAGTTCATGTACTTTTTCCCGCTACCATAAATTCGGAGTATCAGCCAAGGTCACTTCCAATGCCGCCTGTACTCATAAATTATACCGCCTCCAAAGTTCACCATTGTACACCTGACAGCTTGAACCCAAAGTGTCGATTACATCTGGCACTCCCCTCCCTGAGAAACCATTAGTAAACAATGGAAGATGGCCTTGCCGCTATTCGGTCATGCTCTCCCACTCAACCTATGACTATTTTAAAAACAATCCTGGCCCTTGAATTTTCTGTTTCAAAAATATTCCAGTTTATGTTTCCCCGGTAAGCTTGGGCGATTTGCGAACGTCATTCCCCATACTGTCACAACAGTATGACAGTAATATAGTATTTATGGGGAAACATCAATGCATATTTCAACAACCTTCAACTACAATGGAGGTCATGTGAGAAAACATTTTTAACTTACAAAATACCCCCCATCAACACATACAAACACGGCTATTTAATACCAGAACTCATGAAATAACCATGCTAAGTTAGAACAAATAAAGAAAACAGCAGTGTGAAACAGCAATAATAAGGTACCAAGTATAAAGGACGAAGTAGCCAGTAAAACATCAATGCTAAGTACTGAGAATACAGGGCACAGCAGCTGGAGAAACAACATTGCTAAGGTACCGAGAATAGGGGACACAGCAATTGCTGACACACCAGTACTAAGGTTCCTAGAAAAATGGACATATCTGGTGAAACAACAATACTCTTTACCAAGAATAAAGAACACTGTAGGTGGTGAAACAACAATACTCTTTACCAAGAATAAAGAACACTCCAGCTGGTGAAACAACAATACTATTTACCAAGAATAAAGAACACTGCAGCCGATGAAACAACAATCCTATTTACCAAGAATAAAGACCACTGCAGCTGGTGAAACAACAACACTATCTTACCAAGAATAAAGAACACTGCAGCTGGTGACACACCAGTACTAAAGTTCTGAGAATACAGACCACTTCAGCTGGTGAAACAATTCTAATTTACAAAGAATAAAGACCACTGCAGCTGGTGAAACAACAATTCTAATTTACAAAGAATAAAGAACACAGCAGCTGGTGAGACAACAATATTAACTTATCAAGAATAAAGAACACTACAGCTGCTGATACACCAGTACTAAGGTTCCAAGAATAAAGAACACTGCAATTGGTGAAACAACAATACTAATTTACCAAGAATAAAGGACAAGGTAGATGTTTTTCTCCACTTGCTTTGAATTCAAGCGTAGTCTATACACATGATAATTCTAGTGCACAGGACTGATTTTTGTGTGTAGATTAGCTTTCCTTACTTCTAGTGTTTTGCAAGGAAATAAGAAAACAATATGTTGATTAAAAATAGAAAACTATCAATGTCAGGAACACAGGTGCGTCAGTTAAAAGATAATAGAAAATAAAGTGAATCTGTAAGTGTTTGCATCATCAAAATCATTACTTTGACAATTGATCAGAACTGTTCAATCAAACAAAATAATCACTCCCAAAGGTTATCACCAAAGATTGACTTTATCATATGGGATTATGGAGGTCAGCACGGCCGAATGGATAAGAATGCATGTTTTTAAACATCGGGTGTGCTGATGCTGAGGTAAGGGGTTCAACCCCCTACACTGGACTGTTTGACTAAACTTTTGACCTCTCGTCCTTGAATTTGGGACGTAAATTACAAGTACCCCTGAAGTCGGAGTGGGTTCGCCTGAAGGCAAGGGACACTGTTAATAGGGAAAGCTAATTCACATGCAAAATTCAGTCAGAACTACTACTAGAAGTAGTGTGTATGGACTACACTTGAGTTCAAAGTGAGCGAGCACCCAAAACAAAATCACTCCCAAAGGTAAAGGAAGTATTGAACATGAACACCATTTTTACTGCACATCTCAGGTATATATTTCTGAAACAATTATTTAGCATGAACAAATATCTCAAATAGCAACTTTACCTACAGACTAAAACATTTCAGGCAAATAACATTACATGTGAGGTAAGAACTGTATTTGCACATGGCACAAAAAGATATAATGTTATAATAATCACACACAAAATAAAGGAACAAACAAATAATACAATTTGGGAAAAAAGAAGATACATTTTGAATACATTAATAATTTCCCACTCTGCTATAGTCCATATCCTGGCCACATACTATGATTACTTTTACATAATACAAATGATGAGAAGCGGTCCCAAATTCTGTCATTTGATTCATATATGTATTTTCTTATGAATTGTTGTCTTCATCAGATGAATTGGCTACTTATAAAGTTTTGTTTCTTTAGTCTTGTGCTCCTTTGATTAATTTGACCCTCTTTATAAGCCACAAATACATAGCCCCCCCCCCCCCCCCCCCTCCCACACACAGCTGTATCAAGCTGGTTTATGTCATGTTTGTTTACATTCATTTCTGTGAGCTGGGCAAAATGTAGAAGGTGACTGGCTACCATGGGGCTATTGACACACACATGGAGATCTGACAAACCTATCTCAGTATGGATGCTACCAATGAAGACAGTGATGCATCTGCAAGTCTTGGAAACAAACATAAAATTTTATTTGACCTCACATGTTTTTTACTTAGTTATCTAAATGGCTCCTGTGAGAATTGTAAACATACGTAAAATAACTGGCCTTAAGGTATGTATCGCATGAACATACACAACAATAAACAACATGGTACATTGCAGATCAAATATTACCTCAAAATATTACAATTATCACTTTATTTTAAAAAAAAATGAAGTAACACCAATAACTGTAAAGTCCAATTGTATTGAAGAAAATCATGTTAAAGAATTGATGAAACTTCTGACCTTAATTTCTCACATCAGTTTCATTACAGCTTTAGCCCAGCGAGGGACAGGGTGCTGTGAGGATGGTCCATTTATATAGGACAGCATGCTTGGGGAAGCAGTGTACAGCTGTCGAACTGGCCACAACAAAGTATGACACATCCTAGCTGGCAAAACATCAATGTAACATGACATCAGCACCCCATCAATTATAATGTTGCCACTGTTGGTGAATGGAGCAAACAGGCCTGGCTTTCTCTCATAAGTGACAGCCTGCACTGGCTGAAGCACTAAACCATCACCTGTAGCCACCTTCAAGCAGTCTCCCACATGGACATTCTCAGCAGACACACACAGCTCTGTGCCATCTTTAACACAGTAGACATAATGTCCAGCCGTGACATAGACTGTCTGTGAGGCAGTCTTCAGGGCTAGAAATTCACTGGAGACATCCATTTCTTGATGTCCAAACATGTAAACAGTGTCAAAACTCAAACCACCCTTGTGATCTCTGACCAGGACTTGATCCCCAACAAGCAACTCTTCCAGAGTGGCAGATTTTCCATTTGACAACATGACAACTGAACTTCCAGGGAAGCACTGCTTTTCTTTTTTAATCTCAGCCTTCACTTGTTCAGACACCTTCTGCTGTAACCAATTTCTGCTTAGGCATCACTTCATCATCATGGTACTTCTGGATTTTATCTTTGTGTACCACAAAATCCTGGCTTTGAGAAGAATGTCCCTCTTTCTTTGGATTTGTTTCTGTTGGTGTGGCACCTACTGATTTATCTGGGCTGTCTCGTTTGGTCTGGCTTTGAGAAGAATGTCCCTCTTTCTTTGGTGTTGTTTCTATTGGTGTGTCACCTACCGATTTATGTGGGCTGTCTCGTTTGGTATAATTAGCAATCTCATCCATCTTTGCATTTATTGTAGCAGCTAGTCCATGTATAGTTTCAACAAGACAACCGAACTGCCTATTCTCCGTTTCTGTGACTCTCTTGTTCAGATTGTCAACCCGCTCCTTCAGTTTTGATAACTCATCGCTGTACTTGGTGGCCTCACTGGTATTGTTGACCAGACCATCCAAACGCTCAAGGACCAGCTGAATATCCCTCATTATTTCTTCATTCACCTGGGGTACCTTTTCTTCAGAGATGATTCTCTGGCGTTCTCTCTGGGCAAATTCAAAGAGGGAATTAGTGTAACGAGTGCCACTGTCTTTTAAACTATCCACCATTGACACAAGCTTATTCAGTTGAGACTTCTTTACCTTTGGATCTGTGGCCTTATTGTTGAAGAGTACACATCTGTAGTCACATTCTTTAAATAGCTCTTTCAAATATCCACTGCAATTTTTGCACCACTCCTCAAAGGTAGTTTTGCTTGCCATCATTTCTGACTCAAAATTATCACCATGAGTAAAGACACAAATACAATGGGACTTAACAATATCATCCCCTAGGATGCATTTCAAGAGACCAATTGCGCGTTTTTCCTCATCTGTCATGCGTACCGCAAGGCTAAGTATAAGAAGCAAGGCATGAAATCCCTCAGGACAAATGGCTATTGCTTCACTGATAGACTTGATGGCAAGTTCATTGGATGCTTCATCACCACCAACTTTAGTGTCACACACTCCTGGGGTGTCCGCAACTTTGAAGATGCGACCATCAATCTCAGCCCAGCCCACCTCACAGTGGCTGGTTACAGAATCTCCACCTAATGAAGACACAAATTTGTTCTGTCCCAAGATTGAGTTCCCTGTAGAGCTTTTGCCATGTCCCTGTCTTACCAATCAATGAGTAGGTCGATATCACTGCCTGGTGGTACCTTGGATGTGATATTCTGAAAACAGATAGTACAGTACAAGTAGCTGGGGTAATGCTAAAACAAGTAAAGACATTGCAATAAATCTGAGGCCAGTGATAACAGATAGAAAGAAAGCAACACAAAGACAACATTCAGAATAATTTTATCAAAAACGTATTTTCATCTGATGAGAAACATTCTATGTGATAGATCTGTGTCAACGGAAGCCAGAAAGCAAGTCTTACAATGTTACATTTTGCCCTACTTTATTCCCATAAAGTATGAACAGTGAATACGATTAGAAAGACATTAGAGGCCACTGATATAATTCCTTTTGTAGAATGCTGAGAGGGTTATGAACTGCTGAAAAGAGCATTATTCATGTGGCACAGAAGTCAGGTGAGTTCCCACATATGAGTAGGATCTGGGGGGGGGGGGGGGGGGGGGGGGGGGGGACTAATTATGATTTACGCAGCACCCTAAAGATGACGTCATATTTTACTATATAAAAAGTCTAGCTCCCTACACAAAACTGCATTTTTTTTAAAAATTTAACGAGCTTTTATGGTACTTCCGGTGTCACTTCCGGTTTTCTACTTCCGGTCCATGTGTGGCAGTGTCTCCCGTCCCCCAGGTGCCTCCGCCGACCGCCACAGCCCCTGCCGAACCCCCGGGACCGCTCGAAGACAGCAAAGCAAGGGCATGTGAAATACTTATATGGATAAGTAGACCAAATATGCACCGGCACGGGGGAGGGGGGGGGGGGTCTAAAGATGTATACATGTGTGTGTGTGTGTGTTTAAGAGGTAGGCCGATGTGAGGGGCACGAGGGAATGGGCCCCTACCCCGGATATTAGCCTTCCCCCCTTTGGGGAGGGTGGCATCAAACTCACACCGAGATGTGAAGTATGTTAATCAACGAGGCCCTGGCCAGACCAAGAGGCAATACACTTTTGTTAAACGTTTATTATATAAACTGGGAACGGCGATTCTCGTTCGTGACAGCATGGTGGCGTCAGAGCTAGACATGTCCAGTTGGGACAGTGACGATATACAAATACAGGCGTTGAGAGTTCATATTTGGACTTCCGGTTTCAAGATGGCGACGGACGGTCGTGTTGTTTTGTGTTCGTTAACTTTTTCGCGTTGGGGATGGATTTATTCATCTCTTGCGTGTAATTGGTGTGCCAGCATGTAAAACCAGGAGTTTCTACTCAAGATCTGCTCGGGTGCTACGGAGTTCGTGCATCGAGCGAAGCCACCCTTGAGTGAATTTTCAGCAGCGTGTGTGGTTCAAATCAGTCTGTGTTTACGTTTATTCAACATGGCCGAACAACGTGTGTTTTCCGATGGGCCAGCAGTCAACATAACGAAGCGGCGCGGTAGCCGCGCAGGGAAAAAGAAACAAGGTAAGCGCGGTGGTTTGAGGCGTTTTAGACTCAAGTGTCACCGTCTAGGACTCAGGAATATCCGTATTCTATATTGGAACTGTGCCAGTGTAAAACAACGGGGCTCTATTTTAGAAACCCTAGTTTACAGGAACGACATTGTAGCACTCCAGGAGACGAGACTGGGCGATCAGCTACTCCGAATTGCCGGCTTCAAATGTTTCTACAACAGACGACATCTGGGAACGGCGATTCTCGTTCGCGACAGCATGGTGGCGTCAGAGCTAGACATGTCCAGTTGGGACAGTGACGATATACAAATACAGGCGTTGAGAGTTCATTCCAGTATACCATTCGTGTTGGTTAATGTTTATGCCCGCAATGCGAGTATGGACGCCCAGAAGTGGCAGTGCTTAAGTGGCATATTAGGCCAAGAGAGAAATGTTATTTTCTGTGGTGACTTCAACGCTAAGGGCAGAGCATGGGGAAACACTTCCTCCAATACACAAGGGGAGGAGCTCGAGACTGCACTGGAAACCATCGACCTGGTTTGTATTAACAGTGGCTGTGTCACCAGGACAGCAAGCCGTCCAGGCGATGAGGACAGTGCTATTGATCTGGCGCTAGTTTCACCTTCACTCACTACAGTGTGTAGATGGGGTGTCCTAGGACACCATGGCAGCGACCACCACCCGTGCAGCATATTGGTGGAGAAAGGCAGAACCAGGCAGCACAAGCTAAAGGTAAAGACGTTCCAGTATGACAGTACAGGGCAAGATGTGGTGAGTAAAATAAGACGTGACAAGCGCAGAACGTTTCAGGGCAGGAAAAAAAACCGTGGTGGAGTTTCGAGGTGGAGAAGGCTTGGGTGGATAAGCGTAGTGCTGTAAGGAGAGGGCAAAATGCCAAGAAGAACAGAGCTGGTCATCCTAGTCCCTGCTTGCACTTAGAAAGAGAGATGCACACAAAAGTAAGCTATTTAAAAAAACTGGTCAAGGTGGTTAAAAGCGAAAAATGGGCAGAGGTGTGTCAAAGAGTAAGCACAGACAAGTCACTGAAATTGTTCTGGCGACTACATAAAAGCATGAGTGGTGTAGTCAAGAATAAGAGCATTTCAGACTTCCAAGGTGCTGACCTCACCTGGCAGAGGACTGACGAGGACAAGGGCAAAGCCCTCTTTGAACGCTACCTTGAGCAGGGCAACCAGACAGACATGGGAGGCCGAAATCTGGCCAAGGAGGTCACCTCAGACAGATGCAAGGCCCAGAACACTTCGGAGGAAGACACAGTGACAGTGAAAGAAATCAAGGCTGTGCTTCGACGATCAAAAAACAGTGCTCCAGGTCCTGATGGCATAAGATACGACGACATAAATAGGTGTACCGACAATGAGCTAGAGAAACTAGCAGGCATGTACAACAACAGTATAGGGAGTGCTAGCATCAAGGAGGAATGGTTACACGGTGTCAGAGCCTAAGTGTGCAGCAACATCGTTACGGCACCCGGCGGACAAGAGTTGTCGGCTGGCGAGATTCTTACCTGACACGCGACCAGCGCTGACGACAGACGCACGCAAAGCCACGTGACCCCAAGAGAGGCAGTGGGCAGTGTGTGTGTTAATCTCAGACCAAGCTGGGACTGGACATCTGAACGGACGTGTGTGTCGAGAGCAAGGCGTTTGTGTGAATCTCCGTGGTTGTGAGCTGAACGACTGATATCGTGAGCGTCAGACCTATGAGCTGTATTGTGGTTGTGAGTTATATGTTGTACATTGCTGTAACTATTGTTATGTATTTAATGTGGTAATAAATCCATTGAACTTGTGTTGCTGTGTCTTACGTCGAATTACGTTGTACTTGTACTGTCTCACATGTGTTAGCCAACGAGCCTAATAGAAGGTCCTGACATGTGTGGACGTGGGTTGCTCGTCTTTATTAAAGAACCTAATATATTTAGACGTGTGTTGTTCGTCTTTGTTATTTAAAACTATAATTCTTGTACTTGTAAAATTTGTCAAGGTTATAGTGATGTACATGTGATCGGAAAAGTCTCAGTGTGATCCATTACTACATTGTCTAAATATGTTTAAGATCATTAGTAAATGTACAGTACATATTGTTTGATCCTGTAAACGTGTTAAACATTTGTGATTTGTGAAAATTGTCACCGTTTAACCTTGTCAACATTGTGATTTTGCCGCCATTTTGACCTTGTCGCCATCTTGTAAACTTGATGTCTTTGTCCTTACTGAATGTCATCTTGATGTAAGTGATGTGTCATCAATGTTATTGAGTGTTCAAATACAGATAGATTGTTTTTGTGTATTGAGTTTGTGGAACGCAAAGAGTTTTGGAAAGAGTGTAACTTCTGTTGAAAGAAACACTGTTGACGACAAATTTACGACATACAATTATACTCAACGCCATTCAAACCTAATCAATACTTAGTGACTTGCAGGCACACACCAACAAACACATGCTAACTTATTTCTCTCCAAAAACAAAGCAGGTTTTTGCGTACCATCCATAACCCTGCCGTAGAGGTCATTAGTGGTTCCGAAGTACGACCTTACAGTTTTCTAGCCCGATTGCCCAACCATTCGTCACCATATCCAAGGGCACTTGAGTATATTTTTCTTCACTTTAACTTTACGTATGCATTAGTGGGCACGCATCGTATAGCCAAATCAATTGTAAGTTGTTTTTTTTTTTCTACTAACCATTTACAACATATTTTGTGTGGTTGATTTTCATTGACATATTTTCTCCATCATGTCGACATTATTTGATTTCATCGATATGGGGTTAAAATTAAAGTTGGAAGGTGATGAATTAACACAATGGAGTGAGAAGAAATACGCTGAGTACTGTGAACGCGAAGATAGAGCAGCTGAAAGAGCTCTAAAACAAGCAGAAATGGCTGCCAAGCAAGCTGAGGCAGAAACAGCTCTAAAACAGGCAGAGGTGGAAAAAGCTGCCAAGCAAATAGAGGCTGAAACAGCATTAAAGCAAGCTGAGATAGACAGTGAACTTAAGAAAGCAGAAATAGCAGCTCAGAGTAAGAGAGAAGAACTTGAATTACAGTTGAGAATGAAACAACTCGACACCGAGACTGCAATGAATAAAGAGTCAAAGAAATCTGAAAGACTGGAAAAAGAAAACCAGTATAAGAAGTATCAAGGTATCGTTCGTAACTATACCTCGGGTGACTGCATAGCAGCCTTTACCCAAAATTTTGAGACATTAATGGAACATTACCAAGTTCCACTTTCGGAATGGAATATTTTATATATGAGGAGTCTATCTGGGGAACCTCTGAAAGTCATTGAAACCATCCCCAAAGACCTCAGAAAAGAGTACCATTACATTAAATCTAAAATAATGGCACATTTCATGTTAGATGAAGCAGGGTACAGAGAACAATTCAGTAAACTAAGTCCAAAATCAACTCAAACGTTCTCTGACTACCTCTGTTTAGTCCGAGACATTTTCAGCAAATGGACTTCATCAGCCAAAATTAACAAAAATTATGATAAATTAGAAGATCTCATTATTCGAGATAAAGTTATTTCTTCTGTCCCATCATCTTTTTCTAAGTTCTTACAGGAGAATGAATGCACAAGTGTGGAAGAAATGGAAAAACGTGGGTCGGCCTATTATACGGCAAATAAACAGTGTTTTGCCACTGAAGCTACTGACAGTAACTGGGTAGCAGCAGCCAACTATGAGAACAACTATAGTAGGCAAAAACCGAACAGGCCTACCTCTGATAGAGTTAGACAATGCATTCACTGTAAATTTTTCCACCATTTGAACGAGATGTGCGATAAAAACCCAGGGTACCCAACATACTTGCAAAATATGGTAAACAGACAAGACACAGAACGTAAATCGTTCAAAAGTGCACGTAAATGTTTTCTCTGCAAGGCTTACGGTCACCATCGCATGGACTGTAGAGGCAGGCATATGACCAACAAAGCCAATGCCGCCTTGTTCGATAGCTCAACGTCAGAAGACGAAAATCCAGAAAAACATCCTGTACATGCAGCACAGGCTTGTGATGTATTTAGTGCCAACAAATGCACTGTCTGTAATACCTTCAATGAAAATGGTACCTTAACATGCGGGCACGCCGTCCCTATTGCCAATGAGGAAGCTAACTTGGCAATAGACTCAAAATGTAGTTCAGCAAAGAATGTAAGAAAAGTGAACATCACAGACATGAAGACAACACCAGACTTTGTACCATATTGTAATAATGTTGTTAACATCACTCAACCTCATTCTTTATATAAAGAGGTCAATGCTCAACAAGAAAGTGAGGAATTGAACAAAACCTCAAAACTGTCGTTAGGAAAACTAACATTCCATGAAGGTTACATCAATGACACAGTGTGCACATGTGTACGCGACACAGGGTCTTGTCTTATCGGTCTTCGAAAGACCTTAGCTGATCCTAAAGACTACCTAGATGAGTACATCTATTGCAAAACTGTTTCAGGGACAGTAGAGAAATATCCCATGGCATGGGCCAATATAAAATCACCTTTCCTATCAGGCAGAGTAACTTGTGCTTTATTAGACAATCCATGTTGTGATTTATTAATTGGAAATGTATTAAATGTGACAGATTACATAGAGTCCAAACCTCACACAAGGGAAAAAGTTAACACCACAACAAATACTGCCTTAACTACCCCACTCATCATACAACAACATGATGAACAGACCAAGATACCACACCATACCAACGTGATTGCCATCTCAGAACAAGAAGAAACAGAAACTGGTGTGTATCCGCACAAAGAAAAAGGTGCAGAAAACAAACAGTTCACAACAGCGAGGAAAGATCACAAATCATCATGGTATATATTATACCTCCTATACTCTCTGTTAACTACACACATAATCAAGTGCACACAGTGGATAGTTATACTTACACTACTGATTGTGAATACAAAACAAATGTCTTCACAAACAGTTATATTTCCACATCATCATGACACAACACAGATGATATTACTCATGACAAACCAGCAGACTTTGTTACTTATGTCATTACTGTTGAACCAAATTTTGTTACTGCCACTCATAATCTCTATGTTAAATCAACTCATACGAATATCTATGCTGAACAATGTAAAACATCAGTCGGTGGAATTACTGACAAAAATCAGCAACAAATTACCCTACATAATTTGGAAAATATACACAAATTGCAAAAGATCATACAAACATGCACGATTACATTTCGCAACTGTACATGGTGTATTATTATTGTTTGAACTATTGAATGCATACACACATGTACGAGTGCAGGTTTGGAGATAGCACTCAAAATGATCTCAACATGAAATTTGAAAATCCTTTTGGAAGATTTTAACCGTAACCCACTTTATATCCTTAGATCCAGTAACTCCAGACTGGCCTTGTCTGCTATACGACTCCTCCTATCTGACATTCCTAATATCATTCACTATACTGACGACATCTGTGTCCATACAAGAGACAACGACGGAACTATAACATTGACACCTGGACAGGACGTTCTACTACTACTACCTAGTATCAGACAGCACGGACTGACAGTGAAGCCTTCAAAGGTGAGCATGGCTTACCAAGAGATATCATTTTTGGGGTACAGAATATCCAATGGCTTTGTCATGACAGACAACAAAATTGTCTCCAAAATTCTAAAACTGTCACTTCCAACAAATAAGAAACAAGTCCGCAGTTTGTTGGGACTTATTAATTATTACTAGAAACTTTATTCCTGATTTTTCAGAACTGACTGAGGTTTTTTCTAACTTACTAACCAAGAATAAACCCGAAAAAGTTGTAAACGATGAATGCCTACGAAATGCATTTGATAAAGTTTTGGCACACTTTTCTGATAAGAATACACCTAATCTCATCCTTAAATTGCCCAACATTCGTTTACCTTTCAGATTGAGAACAGATGCTAGCTCCATTGCGATCGGTGCAGTCCTATTGCAGGAATACAACGACATCCTGCATCCCGTTTGTTTTCTATCAAGAAAACTAAGACCCCGAGAAGCGGGCCTGGTCCATTCCGCAATTAGAGGCATTGGCCTTAGTAGAAAGTGTAACAAAGCTGTCCAGATATCTTCTAGGACGTCACTTTATCATCGAAACTGACAACAGTCCATTAAGGTATATCAATTCCGCAGTACCATCAAATAACATGATTGCTCGCTGGTCCTTGAAGCTTCAGAATTTCAGTTTTGAAGTTCGCCATATTCCCGGCAGAATGAATACAATCGCCGACCTTTTGTCCCGTTGTCCGACAGACCCAGTAAGCAATGTCTGAGTGCACTATGTAATATTACACTCAGCCCAACACAGCCACCAATGAGTGAATTTTTTTCCATTCACCTACTGTGTAAGGTCAATAATCAAAATTGTGATACGGTTTGGAGACCGACATGTATAATATACTTATTTTAATCAAGTCATGTAATGAGTGTAGTATAATTGTGTAGTGTGTGTTAGAATGAGAACGATATTAATTGTATATAGACACCAACAACAGTGTCACAAACGCTTAACCAATTATCAAAAGCGAACTTTACCATTGTGACATTTGTGGGTGATTTTTTTTCACCGTGATATTTTAACATGTGCAAATGTGGACCGAACATTGACTCCTACATCACCTCTACAGCGAATGTGATCCAAATCGTTCGACGTGTGAACACATCGGAAATAAGAACATTCCATCATAATCTGTTGTCATACTATAACATCAGACACGAACTGTGAGAACATTCTGCTGTCCGTTCCGAGGTAAAACCGGATCATTTGTGTTCGGAAAATGTAACATCAACCAAATTTTTCGTTTCGTGTGCATTTCCGGTATAATTTAAAAAGTATAACATAATTAGCAGACTATGTACAAATTTCCAAAAATTTATGACACTTGTAAAATCCTTTCGAATCTATAAAATATAATATACCAATTGGGTACTTATTTATTTTGATTAGTGTAATCTTAGAATTATATCTTGATTAATGTATTCATATTACCGACTTTTTCTCGTTAATATGAAGAAACGTCAAGCAATGACGCTAAGAAATTAAATAATTATTGTAATGTATGGAATTTCTTAAATGTCAAAATTACTTCCCTTGCATTTGTGAATTACATCAAGGGCCATAATTTGAAACATATTCATTAATGTGTATTGTATAGATAGACATTTTGTTGCTCAAATGTTTGGCACAGCAGGTAGGCGTCCACCAAGCATGTCATAGAGCTGCCAACATTGCAAACCAACATAAGAGCTCCTGACCAAATGAGGGCAGAGTTTAAGTGTTTAATACGACTAATACAAAGCCGTATTTCAGTCTGGCTAGATGGTTGTTGCAAAACAATCATATTATTACGTTTTTTTCAAATAGCTGCGAGGTAGATGCGTGAAGCTGGTGCTACTGATCTGACTGGGTATTATTGCAATGAAGGTAACCAGGCATCAGGGGGATGAAACCTGAATTGTGTTAAAAATTGTACTTCATTTGTCATTTCAATGCAACTTACATTTTTTTTGTATATATTTCTATGCCTTATATGTATTTTCATGCATAACACTGGGAAAGAGTAGTCTCTGACATGAAATTAACACTACCCCAGTATATACATACATCATGAATGAAAGATGGCATCTTTCATTGAAGTACCCGGGGAGAATGTCAGAGCCTAAGTGTGCAGCAACATCGTTACGGCACCCGGCGGACAAGAGTTGTCGGCTGGCGAGATTCTTACCTGACACGCGACCAGCGCTGACGACAGACGCACGCAAAGCCACGTGACCCCAAGAGAGGCAGTGGGCAGTGTGTGTGTTAATCTCAGACCAAGCTGGGACTGGACATCTGAACGGACGTGTGTGTCGAGAGCAAGGCGTTTGTGTGAATCTCCGTGGTTGTGAGCTGAACGACTGATATCGTGAGCGTCAGACCTATGAGCTGTATTGTGGTTGTGAGTTATATGTTGTACATTGCTGTAACTATTGTTATGTATTTAATGTGGTAATAAATCCATTGAACTTGTGTTGCTGTGTCTTACGTCGAATTACGTTGTACTTGTACTGTCTCACATGTGTTAGCCAACGAGCCTAATAGAAGGTCCTGACACACGGCTATCTGATTCCCTTGCCGAAGCCTGACAAAGACCACAAAAAAATTCAGGGATATCGAATTATAACCATGCAGAATACAATAGGCAAGCTGCTGGAGAAGGTAATTGCCAGGAAAATATCAAGCCAACTAGAGAGGCAAGGTGTTTTCCCACCTACCCTGGGTGGGTACCGTCCAAAAAGAGAAACCTGGACCAATGCAGCAGTCTTTGCCCAGGATGTCTATGAAGGGTTCCACGCAGACACTGAAACCGTTGCTGCAGCGATTGATCTTGAGGACGCATACAACAGAGTACCACTGGATTTTTTAATGTTTCAGCTTCTTGAACTAAACGTAAGTCCATTCC
The DNA here is from genome assembly GCA_014155875.1 of Cepaea nemoralis. NCBI lineage: Eukaryota > Metazoa > Mollusca > Gastropoda > Stylommatophora > Helicidae > Cepaea > Cepaea nemoralis. The sequence continues at coordinate 25,488 of JACEFZ010003823.1, forward strand.
TCCTTAGTTGGATCGCTGCAGCCCTCTACCAACGGAAAGTAGTTGTTAGATGTGGCTGTTGGACTTCGGAACCAACAACAATATATCCTGGCCTACCACAGGGATCACCATTATCTCCGGTACTGTTCAACGCCTACACAGTGAGAATCACCAGTGAGCAGATCACTGGACCTGGCAGGACATTGTCGTATGCCGATGATGTTTTAGTGTATCGTCAGGGTAAGGATAGAGAGGAGGTTGCTGTGGAACTACAAACCGAACTCAATCGCATAAGTACTTGGTGTGATGAAGCTGGGGCAATGGTCAACCCAACAAAGGCAACAGTGACTTGGTTCTCGTTGAATAATCATATTGTCAACAATCCAACACCAACTGTAATGCTGTGTTCAGAGACGGTGGAAAGAACGCAGGCAATGAATTACCTGGGGATACGGTTTGATCGAAGCCTTGCTTATAATGTGCACATAGACCAGGTGATAACAAAGGCCAAGCGGGGTTTGGTAGCGATGCGGGTGATGGCGGCAGCAAACTGTGAGCAGCGCCATCTATGTCTTCTGTACGAGGGGCTGGTCATGTCTGTTTTGGAGTATGCAATGGCAATCCTGACTCTCAGCCATAAGCAGATAGAAAGGATGGAAAGGATACAGAATGAAGCAATGCGCATTATTCTTGGATGTACAAGAGATACAGCATGCAGGGCGATGCGCTACCTTCTTGATTTTCCAACCATTGAAGAGAGAATACAAGTTTGCAGGACACGCGCCTACCTCAGAATTAACGCAAACACACAACATCCACTGCATAGTGAAATTAGGAAGGTGAAGGGCAGCAGGTTAAAAAGAGGACGGTCGTGGATGGGTCAAGCCGAAGACATTCTTCAACAGGTGTGTTCACTTGAGGACTTAGAACCTGGCGAGGAGTGAGTGCAAGTGCCAACAGACTTCTGCACATCCTTTTCAGTTTGCATCCAACTAGATAGAAAATGCAGACAAGAAAATCCGGCTGCTGTTGAGGCTGAAGTACAAGCGTTGATTTTCGAGAATTCGCTAGACGGTGACGTGGTCATCTACACAGATGGGTCGGTCGTCCGACATGTGAGAAGCTCATGGGCCTTTACAGCTCGGGCCGGAGGGAGAATTGTGAAGGAGGACTCTGGTGCTTTCACTGAAACCACAAGTAGCCTGACCATGGATCTCATGGCAGTAAGTAAAGCAATAACATGGCTCGAGACACAGACATTCACTAGGGCTTGTTTCCTTAGCGACTCAATGAACATGATCAAGAGGATAGAGGAGGGGTCGATCCGAAGAGAATGGTTGCTGCCTCTGAAGCGGTCTCGGCTGGCAAAGATTAGTTTCATCTTCGTGCCAGGTCATGCGGGAGTACAAGGAAATGAGCGGGCTGACCAGCTCGCAGGTGAGGCTACTGTGGAGGGTGGACGCGCCATGGACCAGGCTGACATTCTGAATGCTCTACGAGAAGTGAGACTTTTGCGAGAACCAAGTGATGACTATGAATCTACACCAATGGCCAGACTGCGGGAGCAGCAAATTAAAAGAGGGGTGGCCAAACAAGAACACTACGATGGAAGCCAAAGAAGATTGATAAACCAACACAGAACTGGCGTCGTTAGCCGCTACACGCTGCGGGATTTGCTGAGGAGGGGATCCGAGCACTTATGGACTGAATGGTTCGATGTGCAACGAGGATGATCTGTCGACTAACTAACTAACTAACTAACTAACTAACTATTATATAAAAAAACAGTGTCTTTTTACATTAGCAAATACAGCATATACATTCATATACGTGTTACACCATTACAGTCTTGGCATGATGTAGCTACATACATATTACCTGTTGACGACGATGGTTCAGTAATCATTCGCTCCCACGCAAACCAAACCATTTAATAAAAAAAAAACACCTTTCACACTTTTTCTCATTCCACTTATTTGTCAACATTATTGCTGAATCACTGTTGTTTCCTGAAAATGGTACTTTTGTATGTATCTACAAATTTCCAACCATTAGACCACGTAGTAAGCATCGCATTGCTTGAGTGCGTGCGCAAAGAGAGAGAGAGAGAGAGAGAGAGAGAGAGAGAGAGAGAGAGAGAGAGAGAGAGAGAGAGAGAGAGAGAGAGAGAGAGAGAGAGAGAGCAGTTTGAAATTAGCTACACCTGTGGCCTTGGCTGTTTGCAGTACAAAGAATTAAATTGGGCCGTTCGCTGGGCTTGGAATACTACCTGTGCCTAGCTAGGCAAAGGTCAACCCTCGACTGACAAAGAGTACTGACTCACAAAGAAATATCTGTGAAAGTATGTGTTTGAACATTGTAGTATGAAGTGTGAACTTGATGGGAGTGGGGGTCTAAAGATGTATACATGTGTGTGTGTGTGTGTGTGTGTGTGTGTGTGTGTGTGTGTGTGTGTTTAAGAGGTAGGCCGATGTGAGGGGCACGAGGGAATGGGCCCCTACCCCGGATATTAGCCTTTCCCCCTTTGGAGAGGGGGGGGGGGCATCAAACTCACACCGAGATGTGAAGTATGTTAATCAACGAGGCCCTGGCCAGACCAAGAGGCAATACACTTTTGTTAAACGTTTATTATATAAAAAAACAGTGTCTTTTTACATTAGCAAATACAGCATATACAGTCATATACGCGTGACAACATTATAGTCTTGGCATGATGTAGCTACATACATATTACCTGTTGACGACGATGGTTCAGTAATCATTCGCTCCCATGCAAACCAAACCATTTAATAAAAAACAAAAAACCTTTCACACTTTTTCTCATTCCACTTATTTGTCACCATTATTGCTGAATCACTGTTGTTTCCTGAAAATGGTACTTTTGTATGTATCTACAAATTTCCAACCATTAGACCACGTAGTAAGCATCGCATTGCTTGAGTGTGTGCGCAAAGAGAGAGAGAGAGAGAGAGAGAGAGAGAGAGAGAGAGAGAGAGAGAGAGAGAGAGAGAGAGAGAGAGAGAGGGAGGGCAGTTTGAAAGAAATTAGCTACACCTGTGGCCTTGGCTGTTTGCAGTACACAGAATTACATTGGGCCGTTCGCTGGGCCTGGAATACTACCTGTGCCTAGCTAGGCAAAGGTCAACCCTCGACTGACAAAGAGTACTGACTCAGAAAGAAATATCTGTGAAAGTATGTGTTTGAACATTTTAGTATGAAGTGTGAACTTGATGGGAGTGGCATTTTACTTAATCTGTGAATAGCTGGGAAACTTTCTGTTGACAAATGTGTGTTAGCATCATTTATCAGTTGGGGTATCTTCATTGCACTCCGGACATGTCCATAGGTGCTCAGATCCCCCCCAGCATATGCATCAGCGTCCGGTGGCTAATAGTGCCAGTTCTGTGTTGGTTGACGAGGCGCTTTGTTTTCCCGATGTACCTCTCGCGTCTGGCTGTGCCGATTCTTACTCCCAGTTCTTTCATCCTGGACAGCGATGTAGAATCACTGACGTCAAAAATCCTCTGTTCTCGCCATATCTTTGAGGACGTTAATAACATCGGCACGATCCATGGGCTGGCCATCTACAGGGGGTGCAGAGCCAGCCAGTTTGTCAGCTCGTTCATTTCCCTCGACTCCTGCATGTCCCGGTTGTGTCTCCTGTGTGTTAGCATGTGTGAGTGTGTTGTGTGTGGCCGAGTTTCGACTAGCCAATATAATGTGTCTATACTTCACTAGTGCTACAAGTAGTTTAATGTCTTTTGTGGTTGTAGGTATTGTGTTTAGGAAAATTGCTTTGTATATGTCAGCTTTCTTGTTTGTGTGTGTTTCTATTAACTGTTGTAATGCTGTGATTGTTGGGCATCCATAGAAGAGATGGTTATCTGTTTCTTGAATATTGTGTCTACATAGTTGGCATCGTGCTATTTGCTTGGATGTCTGTGCTGCTCTCTCTGTTGTAGGGGTCATATTATAAATTAGCCTGTATGTTACCTCCTTGGATTTCGATGTGATATGTTTGTTGTGTAAGTTAGTGAAGGTACAGCTAGTCTTTAATATAATATTTGTATCCTCTTTTGATTCTCAGATGTAGTATAACAGTGACAAAGGAAGTAACTAGAGTCCAGTTGGTACAAAGTTTTATATTTTATTCTCAAGACGACAGGCCGCGTCTTCTCAGCTGGGCTATCGGATGTTTACTGCCTATAACAACATAATACGTCACGATTGAGCATCTCCCACGCCTTTCAGTCTCAATGCTCAATCGTGCTGTATCGGAGTTTTCCAATAGACCCCAATTATACCTACACTGTTACACCTCCCCATGTTATTTAAAGAATTTTCCTTTTAAAGGAAAAATCTTTACTCCTAATCCCCATACTCTATTCCCTACTTGTCTTTTAACCTTCGCCAATACATCTTTTACTCTTCTCCCAGTGCTATGGTCTGTCTACAACCTCCCCATATACTTCTTCTTCGCTTTTTATTTATATAATACTACATGTTATTCTTCATTTCTGGTTCTCTCTGGTTACCTATATCAAATATACATATTATAAGAACAGCCCATAAAATTTCTCATTCTTCACTATTTTGGTTCTTTCTTGGCTCATCAAGTTCCTGTATCAAATATACATATTATAAGAACAACTCATAAATTCCTTTTTCTAAAATTATTACCTTATAAAATTTCTCATTCTTTCAAACCCCAGGACGTACAAAAACAAAGTAGTTAGAAAAAGTAAAGAAGTGGTGCGCACCAAATAAAGAATAGTAAAGAATGAATACACGACATGACCACATGGACATATAGTAAATGTACATTTAAGACATTCACCCTTTACCTCCCTTGCCAATAAAAATTTTTGTAAAATAATTTTTTTAAAACACCTTTAAGAAATATATTATTGTTCGTTATAAAACAATTTGGCATAAGTTTTCATAAACCTTTTATATTTCACATTGACATTGCCAACCACAATTCCGTTCCTCTTCCGTTACCTCACCTTTTACCATGAGCCCATGTTCATATTTTATGAACACCTTAAATATAATTAAAGCTGGTATTTCACAGCACCTATATCTTTCCCCCGTACAACCCATCCTGTTATTTTATAAATAAAGTGACGTGTGTGCAGACCCTGGATACGTCTATCCATTCGTGCATACACGTTCACCAACTATGGTTTCCCACTAGTTAATGAATGCATAGTTTCTCCTTACCTTGGACAAATTAGTTTTTTATCAACCCTTTTCTTAACGAAAAACCTTTAGCAAAACCTCCTTCATTTGAAACTTAAACTTACTTAACTAACTTTACAAGCATTTAACTCAATATACCAAATCATTCATGTAATCTAAATAAAATGAACACAACCTCCAAATTAATCTAGAAGAAAAAAAACACATTTTGACAAAATGACATAACATGCATGTTATCAAATCAGAATAAAATATCCTATTCTACCTATCACTATTGGACACTTTTACGGACCAATAGTTCTTGTCAACTCAAATACTATGAACACAATCACCCTACTCTAAACCAATTACTCAAACAATAACAATCATTTTTCCAAGAAAACAAAATGAGGCATTACAACTTAGGCTCAATAAAACAACCAAACAACATCCCTCATTTTCTAGTAGTAACTCAAGCATAAAAACATTTCCTATATGACTCATAACTCATAAAACTTAGATTTCATAAACACCGTCCTCAATACAATTATAACTCTCTTAAAATTTCTACGTACATTGGCCTACCAGTATTAGGCTCTCATAAATGACGCATATCCAGTATTTATATGACCGAGAAGACTAAACATCCTATCTGTATATCTGTTAACTACAGATCAATTATGAACATATCTGTTCTATCTACACAAACAAATCAGTAATCCAGAATTATCTATTTATTATCTCTTAACAGCACATAGTATCCTGAATAAGCTCTTAAGTAAACACTGTAACCTATATCCAACATTAACTCAATGTAGCCATCCTCTACTTATCAACGTACTTGTGATCTGTCCTGTCTATTATTATTATAACTTGTTAACCCCTATCTTTAAACACGGCACTTCTAACATCAATAAAAAAAATATATTCACCCACTGTACTAATATCTCAAGACCACTTTTTCCTCCGTTTCGTATACTTCTTCAAACATCACTTACAATTTTAAATCTTGCTATCTGCAGTTTATTTATTTACCTCTTACGTTTCCACTTCCTCAACAACTCTAAGTTTCTCTGAATAAGTGCTAACTCTATATCAACATCTTCTTCTTCTTCGTACAATCTACTAGCCTCCTCCATACTACTACTTGACTCTGACTTTTCATCCATTTCTTCTTCTTCGTCTGTATGTCTCTCTTTAGCTGCCGCTAATTTCTTCCGTTCAACATCCCACCTAATTTGTCGATCACTCTTTCTTAAGGATCTTTCTAGTATAGGTATATCTTCTCCGCTTGTTGAATCATCTCTAATTCTTCTCTGCCTTTTTACTTCTTTATCTCTTTGACTGTCCATTCTTCTTTTTGTTGCTTGCCTAGTATTTTTAAATGGAGCACCTGTGTCTTCTTCCATACTATCATAATGAGTTTCATTTGTCCCTTCTTCTTCCATTCTTTTCGGAATTGTCTGTTCTTGTTCTTCGTAACTTGGATTTGCTAACAACTGATTTTGTTCTGGTTCTTTTCCAAGATCTGGGGTTACTGTAGCTCTTCTAAGATCTGGAGTTATTGTAACAACCTGTTCATCCAAAAATTTTGCATCCGAATAACAATTATTATTATAATTATTATTTTCTATCTCATTTTCATCTCTTCTTAAGTGTTCAACATGTGCCCTTGCTATGTGTGCTGTGACCTGGTTCTTTATAACATACGATACATTACCCAGTTTTTCCAAAACGTAATAACCTGGAATCCAACGAGAATCAAACTTAGAGTTTCTTCTATGCTTTTTGTAATAAACTCTATCACCTACTTTAAACTCCTGTAATTTTGTATTTACATTTTTGTACTTTTTCTGTCTTTCCCTAGCTTTTATTATATTATTTCTTAATCTCATATGTGCTTTATGCATTTCTTGTATTATGACCTCTTGAAAATCTTCACCCATATATTTCCGTCTAGGTTTTAATAAATTATCTATAGGTAATATTGGTTCTCTCCCGTGTATTAAATAAAATGGCGAAAAACCCGTGCTCTCATTTTGATTTGTACGAATAGCGCTAAGAGCAGGTCCCAACAATAGATCCCAATCTTTTTCATGTTCATCAATAATCTTTGCCACAATGTTGTATAACGTCTGATGTTGACGCTCGTTTTTTGCATTTGAAGAAGGTCTATAAAATGAGGTTTTTATATGTCTTATGTTTAAATCTTTTAATAACTTTTCGAATTTTTTATTTACAAATTCTCTACCATTATCTGTAAGTATACTTTGTGGGCAACTAAACCTTGGTATGAACTCCTGTAAAAAAATATTAATGACAGTATCCGCGCTCTTATCTGGAATTGCATAAACCTCTGGCCAAAGACTGTAGATGTCTACTATATGAATTAAATATACATTTCCTGACAATGTTCTGGGGTGTGGACCTGATATGTCTAAACTAATCTTTTGCATTGGGAAGTGAGGAATATCTGTGTCCTGTAATGGAGACTTTATTGTTTTCATGTTCCTTAATCTGCACTTTTCACATGTATCTACATATTTGTATGCAGATTTAAATAAGTTTGGCCAATAATATTTACTTGTAAGTGCTTTCACTAGTTTGTCTCTACCGAGATGTCCATTTTCATCGTGATATGCTTTTAAAAGTTCATTTTCCAAATGCTTTGGAATATATTTCCTTAGTTGTTCGTTCTTTTCACACATATAATATAACTGTCCATCCTCTTGTAAGAGCAAATAATTCCTTTTATATTTGTTATCTTCTGTTTCTCGTAACTTTTCCTTTATTTGTATGATTCTTAGGGTCCAAATCCTGCTCTTCTTTCATATTGAATTGTGCTAACTGTAGATCTTCTTCTCTATGTTCAGACTCTTGATCTGATGGTAAGCTATCAAATTCTCCCCCTATTTATTATAGCAGAATCCAGAATATTTACCTGCCAATTCCTGTCGTCTATCTCTGGTTCGGCTGCCTCCTCTTCTGTATCCTCTGATGACTGTGTATATGGAATTCTAGACAAAAGATCAGCGCATGTGTTTATCTTACCCGGTATGTACTCAATTTTCGCGTCGTACCCCTGTAGATTCAATGCCCATGTCTGTATTTTCCTGTTCTGCACTGGAGCTTCTAAAAAAGACTTTAAAGGCATGTGGTCAGTTCTAATAACAAAACTTGCGTTATGTAAATAGTAATTAAGTTTTTGAAGAGCGTAATGAATCGCGTAAGCCTCCTTCTCGATAGTACTCCATTTTTTTTGTGATTTACTAAGCTTATGAGACAAGAAGTAGATAGGTCTTTCATTTTTAACCCCTGGTATTCCAGATTCTTTTCCTTCATATGGTTGTACTAAACATGCTCCTACTGCACTGTCTGAAGCATCTGTGTATAGTATTAACTGTTTGTTTAAGTCTGGATGCGTCAATAGTGGTACCAGTGTTAAGCTGTTTTTTAAATAGTCGAAGGCTTTTTGACACTCATCATCCCACTTAAACCTGGCGTACTTGGCTGTTAAATTTGTAATTGGTTCAGCTATCCTTGAAAATGCCGGAATAAACCGTCTATAATACGCACATGTTCCTATAAAAGCACGTACTTCCTTAACGTTTGTTGGTGTAGGTAATTCTTTAATAATCTTTATTTTGTTCTGGTCTGGTTTACTACCCTCTCTATTTATAATATACCCTAAATATTTTGTTTCTGTTTTCAAAAATTGGCACTTACTAAGCTTCAACTTCACATCATGCTTTCTTAACCTGTCAAATACTAGTCTAACATGTTTCAAATGATCTTCTACATCTCCTTTGGTATAGACCAATATATCATCAATATAAGCAAGAGCGAACCTTTGCATACCCTCTAGAACTTCATTTATTAAGAGCATATAGTGTGAGGGCGCCGTCTTGACTCCAAAAGGCATTCGTAAGAATTCGTACGAGCCCATGTGGGTACAAAAGGCACTTTTCCGTTGTGCGTCCTCTGACATCGGAATACACCAAAATCCTGACCTTGCGTCTAACGTTGTGAAATATGTAGAGCCATTAAGTAGCCCCAAAATATCATCAATTACTGGCAGTGGGTATGCTACATTCTTAGTGATTTTGTTCAACGCCCTGTAGTCGCAACAGAAACGACTCGAACCATCAGGCTTGGCCACTATGACGACCGGAGATGACCATTCTGACTTCGACCTTTTTATTATTCCTGCTTTCAGCATCTCCTCTATTGCCTTTTCCATTATTTCTCTGTTTCTTAATGGAGTTCTGTATGGTTTTAGACTTATTGGTGGATGATCTCCCGTGTCTATCTCCATCGTAACCGTCCGCGTCTTACCCAATTCCAAATCATTAACCGCAAACACATCTTGATTTTGCTTTATAAACTGTTCTAACACTTCCTTATTTTCCGGCGAAGCTTTTAACTGTGACAGCAACTCTTGTTCCCTTGTTATTTTGTCTAGTGAATGTATATGGACTTTATTTTCTCCGAATGGATGGATCAATTCATTCATTCCGATTTTCCCTCTTCTTCCGCATCCGCGTCTGTCACTTCTCCTTTCACTAGAAGTTTCCACATAACTTGTTCCCGACACTTCTGTTCCATTCGTTGCCAATATTTCACTAATGTTATGATCTAACTTTGCTATCACACATCCTCTGTATAACTTGATTTCTCTCCCTGTGTTGTTGATAACCATTACTGGAAAGGTTAAGTGTTTATCCAACTCCATTACTCCATCTGGAACCTCCAAACCAGGCTCATCAATTATTTCTTCTTGTAACTCAGTGATTCTGACTGTGTTTCCTTCCACATAATATGGGTTTCTCTTCAGCTTCGCTTGTATTAAATTAACCGACTGTGGTTTTAATGTCGTTGTCATTTTGACCCTAACTAGTGCTGCTATATGCATATCCTCTTCCATATCTATATATACGTCTCTAAATTTTAACTTATGTAAATCATAAAAAAGTCTTATCCCATTCTTTATCAAAAAATCTCTTCCTATCAACATATTTCTATTTAAACCCCTCACTACATGAAAAAGGTGTCTTATGTTGATCCCTCCTAATTTAAAATTGATCATTGTTTGTCCAACTACTTGTAAATTCTGTCCAGTAACAGAGTGTAAATTATTACTACACTTAAATACTCTACAATTTCTTACTATTTTGTATAAAAAACTTTCTTTTACTACACTAACTTGAGCTCCCGAATCTATTAACGTACGAACTCTATACTTTCCTATTTCTAATATACACGAGCTATAATCTGTTTTTTCTTCTATAAATTTCTTGACTTCATCCATTTGAAAATATTCTCTGTTCGATCTATTATACTTGTTATTAACATACTCTCTAACACTTGGGACCCTATTATTTACCCTCCTATCATCGGTCCTGTCTAATAGGTTGGGCGCCAGTTTTCCTGTGTTCTTGTACCTGTAAAGTTCCTGTGTCGATCAACAACATTCCTACTCACCCTATTATTATCATGTCTACCCTGTGTATTTGACTGTATACGCCTGTTATTACAAAAACGAGAAACATGTCCCCGTTGACCACAAACCCAACAGACAATGTTTGTGTTATTTGTGTTTCTTACTGCCTCACTTATAGGGTATCTCATATTTCTTCTTTCAACATAATCGCTCCTATTTCTACCTTGTAAGGTTTGTATACCGCCTCTCCTATTCCATCCGAATCTTGTTTGTCCTATCTCCATGGGTTCCTCAATTCTGTCGTCTCTATTACTTCCCACTTCTCGTCCTGTTCTTAATCTAAACCTTCGTCTCAAATTTTCCTCTTGCACCGCAATATCCACCGCTTGTGATAACCTCTCAGGGTTATCCCTCATCAGCTTAAGTTTCAAACCATCAGATTTGATGCCATCCACAAAAATCCCTACCAACATCCTTTCCACCTCCTCCCCTCGCACATTCTGTCCTAAGAATGCCTCTTCAGCCAAGTTAATCAACCTATCGCTAAACAACTGTACCGTTTCTCCGTTATTTTGTTTAGCCTGCCTCAATACCGAAAATGCATGTTGCGGATCCGTTATCTCTGCGTATTTCCTGGCGAGATCTTCTTTGAATTGTTCCCATGTCTCATCTACTCTAGCCTCTAACTTCCTCCTTATATGATCTGAGACCGGTTCTGTTGCCGTCTGATAAGCTAGTCTCATTTTCTCTTCTTCCGTTGCTGAAATTAGGTATGCATACTTTTCAATAGAAGTAACCCATTTCTTAAAGTCTTTGGCCTGACCACTAAACTTCAAAATTTCAGTTGCCATTCCCTGTTGGTTGATTACCAAATTCAATTTACCTACCGCTGTTCCTACCCCTGTCAGCACCTGTGCAAGGTTGTCTGGTTCCGTCATGCTGGAAATACTGCAAGAAAGCAAGCAAAGAACAAAAAAAAAACACACAATTTCAAATTATTTGCTTCTAAAATCTGGTTAATTAATTACCTCTATTTATGAATCACCTAAATTTACTAATTTACAACACATAATTCCCCAGTTCATAAACTGTTCCATTAGTTATTTAGTTCCAGAATCGCACAAATTTCCCTTGGTTAATCCCTAAAGAGCACAAGTTGTAATCAGCATCAATATTCTGTCAGCGTAGAGGGAGGAAAAACCCTGTCTTCAATAAGTCCTGTTTGAAACCAAAAAGTTCGCTATAAATCCTCATACCTGTTTCTAATAATATAATAATGTTTTAGACTCTGCTCTAACCAAGAATTTATGGCACATCACCGGAGTTACACAGTTACCTTCTTTTATTAGCTGACGGATCTAGTTCCACTAACCAGAGTTCGCATCAAGTGAAACCTAGTCTCGAGTTTAAGTGGCGGAGTCCAGAAGCTCAGGTGGCGGAGTTCTCTTCCCTCAGGTAAATTTTGTAGCTGCCAGATACTCTTCCTGGTTGGGTCACGTCTCATGGGATGCCTGGATAGATTTCAACCCCTGGTTGGGTCACGTCTCATGGGATGCCTGGATAGATTTCAACCCCTGGTTGGGTCCCTTCCTTGATTCTGAGTGAAGTACATCATCGGCGACTTGATAGGGGTCGTAGTAATGACGTGGCCCCAAAAATTTATCACAGTTAACCGAAGCCCAGTGATATTTATGTGTTCAAAAAACCCAATCACGAAATTACAAGGCTTTGTCCATTATTACTTGAGCCTAGAAGAGTTCTTGACTTATTTTTCTTCTTTTGTCTGACAGGTTCAGCTTGAAATTCTGGTTTTCTTAAAGTTTTAGGACAGGATGGCTCTTCTCAAAAAAACGATAAGTTTCATGCAACGGTCCTGAGAAGCCCCTTGTTATTGATAACTTTCAGTGGCTGGCGCTTTAAAATAGAAGCCCCTTTCTTTTGAAACTCCAGAGTTCAGATCTCGGCTCCGGAAAACCTTGAAAGCTGAAGTTCAGTTAACGGCCATTATCAATTCGGCCACGGCTCCTGATTCTTGAGTACTTCGCGTGATAGGCCATGATTTATTATCTTCATAATATTTCTTACAGCATGCCGTCAGTGGATAGTTTTTTTGTTGTTTGTTGCTGGCCGGCCTAGATCAACCTCAGATCCTCGGTCGAGGGCACCATTAATTACTCCCTATAACAGTGACAAAGGAAGTAACTAGAGTCCAGTTGGTACAAAGTTTTATATTTTATTCTCAAGACGACAGGCCGCGTCTTCTCAGCTGGGCTATCGGATGTTTACTGCCTATAACAACATAATACGTCACGATTGAGCATCTCCCACGCCTTTCAGTCTCAATGCTCAATCGTGCTGTATCGGAGTTTTCCAATAGACCCCAATTATACCTACACTGTTACAGTAGTGGTGGGGCTTGTTGTTTCACTAAATATTTGTATATCTGCTTGGTTGTCTGTAGTGTTAAATGTTCATTGCCTTGTATTGCTTGCATACATGTTCTGTAGAATTTCGGTAGTGTGCCGTAGTAGTGCGGTGTTGTTTTGTCTATTTTTATTAAGCCTCTGTAATCTAATTGCAATATAGTATAATGCTAGCGAGTGTTAATCTGGATGTTTAATGATGCGTCCTATGTGGTTGATTCTTAATGCTTGTATTTTTGTGTGTAGGTCCTGTAAAGCTACTCCTCCTTGTTTCTTATCTTGTATTAATGTTTTGTGTTGTATACTGTGAATTGTGTTGCTGAAGATAAATTGTCTGATGTGTTTGTTTATGTCTATAATTGTCTGTTTTTTTTTTGGGGGGGGGGGGGGTCTAACACTGTAGCTAAATACACTATTTTAGGATGATGAAGGTGTTTACAATTGTGCTTCTTACAAAAATTGTTGATGTCTTGTATTTGTACCTATGTAGTATGTCTATAATTTGTTTTGTCAGTGATTGCCATGTTTCTGTATGTGTTTTTTCTGGGATCGGATGGAAATGTGGTCCCATATATTTTCATGTTATCTGTGACTGTTAGATCCGGGGGAAAATCTGCTTTATTCTTCCACTTCCCCAGACCAATTATTTTAGACTTCTGTATGTTTATTTTGGCCCCACTTCCTTCACCAAACTGTCTGAAGGTGTGAAGTTTGTTGAATAGAAAAAAAAAAAGCAGCGGCTGCAGCAGGATATAACAATATGAATTGGAAACAAATAGGTATATTTAGCTCCTGTGAGAAGAAATGTACTAAACACAAGCATGTTGCACATACCGTACAAGGAGATCCATCGTATGCCGAAATACAAGTGAAAATTCAAAATCAGAAGCAATCAATAAATATATAAAATGAATAATAAAATAAAACAAACACAAATGCATACAATACGACACACAGGACGGCCGACGTTTCGATTCTCAGAATCTTTATCAAGGACAGGACAACACAGATAGATAAAACAACGAAATACAAAAACCGAAAGCACAACTACTCGGTCCCCATGTGGGAGCAGAAAAGGCGGCTTTGTCAGTTACGAAGGCACTCTTTGGCTGTAGAGTTTAAGTATAGTAGATTGCCAAATAGAATTTAGGTCGCCAAAAATATACGAAGTCTGATATGAAAATATAGGGGTGTGGAGACAGTTAGGTATGAATATATAGGGGGGGGGGGGGAACAGCATAGTAATAGACAGTGTAAACAGTTGGGGAAGATGGCAGAGTTATACAGTGGCGCCCACAACAGTATTGATACATGCTGAATGGACACATCCCAGAGAGTTGATTAATTGGCATTCAATCTTGAGCCTAATGGAGCTGTTGGAGAAGCAGTTTCAATGCAGTGACACACACATCGTCGACTCCATTATGGTTGGAGGAATTAAAATGGTTGGGGACAGGTTTGTCAGCGCCCTGATTAATGTCTCTGAGATGTTCTCTAAAACGATCAGCAAGGCGTCTGACATTTTGACCAATGTATTTCATGTCACATCGTTTGCAGTTGATATCATATATTAGATTGCGGGATGTACAAGTAAAAGAATCTTTCAAGGAGAAGGTGCATAGGGGGAATGCAATCGCCGGTGTCTGAACAACGTAACGGCATGTCAGACATTTCTTACGATGGCATTTGAATGTCACCACAGACGAAGTAACCGTGGGGAGGCGAATATGCACAAGGTGGTCTCTGAGGCTCTGGTTACGACGGAAAATTACCCTAGGGCCATTGGAGAATACTTCACGAGTGGTTTGAATCGGATTCCAGGATATACCGGTGTCAGAGGAAAATATGCTTGATGGCATAGGCATGTGGATGGAAGGTGAGGATGAGCTTAGGTTCACTGTTAGGAGGTCGCGTTTGTTTGACAAGGGACATTTCCCGCGAGACTTGGGTTATGTGACAGAAAGCTGTCGACAAGACGTTCTCTGGGTAGGACCGTCTGCGGAAAAAGTCAAGCATTTCATGGGCTTTCTCGAGGAAGTCATTATCATCCTGACAGATACGACGAAGGCGGAGTAGCTGGGAATATGGGATGGAATCTTTGCAGCTTTTGGGGTGGGGTGAGCTGTACAGGAGGAAACCGTGAGCATCAGTAGGTTTGTAGTACACGGAGGTCGTGAGGCCTGTAGGGCATAATTTAATAGTGGTGTCAAGGAAATTGACAGAGATGATGGAAATTTCTGTGGTGAATTTCATCGATGGATGGAAGTTATTGACATAATTGATGAAGCAGATCAGTTCAGCCTCTGTCATGTCAGTGAGACCGATGCCATCATCGATGCAGCGACGGTAAAAAGAAGGGAGAAGATCATCATAGCTGAGTTCAATCTGGTGTTCCAGATGTCGCATAAATAAACATGCGTAGCTGGGTCCCATTTTAGTGCCCATGGCAACACCGCTGATTTGTTTAAAGTAGTGGCCATTGAACTCAAAGGGATTATTGGTGAGGACCAATTCAGCGAGTCTCACAAGTGTACGAGTAGGGATGGCTTGATCTGTACGTTCATCCAGAAAGAACTGTAGTGCCATGAGGTCATCAGCATGAGGAATGGAGGTATACAGAGAACATACATCCATTAGGAATAGTCTGTATGTGTTCCCAGGAATCAGGTGGAGAGAGTTGAATTAAAGTAACGCATGCGTTGTATCCTTGATGTAAGACGGGAGATTCGCAACTAGAGGTTGGAAAATCCTGTCAAGAAACGCTGAGATCAGTTCAGTCGGGCATGAGCAGGCGGAAACTATCGGACGCCCAGGATGTTTAAGTTTATGTATTTTGGGAATGAAGTGTTGGTTGTAGGGAAGAAAGCGGTGTCGTCTGCATAAGCAATTAATTTCCGCTCCCCAGACCCTTGTATAAATGTACCTTTAATGTTAGTGTCCTGTCTAATTGCTTCTAAGAGTTGTTCTAGTGTGAGTGCATATAGGACTGGTGATAGTGGACACCCTTGTCTGACAGATCTTGTGATCCTGAAACTGGCAGTGAGTGAATGATTCACCAGTACCTTACTTTCAGAATTTTTATACAATATTTCTATCCACTGTCTATAGTACTGTCCTACGTTACAGTGTGCTAGTTTTTTGTGTAAATATGAGTGCGACGAAAAGATGCAGTATCTGTGCTGTGTCGTTAGAGGTTCCGTGTGAACCCAGCGCGTCATCAGGTACTTCCCCAGTTATAAATAAACTGGGAAAAGTCAAGAAGGTTTCTATGACGAGAAGGTTCTCGAAACACCTGGACTTGCGCGACCAGGTAACTCAGTACAGTCACATTATCTCGTGCAAGGAGAAAATAGATTCTCCAGTGCGGAGAATTCAGGTTTCTCGAGAAGTTGGGAACACTACGTGGTGAACTATTTCTTCATGCGGATTGAGATGCACGTAGGAGGGAATTCGACAGTAAGAGCTCATTCACTCTCGACATTTTGGTGTGTGCAGTCGCACACCCAACATTCAGCTGTAATCCCAAAAGGCATAGTGACCATCAGACAGTTTTGATAGATGACTTGTGGTCGGTTCACCTGTTCAGGTAAATACTTATTTAATTAATTTACCCTTGTAATTGAGCGCAAACGCGACCGTAAAGCAACTCGTTAAAATATGCGAACGATTCTGCATTACTAATTAGTTGGCGATCGATAGGCCGTGTCGTAACTAGGACATCGTACAACTGTGTACTGGAATGTTGACAAAGCTTAGTTGTAACTGTGTGTTTCTTACAGCTTAGAGGCAAGCCCGTTATATCGGCTAGAATGTGCTCAATTGTCATTAATTATGTACGGTAAGTATTTGCATATACTATGTTTGCTATGCAATTATAGGAAACTGTTTACTGATGTATTTTGTGAATTAAACTTATGTCAGTTAGTATCTGATGGTAGTAGAGCCTTCGGAATAGACAGGTAAGTTGATATTGCAAGTAATTCAGTCAGTGAAGTGCATAGTTGCTAGGGAAGTAGAGCACGTACTACTAAGCCATAGGAAGTGATGCAGCTAGTTTGTGATAACTTACTAGTGATTTCATTTCGTGGAAAGGAGGAATTCTGTGAAGTAGTGAGATCATGTTTGTGCTATAGATTTATATATACGATATTGTTTTGGCGTATATATTAGGCCATGTAGTGTGATACTGTAGGAGCGAAGTACCGACTGCCGAAGACGTTCGATGCGATATAAATCTGCGTCACCGTCGCGATGTAATACTGCGTTCTAAATGCTTCTCTTTACTGCGCTGTTCTTTTCATACTGGCATGAGTACGTGAGTGCTGATGCGATGGATGTATGAAAGGACGCATGGAGGATGAATGAGGCACGGGGATAAATTGGATATGGGGACAGAGTGCAAGTTGCTTAAGTATGTGACTGGCAAACCAGGCAAGCCGTGAAGTTCGATCATAACCCAAGGCTAATCCGCTTAGGAGGAGATCAGAACTGGAGCGACACCTTTGATCATGTAGGAGATAACATGTTTTAGCTTGGATGACTTCTGGCCTCTAGATAAGAGGGACCCAGAAGAGGTTCGCTGCCAGGTGGGCAGGAGATCCCACTCGCGAACTGGAGGGTGTACATATAATGTGTTGAGGTGTTAGTAATTAATTTAATACCTTAATTAAGATGATAATCATTATCGTATGTACTATGTAAGGGAGGGGTCCAGGGACCTCCTTTCCTTGATTAGTTGCTATGTAAATAATATAACTAGTATTGCGATTCAACTAACAACAGCGACTTATGAATAGTGGTAAGAGAGACATCTGATCAGACCCGACATTCTTGGAACTCAATCTGTCCGACGGGCTGTTCTATGGGCCATCTGACATTGGACTGATATCCATGCTTCTAATCTACTCATATAGAGATGATGCCCTAATTAGGTGTAAACTAATTAGCATATCGGAAGGCTTTGTATTCCGTGATTTGATTCATGTGCTCCAATGTTGGTGCCGAATACTCTCACCTACCGCTCTTCCTTTCAGGTGTTGCCTGTTGGAGGAACTAGGTTGCCTGTTGAGAAACCAGGTTGCTTGTTGATGAACCAGGATGTTTGTTGTCCAGAAACCACTACGTCTGTAAGGGCGAGTAATGGGATACGAACCTACCAGGCCTATTTGTGAACCATCATGCCTTTTGTAATCCACGAGGTTTGTTACGATTTGTGAGGCACTACTATTTCTAAGATGACTAGTTTCACTACCTGAAGCTATTATGATTGTGAAGATTGATCAACTGAACTATAGTGAAAAATGATGATCAGCTCGTTCTAGGGAGACTTGCCAAGGTGGGGCAGTGTCATAGCTCTGGGAGCACAACAATTCCTGTGAGGTTAACATCTGCCTATCATCAAGCGCCACTGACTTTATAAAAGTCACCTCCTCTACATTAGCCTCCTTCTGTCTACACACCTTCCATGCCTCCTCTATCATAGACTCTTTCGCATCCCATTCAGGTGACCACAAGTTATCTTTCTCCTCCTTGGGTGTGCATTTTCAACATACCTAGTCTCCATATGTGCGAGTAGAATAGTGCTACATGACGTACACATGTCTGATGGCTGCTTTATGTCAGCAGCGCACATCAGACAAACAAATGTATAACTACACCATTTTAGTTGCTGTTCATGTTTATAGCAGTAATTGCCCCTGCACTTTTTCCTACACCAAACCATGGAACCAGGGCTCACTGCCAGGAAGTGACTGCTTTCCAGATAAGAAAGCTGTCTGTTTAAGTAGAGACTGACACTCTTGGCGATACAGTAAATCCCATGGCATTCTTCACTCTGATGATTAATGGCGGGAAATACCCGCTAGTTTACACATGGCCTGGTAGAGCAACATATAGCTTTCATAGGCCATGTGTGCTAGGATAACTGGATGACAATCTCACTCTTGACGCGCCACTGCTGTACTGGTTTAGTGGTGCTCTGTTGATATCTCTAGAGATGCTCACTCCTGATGGTGTAGACATCTCTCACTCAACTTCTGAAGGCCGTTGAGCCTTTCCAACTTGTCCAGTCTATAGGTGTTAACTACTGAAACCGAACTTGCACAACACGACACGGAGATGGTTTTTCAGTCTACCTTACTAAGACACATTTGATATGTCAATAACACGACCATTTGCTCCACAGAAAATTCACAAAAATACATAAGTGTCTAAATATTCTAGTCTAAAAGAGTACGTAATATTAGCCATGCTCTGTTAACTCAGAACTAGGTACGACTCTGACACTAGCTCTTGTTCAACTCATTTAAGATGACGTTTTGTCCTCGCACAAAACGTCCAGCACACTTTTCATGCTTTTGTGACTAATGCCGTGGTAGGTCACTTCCTACAGTCTCTTCACGCGGACCGCACCTTCTACAAAGTCATGCCATGTTCCAAGCCTATGTCAACTGGACCATGGCACTTACGAGCCAATCACAATATTTCATCTTGGAATAATGATGGGTGGCTTATCTCTAATATGGTATCATGCCGGTCCTCTTTGCTGGTGATTCACCTCTGTAGTAATACACATGACTCGAACATGCTCATTCGCATTAGTGTACATGGAAGCTAATTACTGCAGCAATAACTGAAGTTCTTTTGTTCTAGACCATTTTAAGTCGCGATTTGAGGACATCAGAATGCAGAAGTACAACATGCCTGCTTGAGTCACCTGTAGAAGAGACGTGCGACAGTGCTCACACTGGCATAGGGGGGGGGGGGGGGGGGTCTGTCCCAAACTTATGTCTTGGCCTACGCTGGTTGACCTTTGGCCCTTTGGCCTGCTGCCTCAGTAGTTCTTGGTTAGCCCCTATCTTCGGCATGATGTGCGATGCTTTGTTGTGGCTGGGGTGTGCATTTGGCTAATACTCGGTGCCGTGAACTCCTTAGTCGGCGGGTGTCCCCATACTACTATTATGGAACTACTAGAGGATTGCAGGAAGCACAATCACACATAACACATGGACTGATAGGTATGAAGAGGATTGTAGGAAGTACAATCACACATAACACATGGACTGGTATGCATGAAGAGTATTGAAGGAAGTACAATCACACATAACACATGGATTGGTAGGCATGAAGAGTATTGTAGGAAGTACAATCATACATAACACATGGACTGGTATGCATGAAGAGTATTGTAGGAAGTACAATCACACATAACACATGGACTTGTAGGTATCAAGAGGATTGTAGGAAGTACAATCACACATAACACAAGGACTGGTAGGTATGAAAAGGATTGTAGGACGTACAATCACACATAACACATGGACTGGTAGGTATGAAGAGTATTGTAGGAAGTACAATCACACATAACACTTGGATTGGTAGGTATGAAGAGGATTGTAGAAAGTACAATCACACATAACACATGGATTGGTATGCATGAAGAGTATTGTAGGAAGTACAATCACACATAACACATGGATTGGTAGGCATGAAGAGTATTGTAGGAAGTACAATCACACATAACACATGGACTGGTATGCATGAAGAGTATTGTAGGAAGTACAATCATACATAACACATGGACTGGTAGGCATGAAGAGTATTGTAGGAAGTACAATCACACATAACACATGGATTGGTAGGCATGAAGAGTATTGTAGGAAGTATAATCATACATAACACATGGACTGGTAGGCATGAAGAGTATTGTAGGAAGTACAATCATACATAACACATGGACTGGTAGGCATGAAGAGTATTGTAGGAAGTACAATCATACATAACACATGGACTGGTAGGCATGAAGAGTATTGTAGGAAGTACAATCACACATAACACATGGATTGGTAGGCATGAAGAGTATTGTAGGAAGTACAATCATACATAACACATGGACTGGTAGGCATGAAGAGTATTGTAGGAAGTACAATCACACATAACACAAACACTTGTAGGTATCAAGAGGATTGTAGGAAGTACAATCACACATAACACAAGGACTGGTAGGTATGAAGAGGATTGTAGGAAGTACTATCACACATAACACATGGACTGGTAGGTATGAAGAGGATTGTAGAAGTACAATCACACATAACACATGGACTGGTATGCATGAAGAGGATTGTAGGAAGTACAATCACACATAACACATGGATTGGTATGCATGAAGAGTATTGTAGGAAGTACAATCACACATAACACATGGATTGGTAGGCATGAAGAGTATTGTAGGAAGTACAATCACACATAACACATGGACTGGTATGCATGAAGAGTATTGTAGGAAGTACAATCACACATAACACATGGATTGGTAGGCATGAAGAGTATTGTAGGAAGTACAATCACACATAACACATGGACTGGTATGCATGAAGAGTATTGTAGGAAGTACAATCACACATAACACATGGATTGGTAGACATGAAGAGTATTGTAGGAAGTACAATCACACATAATACATGGATTGGTAGGCATGAAGAGTATTGTAGGAAGTACAATCACACATAACACATGGACTGGTATGCATGAAGAGTATTGTAGGAAGTACAATCACACATAACACATGCACTGGTAGGCATGAAGAGGATTGTAGGAAGTACAATCACACATAATACATGGACTGGTAGACATGAAGAGGATTGTAGGAAGTGTCAGAAGTGGGTGTGCGCCACCGCCTAGTTGAATGTACTATCACTGGCAGGCCACCCCAAATAGTCAGAAATTGACTCAGGACAAAATCTGTATGGCTGAAATAAAGATTACGCCCATGAATATCCCAGTGTACAGCTACAAGTGGCTCGTTAAATTAGCTGTTCTTGATATTTTCCAGGGAGTGGGAAGAAGAAGGTAAGATGAGCTAAGTTTAAGTCTCGGAATTGACTACTAGCCCAGTGCAGGTTTTCCCCTCTGACTTATCTCCCCTCCCTGTTATGTAATTAAGCTCCCCCCACCCCAATGTACACATATATATGCTCACATATATGCTCAATTGGACAATAACAGATAACTATGAGTTTAAAACAAACTACAATCTTTTAATTACTATCAATATCCTTGCACAAATGATGGTTGTCAAAATGATGATGGTGAACTATGTAATATACACTCATACATGTGAAATGATGGAAAGTATATACATAACTTTAATGTTACTTGTATCCTGTCTGGATGTGTAGTCGGGTTACAAGTGAGATAAGCGCGAGAATAGGGTTCTGCTTAGGTCCAGTAAACACCCACTCTGCAGTAGAATCAGCGCACCGGTTTTCTGGACACCTGCCAGTCCTGGCACTACCTGGTTATCCCTCAATCTTGGGATCTATACCTAGGCGCTCTTGTTGTGAGCTGTTCAAATGTCTGACTTAGTCTGATGTGAACAGCCAAATCTCCTAGCATATATACTGTTTGTTAACTGCTCTTATCTCCCCCTCCCCCCTTCCCCGGGCGTTTATTTCAATTCTCACGTTCCTATGGTTTTTCTGGCCCAGCAGTGACACGTCATGTCATTCCCCATCTCCATTCACGCAGCTCAGTTTGAGTTCAAACTATTGACCGTAGCCGGGTTCTTTCTTGGCGAGAAAGTGCTAATCTGTCTAGCCATGTTGTGTGTTTTATTATCCTTCTAACACCCGTCACTTTCTACAGATAATTAATATCCTCTCCCCAACCACTCGGTTTCACACTGTTGACGTAGCCAGAGGCGCTCTCAGCGAGAAGGCGCCAGTGTGTATGTGTGGTTTTAATTGCCAGCCGCGAGTCAGTTTCACATTCCATTGAGTGATTAGACTGTGAGGTGTATAACTCTGGGGTAACACCGACTGCTTGTCTAACAATAGGTTGCATCTCAAGCGGACCGTTTTGTTTACTTGCCGTCATTGTGAGTAATCTTATGTCAAGGCTAGATAGCCTAGATTAAATCATTATTTCTCTAATTGGCCCCTCAAATTTGAACCACATTAAAATATTATGGGATGGTAAAGTGGTGTTCTGTGACAGGAAGTACAATCACATATAACATATGGACTGCTAGGCATGATGAGGATTTTAGAAAGTACAATCCCACATAACACATGGATTGGTAGGCATGAAGAGTATTGTAGGAAGTACAATCCCACATAACACATGGACTGGTGGGCATGAAGAGTAGCCAACCACAAATAATGCATTGCTGAGAACAGAAAATTTTTACTGACCTCAATGAAAGTAGTGACTGTGGTAAGTGGGTTTGTAGTGATCACATTCTCTACGGTATTCTCTGTTGGAATGCACACACAGTCCAAATCTTCAACAGTCTCCAGTACAAGACGGTGAACATTCTGGATGGACTTAAGGACTTTGTTGCCTTCCTCAAAATCAGTCTCCAGTTGATAGCGTGTGCTTGAGAAAAATTTCTGTAAATATAATACAAAATAGGATGGCCATATTTCACTCACCACTATAAACTCAGTGTAAGGAAAATATAATTCCACAGCAGGTATTGCATCATCTATCTATAAGCACTCTCTAGGCCCAGGTGGATAATGTCTCTTTTCCTAATTAAAACTTGCCTGAAAGCATGGAGGTGAGGGCAATCTGAGCTTGTATACAACATCATCATCATTATTACATATCTTGCTAACGTGGGCAATCATGCCTTTCCACAAATCCTGTCCTCTAGCACTACTTATCAATTCATGCTATTGTTGTTGATCCCAGTACTGTTGAGTTTCCTATTCCTGGCAGGTCAGTGTCATGCTTTTGAAGGTGCAGGTCCCCTGCAACTTTTCCAGGGACCCGTTGAGAGAGTTTACAATTGTTGGAAGCAGCTGTGGTAGCTTTTTCTTAACATGTGTAAGTAATGCTTCAAAATAATATTGATCAAGATAATGACATTAATGGGGATTCCAGTGGGGTCTCTTCATCCAGTAGGGAGTGTCATATGCTGCAGGTGATGCCCGATTGTTATCAGGCAACTGTATGCAAAGAAAATGTTAAAAATACTCTAAACCTTGGTACATAGAATGTCAGAACACTTAGACAGATTGGAAAACTAGATAATATCAAGAAAGAGATGGCAAGAAGGAAGATACATATATAAGAGATTAGTGAAATGCTCATGGCCAGGAGCAGTGGGAAATATTTAGATAAGTATACAATTGTTTAAGGGAAAGGACTACAAAAGAGTAGTTGGCATAATTTTTGATCAAGTGTGTGCTAAGTCAGTTAAAGGATCTTTGACAATCTCAGATTGAGTATTATTAGTAAAGCTCCATGGCAAACCTCTGGATATAACATAATACACATACAAGCACCATTAGCAGACTGTAAAGAAGAATATATCGATATATTTTATAACGATTTAGACATGGCCATGGACCAGTGTAAACATTTTGAAATGAATGTCATACTCAAGGAATTCAATGCCAACGTAGGGAACGAAAAGGTGAGTAGTGGGACTAGTTGCTAGGTGAGAGAAATAAGAGAGTTGACAGATTAATAGCATTGGCAGAATACCATGAAATGATAATAGGTAACACCTGGTTTAAACAGCATCTTCGATGATTATATACATGGAAAAGGCCTGAAGATTAAATTCGCAATAACTGACTAAATACTGATACCAAAGAGATTCAGAAGCAGTTTAGTAGGAGCAAAAACTAGACCAGGAGCAGATGGACATAGTGACCATGTGCCAGTTATAGGAAAGATGAGGTTAAGACTTAAAACATAAAGAAAACCTCAAAGAACATCAAGTTAGATCTAGCATTACTTAAAACAGACAAAGAAATTAGAGAAAGGTACAATGTTACTGTAAAGAACAGATATAATGCCATGGAGATAATACAGACTATTGATGAACAATGGGACATGTTGCAGGAATCAATCCAACAGACATCAATGAAATCATTCCACCTAAACATAGAATTGCAAAAAAGAAATGGATGACAGATGAAATTTTGCAGATGATGAATGAAAGAAGAAAGAAAAAGCAAGATAAAGAAGAATATAATAGAATACATAAAGAAATAGTAAATAAATAGCAAAGTGGCTAAAGAAGTATGGCTGAATCAACAGTGCATGGAAATTGGGACAAACTATGGAAAAGACACGTTCCATGTATCAACGAATAAATACAATAACAGGTAGGAAAACACTGAAATACCATGGATGTTTAAAATCGAAGGAGAGTGCAATATTGATGGGACAAGATGATACAATCAGTAGATTGATGGAGTACCTGGAAGAGCTGTATGATGAAAGGAGACCAGATGTAAATATTTAAAACAATGATGAGGGTCTGCCAATACCTGCAGTGGGAGTTGAAGATGCACTATATCGCATGGAGAAAGGAAAGGCATCCGGTCCAGACAATATTTCATTGAAGAAAATTGAGGCTGTCTGTGATTTTAGAATTAAGATATTGACATTTCTAAATGACATCTACAGTAGTGGGTGCTTCCTAGTTACCTATTAAAATCCATCTTTATAGCTCTGCCAAAGAAACCAGGTGCTTTAGAATGTGAAGAGCACCACACAATAAGTCTTACGAGTCACTTAACAAAGCTGTTACTCAGAATTATTATGAAAAGAATAAGAAATAAGATTAAGGCAGAAATTAGGATGAACATTGTGGATCTGTGGAGGGAAAGGCCACAAACAATGCTATATATATTCTCAGGACACTATTAGAAAGAGCTATAGAAGTAAAAACAGTTCCAAATGTTGCTGTATGTAGCCAGGGCGCAGTGTTGGGGTGAGCGCCCAACCTTGCTTAAATACCCCAATGGCTCGTGAATACATAACCTCTGCAGCAAACGTCCAACTCCTATTCTTCACGTGGCGGAACTGTTTTACCTAACAGGAGAAGGGGCGACGGCGAGTTTCTGTCACCGAAAAATAACCAGTATGCTATAGATGTGTATGCACGTACATGCAGACACGTGTGTCCGCGCGTACACATCTAAACTCGAGTGAGACCATAGTCTGCTCTAGCAAAGAAAAGGTGCTGAAGACGGAGGCAACCAGCCAGGAGGCGCACCACAGAAATCAGGATGCCGCACAATTACACAAAATGGAATATGTCAACTACTGCTAAATGTTATGGTGCTCGCCCTGCTTTTGACCCCCAGGCAGGTGCAGTGCCAGGCCCTATGTCTCGAAAGGGTCCAACCACAACTACTGGAGGTCCTTCTCAGGTGTCCTGTGAAGCCAGGGGACCTGAGAATAAAACTGCTGGCCATACTAAACAAAGACTTAAAATAATGCACTGGAATGCGGAGGGAGTCAGTAAAAAAAAATAGAATTAGAAAACATCCTGGACCAAGAAAACAGTAAGCATATGTTGCTTGCAAGAAACTCACCTCAACGAAAATATAGCATTCAAAATCAGAGGCTACCAGTGTTACCGATCTGACCGAAAGGACAGGCGAAAAGGTGGGATACTTACCCTTGTAAAAATAACATCACTGCTTCCCAAATTGAATTATACATGGAAGGGGCTGAGTATCAGACACTTAAACTGAAGACAGGCAATGCAGACCTACATCTGATCAATTACTACTGTCCAAGTGACCGCCAACAGGCGCTGGACACACTACCATTGCAAGAAAAATTGATTGTGTGTGGCGATTTCAACAGCCACTCGCAGAACAGGGGCTATGATCACATGGACCAGAGAGGAGAGAGACTGAAAGACTGGCAGGATGAGAATAGATTCATCTTGATTAACAAGCCGTCCACATACTTTCTACTCGAGATCATGGCACACTACAACTACACCTGACCTGGCTTTTCATTCACCAAACCTTGAGTGGAACATTATACAAATAGTTGGGAAACAACTTGGTGGCAGTGACCATTGGCCAGTCTTTCTAACCGTAGAAAATGAGCTTGTAAGTGAAAGCAGCACCCTCTCGAGGTGGAACTACAAGAAAGCAGACTGGGCAATGTACAAGAATCGCACCAGCATACTGGTTAGAAACCTGAACACTGAGAAAGACATAAATAAAGTAGTTGAAGAGTTTGGGAAATGCATACTACAGGCAGCACGAGAAACAGTACCAAGAGGAGCCCGCAAACAATATAAACCCTACTGGAGTAGTGAACTGGAACAATTGCATAATGATGTGGAAGTATGTAGAAAGCAAGCAGAGGCCACACCCAGCCAAGAGCACCACAATAAATTCCAGCACGTAAAAGCCAAATTTCAAAGGGTCAAGCTGCAGACTAGATGGAAAAGCTGGCAGGAGAAAACGTAGTCTTTGAACTTTGAAAGAGACACAAGGAAATTGTGGAAGCTAATAAAACAACTTAATGATGAGGGCACAGGGCGAAACTCAAAATTTGTGCTACATAAAGATGGAAACATCTTAACAAGAAAGCAAGCAGCTGAACATTTTGCGTACTCATTCGCACAAGATAACAATATCAAAATTAGTCCAAGAGAAACAACAAGAGATTCGAGAGAAACGGCAACATACAGGACAGAAGGAAATAGTACATGAGGTTCTGGAGGCACCCATCACAATCAGCGAACTGGAGCTAGCCATATCAAAACTGAAAATGACAAAGTCACCAGGAGCTGATGGTATCTCCAATGAAATGATCAGGAACCTAGGAACAGAGGCCAAAGCAAAGCTGTTGCAGATCTTCAATAACAGCTGGACCTTAGGCAGTGTTCCACAAGCCTGGAGAGAAGCAATCATGATACCCCTCTTAAAATCAGGGAAAAATAGTTTCATTGCCTCTAGCTACAGACCAATTAGCCTCACCAGCTGTCTCTGCAAAACACTGGAGCGCATCATCAATCACAGACTGCAGTGGTACATTGAAAGTAAAAACATCCTTGAGCCAAAGCAGGCTGGCTTTAGGCAGTGCTACTCTACGGAAGATCAGACAACCTACCTCTCTCAAGAAATTGAGGATGCATTCCAAGAGAAGAAGCTGGTGCTTGCGGCATGGCTAGATCTGAAGAAAGCCTTTGACAAAGTCTGGAAAGAAGGTCTGATGAAGAAACTGAGAAACTGTAAAGTCAATGGAAGAATGTACAAATGGATACAACAGAACTCCCGAGTACAGATAGACGGACTCAAGAGCAAGAACATACTACTGCATCAGTGTTCCCCATGGTAGTCTTGTCCCCCACACTTTTTCTAATCTTCATCAATCATCTCATTGCTAATCTACTGCATGGAATTAAAGCGGCAATGGACGCCGATGACCTGGTTCTATGGAGCACAAATGAACATGCATAAGTGGCCACCAGATTGCTACAAAGAGCTGTAGATACATTTGTTGCATGGGCAAATAGATGGTGTGTCAGCATAAACACTGACAAGTGCAGCACCACTCTATTTACCCTCTCTCCAAAACAAAAGGCAGGGATCATCCAGATAAATGGAACAACCCTAAGAGAAGATAAAGAACCAACATACCTTGGAGTAATATTTGATGGCAGGCTGACATGGAGAAAGCACATCAACAAAGCAGTAGCAAAAGCCAGAAGGAAATTAGCCATCCTGAGAAAGCTAAGTGGAACCACATGGGGAGCCAGTGGGAAAATACTTAGCAAAGTTTATCAACAGAGCATACGACCACACCTGGAGAATACGGGTCAACTGCGTGGTGTTCGGCATCAAAAACCACACTACAAGAGCTGGACATGGTGCAAAATAAAGCACTTAGAGTCACCACAGGAGGATGAGAACAACCTCTATAGGAAAATGGAGAAGATGGGGAGGAAACAAGCACTGAGAGAGCGCAGAGATATGAAAACACTAATACAAGCAGAAAAGTTCCTCAGTTTACCAGGCCACCCTATGAAGAACAGATTTGAAAACCTAGCTATGGGGCAGTTGAAAAGAAGTAGTTTTATCCACCAGGCCAAACGACTCGGCAGAGACACCACCGATCTGCCCACAGTTGGTATCCCCCTAACAACTATTCCAGAGCGAACTCCATGGAAAGATGAACATGGATAGTCATTGCAAATCCAGACAAAAGTGAGAGGAATATTTGACAAGGAAGAACAGAACAGTTTACAGCACAGAACAGCCAATCTCAGCTTCCTTGATGAAGAATACCTACAGGACCTCTGGATCTGAGTCTACACGAAGAAGGTCGTCGAACAAGATTGTGTATTTTCTCCTGATTTGTTCTCATTGTACAGTGAATATATAATGAGATCTACAGAAAATATGACAAATATGATCCTTGTTGGTGGACATAATATAAATAATTTACGTTATGCAGTTGACACCATCTTGATAGCAACAAGTCAGAAGGGTCTACAGGAAATGATAGATACAGTGGTTGCAGAAAGTGAAAAAAATGGGGCTTAGTTTGAATAATAGAAAGACAGAAGTCATGGTGATATCAGGGAAACAGATTGTGCCTAAATGTACAATTAAACTACAGGACATTACTTAGGGGCAAGTGCAGAAATTCAGATATTTAGGCACATGGATAACATCAGATGGAAGATGCATCACTGAGATAAAGAGCAGAATAGGACAAGCAAAAAATGCATTCTATCAAATACAGAATGTTTTGCGCAATAAGTCACTGTCCTTGAAAGTTAGAATAAGAGTTCTTGCATGTTACACAGAACCTGTGTTAACATATGGCTGCGAATCCTGGACAATTAGAAAACAGGCAAAAAAATCTCTGGAAGCCTTGGCGATGTGGTTTTACAGAAGAATGCTGAAAATTAATTGGACAGCCAAATTGAGCAAACAAGACATTTTTAAGGGAAGCTGAATCGCAAAGAGTCATAGGAACTCCGACGCAGAGCAAACACGGCAGGGGGCTTCAGATCTTCAGAAGAAACCTCCTTCCCCAAGCATTTCGGACCCTTTAATTTCTTAATACTTTCTGAGGGCGGTCCCGTCCGGGTCATGACTCCGGGCGTCTGTTCCCTGCCGTGGAGACGTTCTTTTGGTCATGTTCATTATCCCTGATTTAAGCTTGTCCCTTCGTTGTTACCTTGTCCACTCTAAAGTCCTCCCTCCCTCGGTGGGGGGAGACCATGCAGTCTGTGTCTGTCCCTTGACACTTGTGGACGTGGGATGTTTGATTCATCCCCCGCCACGGCCTCCGTCGCCTCCACTTATCTCTGTTGCCGTGTGCCTTCCTTGCGCCCCGTTCACGGCGTCACACCACTTTAGGAAGCCGGATTCTTCCTTTCTACTCGGACCCACCGCTTGGTCTGTCTGCAACTGACTAGACCACATAGTATGCGTATCTCGTGCCATACCGAGGTGGGGGTTACTATGGCAGCTTTGTTAATTGCACTCGGGCTTGGTGCGACCTAGGGTTGATTACAGCTATGTTGTGGAGGTTGGACCTCGGCCGACATTTGCGTGATTGACTTCACTGGGACTCTCCCCCTCGTTCGAAGGAAGGGCTGAAAAGCTGACACGAGACGTTTGTAAAGTTCGTGGTTTTGATTGTGAAATTGTTGGTAGTGCAGTTACCGCTTCCAACCATACTAGTGCCGAGACTCATTCCAATTTAGGTTGCGGCAATTCCACAGCCAGCACGAGGCCTTTTCGGCTGCCTCAGACAGTTGTTTTTGGGCCCGGACCCTTGCTTTTCCTTTAATGCCCAGTCGTTTCAGCACATCAAACACGGAGTAGGAGACAAGACCTCGCGCGCCTACCTCGACAGGCGAACAGCCTGACGGTGTAACCCTCCCGCCTGAGACTCGCGACCATGTCATTGTACTTCTCTGTCTTGTACAGGTGCTGCTCCTCAATATTCGATTCGTACGGGACTGTCAGCTCAATCAGCGTTAGCTGCTTGGCTGACGAGGAGCTAAGCACAATGTCAGGTCGCAAGCCAAACCTTCGGATTACCTCAGGGTATTTGCCATGGTCTTTTAGGTCTACGGTCAGTTGCCAGTCCCTCACGCCGTCGATGATGGTAGCAAGCGGCAAGTCGTCAGCTTTCCCATTATTGCGCCCTGCTCGGACGAAGGAAATTTCCATCGGCCTCGGTCCGTTCCCCCTCTTTGTTAGCCTTCATTCGTGCTGCGTCCACTATGGCGGCCAACTCAGTCAGGACATTGTTATGCCGCCAAGTGAAATGCCCTTGGGACAGGGCGACCTTACACCCAGACAGCACGTGCTCCGCTGTCTGGACTATCTGGGCTTTCTTATGGAGGGGACAGAACGGGTCGGTGGTTAACCCCCACGTCGCCAAGTTGGCACCTGATGGCAGGACATCGTAGAGGGATCGGATGACGAAACTTAGACGCAGTGGTGCCATGCGCCAGATCTCATTCCACGTGACTGGATCTTTGCACTACTGATTCACATGACATTCACTGCGCTTGTTGGGCAGCTTTGCGGACTCTTTCGTCATCTTCCCCCTTGCGAATCTCCTTGACCACCAGGTCCCTGCGTTCCTTTGCATTCGCATTCTGACCACATTTTATCATTCGCTAGAAATCCAAACCCTGCTTGCCAAGCTGGGTGTGGCCCATTACCTCCTTCAGCTGGAGTGTGGCCTGGGCTTGTTCGACTGCGCTGACGACTTTCCACTTCCTTCCCGTCTTCAAGGCGGGGAATGAAGCGCTAACCGTTATGTCTGGAGACTCGCACAGCATCATCGCGAGTCTGGCTTTTCCGGCCTTAAACTCTTCCATGAGGGACCGGAACGGGAGGACGAGCTTGCTCTGCTTGCAATACAATGCGACAGTCGTGAGGCAAGTGGGTACTCCAAGCCACTTTCTCATGTATCTGCTTGTCTTGCTCTCCATGGCGCTCACCGTGGTCACGCCGATATCATATATCAGCAGCGGCCACAGGAGTTTCGGTATAAGCATAAATTGGAGCACCCAGATCTTGAACTTGCCTATCAGCCTGGTCTTATCGATGGTATTCAGGCCGTTCGTCAGCATTGTTTGTATCTCCACCACCGCGTTCCTGTCCGTCAGGGTTGAGTCGTACACACGACCGAGACTCTTCACAGGTTCCTCCATCACCGTGGGAATCGCCTGTCCGGATACCGTGAACCTCCTTTCCACCGCCTTACCCTTCATGATCGACAGGCTTCTCGATTTCTTTGGCTTGAAGCTCATCCTGCACCAGCGAATCAGGTCGTCCAGCCTGAGGAGAGCGCTGCGAGCGTCGCTCTCCTTCGGTGTCAGGATAGTCGTATCGTCCATGAAGGCCTTCAGCGGTGGCGTGTTCACCCCTTCGCTGAGCCTCGGACCGTGTGCATAGCCGGATGCCGCATCCAGTATGACCTGCATGGCCATGACAAATAATATCGGCGAAATCGTACATCCCATGGCAATACCCACTTCCAGCTCGATCCATCTGGTCGTGAACGTTTTGGTCGAGAACCGAAGAGAGAAGCCCGAGAAGTACTGCACAAGCATTTCTGTTATGTTCTCGGGCACGTGATAAGCCTTGAGTGCATGCCACAACAACTGGTGTGGCACTGACCCATAGGCGTTCGCTAGGTCCAACCATATCACGTGGAGTTCCTCCTTCTTCGTCTTCGCTCTCTGGATAGCATCCCAGATCATGGTACTGTGTTCGAGACAACCGGGGACTCCGGGTAGCCCCCCTTTTTGAACCGCTGTCTCGATGTACTTGTTCCCCGTCAAGTACTTCGTGATCCGACTGGCCATGATCGAGAAGAATATCTCCCCTTCAACGTTCAGAAGAGAGATCGATCTGAATTGATTAACGCCGGCAGAGTTTTGCTCTTTGGGAATGTAGATCCCGTTGGCCGTCTTCCACTCTGTGCTGACATGCTTCTGCTTCCACGCGGATCTCAGTATCCGGTGTAGTTTCAAAAGCACGTTCGGGCATCTTTTATAGACTGTATAAGGCACACCGTTGGGCCCCGGTGCTGACTTGTTTTTTGCCTTTTTCACTACCGCAACCACCTCGCTCCACATTGGAGGTCTGGCATTGAACTCCACAGTTGGTTCTGCCGGGCTCGCGAGCCCCTCGATTTCTCCAAGTGGGACGTTCCGTTGGGCATCGGAGTACGTCTTCACGAGGTAGTTCTCTAACTCATCTTTGCTGGCGTCGAGGGCGCCTGATCGCGGCTGTTCAAACAAGCCTCATGCAAACTCGTATGGTTCCCGGAAGAATCTCTCACGTTCCTTCCGGGTTTTCCGCCTGTTTCTGCAAAACCTTTCCGCTCGGGAGAGGGTATTGTGCCTGGCTTTCAGATGTTGCCACACCTGGCGCAAGCCTCCTTCTCATGCTCGGGTGCTGCTTTCCAACGTTTCCGAGCGGAATTCTTTTCTTTCCTCACCTCCTCAAGCAGTCTCTGCCGCCGCGTCTTCTGCGGCTGAGCTGCTTCCCTCCTCTCGCTGCTACCAAAATGACTCAGCGAGTGGAGGTACACAATTTCACCGAACTTTACTAGTTTCTCCCCAAGGGATATGTGTTTTAGTTCTTCGTCTAAAACACGGGACAACGTTGCGTCTAGTGACGCCCACTCTTCCTTCCTGTTGGCACTCGGGAACTTGACCTTCACCCTTTCGGAAGGGTGCGCGGGTACGTCACAGGTGGCACCGTCACAAGTGACGTCGTCACGTGTGACATTAACTTGAGGATAATTATCAGCACTGTGGGGTACTGCCCTGACTGATATCCTCTCGCGTCTCATCATCTCTTCCAGGGAGTTCATCCCTTTCAGGGCTGCGCTGTCGCTCCTCCTGTGACGCACTCCCGCACCTCTTCTTTCCAGCATGAATTCTCATTCCTTTGTAGGACTGGAAGTTCCTACCACAAACACATGGCCAGACCAGTCGCTGTTCTGAGCTCATGGTCGGTTGGACGGTCCGAATCGTATCTGTGTGGTCGCCAATGAATCCATCTTCCGCCCCCGCTCTCGCAGGATTCTGGGGAATATCTTTTTTTAGTTGTATTTTATTTGTTAATGATGAGGTTTATACAGCGTTAGGAGTCATCAGTCCCTAACACTGTTACTGCACAAACATCAGCAAGAGGCAGTCATTGTTTTTTGGCCACGTTATGAGAAGACAGAAACTGGAACATGTTGTGACAACCATAAAGATTTACGGACAGAGAGTTAGAGGATTAGAGGAAGACAGCATGAGAAGATTCTTAACAGTCTTGTGTCATGGCACGGAAGGGAGTCAACACACAAATTGATCTATGACATCGAAGATTGTCATTTGTGGAGAGGCATGATCATCCATGGCAGCCAGAAAGGCACTGAATCATGAAAAAGATGATGTGTAAGTACACACCATTTGAAGAGAAAGTGGTCGATGGTTTCATAAGGGTGAGAATAATGTCTGGATTGTCTGCATGTCGGGGATTGATGTAGTTTAGATGGCACTGATTCTAGCATGCCCTGATCGAGACTGAATAATTTTGCACTGGTTTTTCAGGCTAAGGCATGGATGTTGGAGTATTTTTTTTAAAAATAGCTCAGTCTGTTGATTTCTTAGCCTATCTGTTCAGCCATACTTCACTTATGTGTTGACTTCACTTATGTGTTGACTTCACTTATGTGTTGACTTCACTTATGTGTTGACTTCACTTATGTGTTGACTTCACTTATGTGTTGACTTCACTTATGTGTTGACTTCACTTATGTGTTGACTTCACTTGTGTGTTGACTTCACTTGTATCTGTTGGACAGTTTTCATACTGCAAGTGCTGTCACTGTGCTATTTGGCAGCTACTGCTTTAGCAAGTATATTTGCCTTCTCATTGCCCACGAGGTCACAGTGACAGGGAACTGAACTGTATTGTTATACTGATGGAGTGGGATGATATCTAGTTGTTAATTGCCTTTCCTGTTAGACTAAAGCAAATCTCATTAGAACAATTTTTTGCCTGACATTATGTTACCAATGTCAAACATGGATGTTCACTGCAACTAATGAGCACAAAATCATAACAGAGATGAGATGACTTAGAAGAGTCCGGGAAGGTTAACCCGGTCAACAAATGCCCGCAGAAGTCGGATGTGTCGGCCTAACGGCGCAAGAACGCAGCTCTGCTGTAAACAGGCACACCGCAATCACGCCCGGAAAAAAAAACTCCGGATGAACGCAGAAGAAGAAGACTTAGAAAAGTTGCGGGAGTAAATGTAAGAGATACAATTAGTAATGAGGACATTAGAAGATGACTAGGTCTGAAACCAGTCATACACTTCATAAAAGAATCTATTTTCTCCTGCACTGTGAACATTTCTTCCTTCTTCTTATTTTTCCATCAATCCCCCATTGGGGCATAGGCCCTCAACCAATGCACACCAAACACTCCTATCTTTAGCTATCCCTTGCTGCTCTGTCCAGGTCCTTCTCATATTGTTTATTTCTATTTCAATTTCTCTTTTCTGTGAGTTTTAAGTTTTTCTCTATTTCTTTTGCCATGTGGGTTCCAGACTAATGTTTTTCTAATAATTATAAAGCCAAAGGACTGCAGATTAGCAGTACCAGACTACAAAGAAAGGATATACACAAACAAACTTGGAAATCATGTGACAAGAGAACCTATAATCAAATAGATCACATTTTAATTAACAACAGAAATGCATCAAACATACAGCAAGTCAGAAGTTATAGAGGAGCTGAGTGCCACAGTGACCACTTCCTCGTTGGAGCAAAATTTAAAATAAAACTTAAGAGAGCTTTCTATACTAAATTACAAAGATTACACCGAACATATACCAGAGAAAAACTACAAGACATTACAGTCAAAGAGAAATTTACAGATGAAATAAAATGTAAACTTGAAACTCTGCAAAACCCTTCGGAGGAAAGCGTTGACCAAACTTGGTTGAACATCAAGAATACAATTCAATCTACCGCAGAAGAATGTCTCGGTGTGTTAACCACGCATAGAAAGAACAGATGGTTCAATCAAAATGTGAAGAAGCAGTCATTAGGAAGAAGAATGCCAGACATGTATGGTTAAATGACATCAATAACATCCAAAAGGAAGAGCATTATAGAAATGAATGTAAAGAGGCTACAAAAATAGTCAGACAGCAGAAGCGAGAATATATGAGTAATATAATCAAAGATATGGAAACTAATCACCAGAAAAATGAATCCAGAAAATTTTTTAAAGAACTGAAGTCAATGAAACGAGGGCACCAACAAAACACATATGGTTTAAAAGACAAAAATGGGAATATGATAAATACCAATGAGGAAATGTGCAACACATGGAAAGAATATTTTATTGAATTACTAAATTGTGAAGCTCCAAGTAACATTTTCCCACAGGAAGAGGTTCTAACATGCGAACCACAAATTGAAGAACCTACATTTGAAGAAATCCTATATGTAATCACACGACTTAAAAACAATAAGGCAACTGGGACTGATGGAATTGCTGCTGAATTTATAAAGGCAGGTGGCCATGCATTACATCTAAAGCTATACGAACTAATAATAAAAATCTGGAGGACAGAAGAATTACCCCATGACTGGAAAGAGTCATTATTGATACCTATCTTTAAGAAAGGAGACAAGTTCCAATGTGGAAATTATAGAGGAATATCACTACTGTCCACAAGCTATAAGATACTATCCGCAGTATTACTAAATAGACTAAAACCATATTCAGAAGACATATTAGGTGACTACCAGGCGGGTTTTAGACAAAACAGATCAACAATAGATCAGATATTTATCTTACGACAAATAGCCGAGAAACATTGGGAATATAAAAGAGATCTCCATAACATTTTTGTGGATTTTAAAAAGGCTTATGATAGTGTCCATAGGAATAGTCTATGGAATGCTATGCAGGAATTTGGAATACCAAGGAAGTTAATCAACATGACCAGACTATGCATGGAAGATACTTATAATATAGTAACATATAAAGGCAGGAAATCAGACCCCTTCCAAATAACATCTGGCTTGAAACAGGGTGATGCACTATCGCCGCTACTCTTCAATCTGGCTCTAGAGAAAGTTGTAAGGAAGATAAAGGAGGAATGTGATATTGGAGGAACATCCAAGCTGCTTGGTTATGCAGATGATATAGATATTATAGGGCAAAGTGAACAAAAGACATTGGAAATATTGACTCACTTAAAGGAAAAAGCCCAACAGATGGGGCTGGTTATCAACCAAGATAAGACAGAATATATGGTAATTTCAAGAGACGGAATGGCTAAAAACTCTGGCCACATACAAATAGATAATATGACCATTAAAAGAACGGAAACATACAAATACCTGGGTACAATCTTCAACTGCTCCAACATCATAAGGGAAGAAATACAAACTAGAATCAACTCTGGAAATAAGATATACTATGCACTACAACATCTACTAAAATCAAAGGCGCTATCTCGTAACACCAAAATCACAATATACAAAACACTGATCAGACCAGTTGTGCTGTATGGCTCTGAAACCTGGAGTACAACGAAAGGAGACGAAGCCTTGTTACAAACCTTTGAGAACAAAATTTTAAGACGCATCTTTGGACCCATTAGGGATACACAAAGTGGAGAGTGGAAAAGAAGAAGTAACAAAGACATTTATGATCTGTTTAAGTCCCCGCTAATCACTGGTATCATGAAGGCTAATAGACTACAATGGCTGGGGAATATAGAAAGAATGGAAGATAATAGGGAAACAAAACTCGCTTACACTCAGGAAATAAATGACCGTAGACCCCGAGGTAGACCAAGAAGACGGTGGAGAGATAATACATCTACAGACCTACAAGCACTTGGAATCAACGACTGGCAAGAGAAGGTCCACCAGAGAGACGAATGGAGACGGATTGTATTTGCAGCAAAGAACCTCAATGGCTCGGAAAGCTGAAGAAGAAGAAGAAGAAGAAGAAGAAGAGAATAGATAATAGATAATAATACTATTCTCAGGTTTTCTCAATGTAAGGTCCATCTAGTACTACCATCTTATCCTCACCTCTTGGTCCACTGGTATTTGTCTAGTTCTCTCCATAAGCTCCAAACCTATGATTTTGTCTTACCATTTTATTCATTCTATTTTGCGCAGGTCCAATTAGTAAATGTTTGTAGTTTATTAACAAATAAACCAACAAAAATGAATTTTCCCCCCCACATAAATTCTCTATAATTAAAAACAAATACACTTTAAGTTATGTTACACACACATTAAATCCACCCATCCTTTACTTCTTCTACTTTCCACTGTCCCTGTTATGCCTTTCAGCATCAGATTAAAGGACACAGCAAATGTAGATAAACAACATCAACAGATTCAGACTACATAATGTACAAGATAGAAAACACCATATCTACAGGACTGACCAGAATGAGGCGCACAGCTTCCTCACAGTTTGTCAGATGCTTGAATACATTTTCAAACATGGTATTGGTAGTCTCTGGATATTGACTCAGAGCAAGACCACTTAAACTGCCATCAATACTATTATCTGAAACAGTGGAGCAGAATTAATAAAGCAACCCTGTTTGTACGTCATTATGTTATGAGAAGGCTTTAAACTAAAACCTTGAAAGTGTGATAGAAATTACAATAACCATGCCACTGTCTTGTAACTTGTCAATATTGTTGTTAAGGAAGTCAACAGTGTTGAGCATATGACATCACAGTGACTTTATAAGGACAGTTTAAAGATGGCAGACCCACTTTTGACATGCACCAATGAGGAGCAGCATTCTGTTATCCATTTTTTAATCATGAATGGTGAAACCTATAGAAATTCATTGGCGAATGAAGGTCCAGTATGGTGATGCATCCTGCCAGTCCGGCAAGTGTAAGAGTAGAGTAGGAAGTTTCAAAACGGTGTGACTTCTGTGATAGACTGTTCACAACTGGGTCAGGCACACTGAGTAGTGACCCAGAGAATTTTTTTTCTATAGAAATCTATGCATTTTATTGTGCTGGAGTACTTGCACTGAACACAGTGGTGACTAAATAAAAAATGATATATTTGTTCTTTACGTTTTCAGAATACATTCACCAAAAAAAAAAAAAAAACATTTAGGTTTTCATTTGAAACCAAAAGACACAAAGAAAAGTGATTTGGTCAGCATCATGCTTGACGCTTTTAATTTTGACAAATATTTAGCCTACCATGAGGGTTTCAGTGCTAGTGCCTGTTTATCAGGACTGGCCTTGGGTAATTTATGAACTGTGTGGACCAGTGTGTGCATGTTTGTGTATATGTGTATGTGTGTAAGTGTGAGCTATGCAGGCAGAATTCACCAAGGCTTATAATGTAAAGACTTAAAATGTATTTGAATTGGTATGGTGATTTCAGTCACAGGCATGAGGGCAAAATAAGACAACGATGTTGAATGTAAGGGGGAATACTCTCAAAATTGCTTGCATTTACAGAACACCATGCAAGAATTCTGCTATATATCCCCTGTTGCACACCATGAATAAATGGCCATCATAGACCTTAACCAAACTGGCAGGGAATTTTGGCATTGGTGGCCAATAGTGACGCATGCAGTAATTAGAAACCATGAGCTGCAGAAACCTCTGAACTCATCTGCTCACCCCCAAATCATGGGAAAATGATGTCCATCACATGTGTGCACTGCTGCTTTAACAGATTGGTTCAAATGTCCATCAGGTGCAATTCTTACTGAATGACAAATCTGTTCAAATGTTCATTGAGAGTTCTACTGAATGACAAATCTGTTCAAATGTTCATTGAGAGTTCTACTGAATGACAAATATATTCAAATGTTCATTTAGAGTACTGAATGAAAAATCTGTTCACATGCTCAATACGAGTTCTACAGCATGACAAATCTGTTCAGATGTCCACAATAACTAAGCTACCCAGTGAATAATTGATTCTACAAGACATAATATTGCTGGACATGCAAGTTTATGAAAATTAGAAGAGACCATATCTGTCCCAAGTCTGTTGCAAAAAATATCCCCAGGAATTTGTGTGATTGATCAGTGAAAGGGAACTTTTTGCTCTCACAAATTCCTGAGGTATAACAATTAATGCTACCATACCACAATGGAGTGCACATCAAATGCTGGCTTGTCTTTCAAGAAAACAATCAGTTATCAGTTGGGGTATCTTCACTGCACTCCGGACAGGTCCACAGGTGCTCAGATCCTCCCCCCATCATATGCATCAGCGTCCGGTGGCTAATAGTGTCAGTTCTGTGTTAGTTGACAAGACACCTCGTTTTCCCGATGTACCTCTTGCGTCTGGCCGTGCCGATTCTTACTCCCAAGTCTTTCATCCAGGACATCGATGTGGATTCACTGACATCAAAGTCCTCTGTTCTCGCCATATCTTTAAGGATGTTAATAACATCAGCACGATCCATGGGCTGGCCATCTACAGGGGGTGCAGAGCCAGCCAGTTTATCAGCTCGTTCATTTCCCTCGACTCCTGCATGTCCTGGGATGAAGATGAAGGTGATTTTGCGGACAACAGACTTCCGCAGCGACTTAGTCCACTGTCTACATACAGATCCAGCTTCAACCTTCTGGATCATGCTCATTGAATCACTTAGTGCACACACGTTGGTATAATGCTGTGATTCCAGCCATATGAAAGCCTGTGTAACTGCCATCACCTCCATCGTCATGCTGCTCGTGGTCATAGAGTGGGCACCACTGGATTCTTGAACGGTTCGACCCGCTGAACGGGCTGTAAATGCCCACGCACTTCTCTGCTGCTTTACAACAGATCCATCTGTTTAGATGAGCACTTCGGGGCTATTTGAGTGTTCATAGATGAGCGTGTTGACCTCTGCATTGACAGCGGTAGGGTTCTGCTCTCTGCACCCTCTGTCGATTGTGGTAATGCAGGAGAAAGTGCACTTAAAAGCTGGAGGCACCGGCACCCAGTCCTTGCTGGGGATGATACTGGTAAGACTGCTGACCTGTCTGACGACATCTTCCGCCCGACCTATCCATGATTTGCCCCTCTTTAGCCTGTCACCCTTTTCTCTGAATATAGCGTCATGCAGAGGGTGCTGCTCATCTGCACTTATTTTTAAGTATGCACGAGCTCTCCAGATCTTGATCAGGTGTTCCATTGTCGGGAAGTCAATGAGGTATCTCATTGCTACACAGCTGGTGTCTCTCGTGCATACCAAAATGATGTGCATGGCTTGGTTTTGTACCTTTTCAAGTCTTCCAATCTGTGTCGGGCTAACAGTGAGGATGGCCAGGGCATACTCGATGGGTGAAAGCACCAGTCCTTGGAACAGATGTATTAGCAATCTTTGCTTCATATTGGCAGTCGCCATGACTCTCATTGCTGGCAAACCATTTCGAGCTTTCGTTATGACATAATCGACATGATCTCTGAAGGACAGGCTACGATCAAGCCTTACGCCAAGATATGTCATTGACTGGGTTCTACTCAAAATTCTCCCATCCATTCTTACTACCGGCAGGTCTGTGTTCACAACATGGTTGTTTAGGGAGAACCATGTAACTGATGCCTTTGCAGGGTTGACATGGGCATTGACATCAGCACACCATGAGGAAATTCGATCTAGTTCGCCCTGCATATCATTGGCAACCGCCTGTCTATCTCGACCCTGTTGATACACGAGGATGTCGTCAACGAATGATAGTCCTACCCCTCCCGTCCAACTGTTGTTCAGTGATCAGCACCGTATACGCATTGAATAGTACTGGTGACAGTGGTGAATCCTGCAGCAATCCTGGACATATCGTTATCGGCTCAGAAGACCAACTCCCGCATCTTAGCACCACCTTCCTTTGGAGTAGAACTGCAGCTATCCATCGGACAAGGTGAAGGTGCACTTTAAGTCTGAGGAGGGTTTGCATCAAGTGCTCGAAGGATACTCTATTGTATGCGTCCTCCAAGTCTATGGTGGCCGCACATGTCTCTTCTCTGAGCTGAAATCCTTCGTAAACATCTTGAGCAAAGACCGCTACATTCAGCCATGACTCTTTGTTACGTCTGTATCCACCAAGTGTGGGCGGGAAGCAGCCGAGTTGTTCCAAGTCACAAGCAAGTCTGTGTGCTACAATTTTCTCCAGTAGCTTGCCAGCAGTGTTCTGCATCGTAATGATTCTGTAGCCGCTTATCTTGGAATGGTCTTTGTTCGGTTTTGGCAGCGGCAGCAAGTAGTTGTGTAGCCACAGAAAACAAAAGAAAAGGTACTGCATTGCATGCCTTTCCAGGGCTGGTAGTCAACTTGCAACACACCGTTCTTCATGAAAGCCAATGCAGAAGTTGGTAACCAAAATCCTGATCCTGGAAGTAAACAGCATGAGAGCTGTTGGCAGTAGACTAAGGGATCAAACTGTGTGTGGGGGTCAAGAAAGTTCCAAGTTTACTGACTGCATCTTACTGGTCTCTGAAGATACAGCTCATGCACTGACACCTGGCTATCTTGACAGATGATAGTTGGTTACTTTGTGCTTCTAACAAGACACAACAACTACAATACATGGGAGTAGCAAATGTTGTTCCTCCCCACAGCACAAAGCCTGCGCTTGTAGAGACTATGTGTTGCAGCATGATGCCTCTCTCAACCTAGCTTACTCCAGAGGAAATGTAACACCAATACAACTGGATCAAGGCAAGCTGCAGAAGCTGTCGGATCAGCAAAGCAATGCAGTAATTGTCTGTCTGTCAGAGCTTCGATCTTAGACCAGTTGCCAACCAAGGCTTAGGGCTGGTTTACCCTGCCATGCCATTTAATCTTTAGGTTGCATTTCCTCGCACTAAGGTAACGAGCTCATGACAAAGAAATTAGAAAAATTAAAGTGTCTTAATATAATAACTTATCAACGTGTAGTGATTTGTTCTGTATAGAGACAGCAATGTGGGACATACCTTCTTTGAAAGACTGAAGAGTAACTCGCAGGTTATAGAAATACTGTGTGCCAGAGGGTTTCAGTACAGCAAAACTCTTATTGTCGCCATCAATATTTGAATCTGTGGCTACCTCTTTGGATTGATGATGTACAGCAGTCTGTCCACTACCACCAGTAACGAAATCTGGAAATAAATAAATTTGCCAGCAACATTTCAGGTTGGTTAAGTCATTAGTCATAAAAACTGTTATCATTTTATGAAACCAAATTATACTTCTGAACAACAGCTTATATTATCAAGTGATGCACAGTTAAACTATATCTTTCAACAACACAAAAGTTTATATTATCAAGTGATGCATAGTTATACTACACCTCTCAACAATACAATAGCTTATATTATCAAGTGATGCTTAGTTAGTTATACTACACCTCTCAACAATCATCATGTAGCTGGTCATTTGCAGAATAAC
This sequence comes from Cepaea nemoralis, assembly GCA_014155875.1. Lineage (NCBI taxonomy): Eukaryota > Metazoa > Mollusca > Gastropoda > Stylommatophora > Helicidae > Cepaea > Cepaea nemoralis. The sequence goes on from JACEFZ010003823.1 coordinate 68,721, forward strand.
AATTTGATCAAGGTCCACCATAAAGACTCTCGGTCCCTGCCAGTTCCCCTGCCTCATGTATTGTCATGCCCAAGGTGTCTCAAATGCTCTCTTGTCCACCTTTGTCTTCCATCACTGTACTTTCCAAACCCCCATGATGTTTAACATGGCAAAAGTATTTCAGTTTCCGAGACTTGATACCGTTTCTGAGCCAGTTTTCTTCAATGTTCAAATCTTGCATAATGTCAGTATTTTTCATCCTCTTGACCTCTGGCATTCTATATTCTTTCAGTCCCGTAGGACTATAGAGTTGTGCCGCTGGGGAGGCACCAGACAGAGCCGCTGGTGACTGTGTAGTCCAATGCGAGAGTGACAATCTCTGTCACAATTTTTGCATCTGTAAGACGAGGCGGGTCCCGCAGCTAATGACAGCATTTTATGCCTGTGCCTCTTATCCTCAGTTTGTTAGATCAGGCTGTGCTCAAAGAGCACCAGTCCATTTCATATATCTCTTCTCCGAGAACATCTGTCTGCTGCAACTCTTTCCCATGAGTCTGGATGTATGCCAAGGGTTTTCATATCTTGTTTATACGCATCCCAATATTGCATCTGGGGTCTTCCGGTTGGCCTCTTTCCTGTGGCTAGTTCTCTGTATAGGAAATCTATGGGAATACGTTCATCCTCCATTCAAGATACATGGTCCAGCCATCAGAAGCTTTATATACTTGAACTTTTGTACGCTCTGTTAGTCTATTATTCTCCCAAACTCTTTTAGTTAGCCTGGAACGTGTTGCAGCTGCTTTTCCAATACGTCTGTCGATTTCTGTCTCCAAAGAAAGATTATCTGATATTATCGACCCCAAATTAGCAAATTCATGAACAACCTTCAATTCGTAATTAGCAATTTTAATTGATGATCTATGATCTATGATCTGATGACCTATGCAGATCTCCTGCTGCATGAGTAGTCAATGCTGAATCATCTGCAAATAGTACTCCTATGCATCTTGATTTTATTTTGGTCTTTGCCTTGATCATTGATGGTTGTTTTTTTTTTAAAGTTTGCCATCAGATCTTGTATGGAGGTATATGCCTTCAATGGCTGTCTCAAAAGCCTACCTTAAGAGAACGGTGAAGAAGATACCAAACAGTGTAGGAGCAAGCAAGCAGCACTGCTTTACTCCACTGCTGATGCTGAATGACTGGGTTGTTGTAGCATGATGGATCAGAATTCCCCATTCCCAGCCCGACACATTCATAAAAAATACTTTCGATTTGAGCGGCGTTTCCAGATAGAAGGACGATTCTTGGAATGGTAAGTTCCAGAACGAGTTGGGGGAGGGCAGCGGTATATGCGCTTGTCTTTTGATTGGTTAATAGGTGGCAGTCCGCGCTGTTTACTAGGCCACATTTTAAAATTTGGCAGTTCGAGCCAAGATTACATCCGAAGCGGTAGCTATTTTGTGATGTGTTGACAAAAATGCCCTAAAAGATTATATAATATATTGTTCTCTGGACAACAGGTACCACTTTAAAACATACTTTAATGTTATAGTTGTGCCTGGTGAACGAAAGAGAAGAATATATGAGTATTTTATGAATAAAATGTGAAAGTGAAAAACAGAACTTCTGTGCGCCAGTATTCTGGACACTGCTACTTCAACCTGTACATGTCTTTCACGCTGTAATACTCCAAAGTGCATATCATTCCTTGTTGTGACTGGTTGCGTATGCTTGATGAATGTATAGTACACTCATGCAAATTCGCAAACCCAAACCCCTTGTGCATTCTTCATGCCTAGGATGACTCATTCTTCAATCAACTGTACCTTTGCTCTCGCGAGTTAACATATGGCAGTCGGAATTGGAATGAGTGATGTAAACATTTACAAGTTCCTTTGTAAAACGCTGAGAATGTTGGAGTGGGTGAGCTGGTGCTTTGATAAGTAGCCTCTCACATTAGTAGAAAGACAGATGCTTCATATCAATATGTAGGCGGGACGTGATGGCACGCCAGAATTGCAAAGTTCATGTGATGGCCTGGTGGCTAGATTACGCTCAAGAGAATACCATTTCTCTCTGCAGCATTACACAGGTACCTCTACTGTTGGTAGGTTCATATAAACTAGTTCCTAAGAGGACAATAGGTGTGTGAACCTGTGTCTTAGTTGGCTGAATATAATGTATGGCTCATGCAAATTTACAAGGACTAAACATGTTTTTCCCATATGTGCTTGGTGCATATGTGAACAATTGCTTGGGCAATTGAGCTTCTGTTACCGACTGTAGTAGACATGAACATTACTCAGTGGGGAAACAGCACATGATGATGATGAAGATGATGTACCTGTGAGTCAGGTCTGTCTGAGAAAAGGGGTGAGGTCTGGCATTGCTGTGTGAATATGGAATAGGACATTCATGCACCAACATCACAACCATTGGAATGGATGTCTGGTCTGCTAATTGGGTAAATGCCATTAGTTAATACATAATGCATATTGCAGTTGTAAATGCCGATTTTCCATTTCCCTTCACAATGCCTGTCCTATGTTGCTATGTCACAATGATTGCTGTACTGTGTCTGGTCCTCCTTGTGCCCAGGTCTACTGTGGTTCAAACATGGTGGAACTTAGACCACATAAATGCTTGTAATTGTGTTAAGCTACCCTGTCTCAGCATATGGTCTTGTGATTACCACAGTACATCACAGTGAAATTCACTACATCATCAACTAGGAGAGGTGTGTTTGGTTAACATCCTCCCTTAACCTTCCCCATCTCCATCTGTGTATGTTAATGTATGATAACATCATCTTTTAACAAATGTAAAGAGATGTTGTGCCATTTTGTATATTGACAGAGAACAGGAGGATGGAGGAGAGGCTTTCATATATCATCTGGGACAACTAACCAGTAGTCCCTAAATCCAGAACCAATTCTGTTCTCAAATGGAATGGCTCTGAAGACTTCAGTGATCATATCTCATCTGAGAGCTAAACAACAAGTCTTTGGGGTGGTACCCTCATTCAATGAACCGTGTGAAATGACTAAGACAATGGATTGTTTAGCTAGGTCTTATCTTAGTTAATCTCCAGCCTGGTGCTCACACAGTGTTTTTCAGAATGAAGACTTGTAGAGTAAGTGAGATAGACTGAGAAGAACGCTGGGACATATTTGTATCTTAGATCTTCCTCTACAGGAAAAGTAGAACAAAGTCCTAAGTGTCAACTTCATGAACAGTCAACTCACCGGTGAAAGACAGGGCTGTAACCTTTCTTCAAACTGTGACAGTAGGGGATAATTAGTCTGACTTGGAAAATCATCATGGGGAGAACTGCAACCTGAGCTTGTCCAACACCCATCATAGGTGCTAAAAGGATTAAACAGACCAGTGGAGCAGAATGTCCCTATGCTTGCCCCAGGTTATGGCTTATCTTGGTTTTCCCTCATTAACAGTAGAAGAAAAGATAAAAGTCAATGGTGTAGTGGAGATTAGAGAGGAGAGGAGGAGGAGAGTTTAGTTATTGGTTGGAGGAGGGATCCGAGTGTGGTATCATGTTTATCTGCATGCATGTTAGCATATTTGTACATTTTGTATGTACCTGTTGAGGTGTTGACATGACAGAAAGATGAACCATGGATCATCACTGGACTCACCATCAGCTCAATAAACAGTATTATTGAACCAGTGTTTTAAGTACATGTCCCCAGTGAATTTCTTGTACAGTTGCTGTCAAGTGTTGTCTCTGGTGACTGTCTTAAGTGCTGTGGTTGATTATACATATTGTGTAAAGTCTTGTATAGATGTTGTCAAGTATCTCTTATGATGTAAGTCTTGTACAATGGCTGGTGTAAACAATTCCTTGTGAATGTATGTCCCACTTTTGTCAAGAAACTGTCATGTAGATGTCTTGTCCAACAGATGTAATGTACAGTTATTGTTGAGTTTGTCTACAAAAACTGAATCCTACAGTCCCAAAGCAATTGGACAAAACTGATATAGGTCACACTGACAAAATAAATAAGAGAAGATCTAAGGTGACGGACGAATAGCACACTGGCAACACTATGTTGAGTGAGACGGATCCTCAGTTGTACAGGCGCTAATAGTTCAGATCTTCTCTGGCCTTGGGTGAACTATTTTACTTCTTTTATAAATTTCTGTGTAGATACATAATAGTCTCACAGTGGGGGTTTGAGCCAAAGTGGTTCTCCAAAAAGGCTATTGCGGGAATGATTATCTCATTAAGAGACCTCTAGACATAAAACGTGCAAAATCATATCCTTTATCTTGTATATTTATTATTCAAGATACATTTTCAGAGAACACTACTAACTAGGTCCTCTGTCAACAATCTAACATGTCACAGTTGTTGTGCCATTTTTTGTGAAATGATTTCATGAGACTTAGCAGGATGGGTGGACACCCTATCTTCTCAAGGATATTAAAAAGGTCGTCTCTGCTCATGAGGTCACATGAATTTGTGAGGTGGTTGATGAAGGCAGTATATAATGGCTTCCTCTGTTCTCTGCACTTCTCTTGGAGCTGCCTGAGTGAAAAAATCATATTGATGGTGGATCTGTTGGGTCTACATCTATACTGTGATTCGGGGCAGATTCTTTCAGCAAAGATGTGTAATCTTTATAGGATTAATCGAGCTAAAATCTTGTCTGTAATGTTGAGGAGGGAAATGCCTTGATAGTTGTTGCAGTCGCTTCTGTCACTTTTGTTTTATTATTAGTTTATTAATTAGTCGATGGATCAACATCACGGCACATGGGGTCTCCTAACTCAAGCCTGAGTCCGGAGAATCTCAGCTCAGTGCATGAACTCCGTAGCAACGACGAAGGTCCTGAAATACTTTGGGTAGATTTTTAACTTGAAATTTTGCCCAGGCAGCGCTGTTAGGCTACTCCTTTTCGATTTCAAACTACCAAGGAATTTTTCTACATGCGTAACAATACACACAGGCTTCCGATCTCACTACCCAGAGACCAAGGGACATTTTGTTATTATAAGTCCATGTGAAAAAATCCCGGTCCTCACCGGAGCTTGAACCCGGGATCTCCAGCGCTCGAGGCGGACGCCATACCTCAAGACCACTCACGCACCCCCCCCCCCCCCCCCCCCTTGTTTTTATAAATGGCAACAATGTTTGCATCCCTCCCTCATATCTTGTGGTACTGATTTTTCTTTCCAGCAGAGCTGAAGTATTGCTTACAGTTCTGGAATGATTGTTTCTTTACAACATTTTAAAATTTCAGGTGGAATACCATCTTTTCCGGGTGCCTTGCCAGATTTGAGTGTCTAGTGCTTCACTGATTTCTGCGAGGCATGGTTCGTTTTCCAGGGCATGCATGGTGGACTTTTGCTCAATGGCTTCCAGAGCTTCTTCTCCGACAGTGTTCTCCACTGAGTTAGTTAGTTAGTTAGTTAGTCGACAGATCATCCTCGTTGCACATCGAACCATTCAGTCCATAAGTGCTCGGATCCCCTCCTCAGCAAATCCCGCAACGTGTAGCGGCTAACGACGCCAATTCTGTGTTGGTTTATCAATCTACTTTGGCTTTCTGCGTAGTGTTCTTGTTTGGCCACCCCTCTTTTAATTTGCTGCTCTCGCAGTCTGGCCATTGTTGTAGATTCACAGTCATCACTTGGTTCTCGCAAAAGTCTCACTTCTCGTAGAGCATTCAGAATGTCAGCCTGGTCCATGGCGCGTCCGCCCTCCACAGTAGCCTCACCTGCGAGCTTGTCAGCCCGCTCATTTCCTTGTACTCCCGCATGCCCTGGCACGAAGATGAAACTAATCTTTGCCAGCCGAGATCGCTTCAGAGGCAGCAACCATTCCCTTCGGATCGACCCCTCCTCTATCCTCTTGATCATGTTCATTGAGTAGCTAAGGAAACAAGCCCTAGTGAATGTCTGTGTTTGAGCCATGTTATTGCTTTACTTACTGCCATGACTTCCATGGTCAGGCTACTTGTGGTTTCAGTGAAAGCTCCAGAGTCCTCCTTCACAATTTTCCCTCCGGCCCGAGCTGTAAAGGCCCATGAGCTTCTCACATGTCGGACGACCGACCCATCTGTGTAGATGACCGCGTCACCGTCTAGCGAATTCTCGAAAATCAACGCTTGTACTTCAGCCTCAACAGCAGCCGGATTTTCTTGTCTGCATTTCCTATCTAGTTGGATGCAAACTGAAAAGGATGTGCAGAAGTCTGTTGGCACTTGCACCCACTCCTCGCCAGGTTCTAAGTCCTCAAGTGAACACACCTGTTGAAGAATGTCTTCGGCTTGACCCATCCACGACCGTCCTCTTTTTAACCTGCTGCCCTTCACCTTCCTAATTTCACTATGCAGTGGATGTTGTGTGTTTGCGTTAATTCTGAGGTAGGCGCGTGCCCTGCAAACTTGTATTCTCTCTTCAATGGTTGGAAAATCAAGAAGGTAGCGCATCGCCCTGCATGCTGTATCTCTTGTACATCCAAGAATAATGCGCATAGCTTCATTCTGTAATCTTTCCATCCTTTCTATCTGCTTATGGCTGAGAGTCAGGATTGCCATTGCATACTCCAAAACAGACATGACCAGCCCCTCGTACAGAAGACATAGATGGCGCTGCTCACAGTTTGCTGCCGCCATCACCCGCATCGCTGCCAAACCCCGCTTGGCCTTTGTTATCACCTGGTCTATGTGCACATTATAAGCAAGGCTTCGATCAAACCGTATCCCCAGGTAATTCATTGCCTGCGTTCTTTCCACCGTCTCTGAACACAGCATTACAGTTGGTGTTGGATTGTTGACAATATGATTATTCAACGAGAACCAAGTCACTGTTGCCTTTGTTGGGTTGACCATTGCCCCAGCTTCATCACACCAAGTACTTATGCGATTGAGTTCGGTTTGTAGTTCCACAGCAACCTCCTCTCTATCCTTACCCTGACGATACACTAACACATCATCGGCATATGACAATGTCCTGCCAGGTCCAGTTCACTGGTGATTCTCACTGTGTAGGCGTTGAACAGTACCGGAGATAATGGTGATCCCTGTGGTAGGCCAGGATATATTGTTGTTGGTTCCGAAATCCAACAGCCACATCTAACAACTACTTTCCGTTGGAAGAGGGCTGCAGCGATCCAACTAAGGAGGAATGGACTTACGTTTAGTTCAAGAAGCTGAAACATTAAAAAATCCAGTGGTACTCTGTTGTATGCGTCCTCAAGATCAATCGCTGCAGCAACGGTTTCAGTGCCTGAGTGGAAACCTTCATAGACATCAGGGGCAAAGACTGCTGCATTGGTCCAGGTTTCTCTTTTTGGACGGTACCCACCCAGGGTAGGTGGGAAAACACCTTGCCTCTCTAGTTGGCTTGATAGCTCTGAGTAGTGTTCTACCCAGCAATCTATTTGTTTTGCTCGATCTTTTATGATTACCCCCTCTGTTGATCGTAAAGGGGCCGTCTTATTTTTGGATGGACCGACAGATTGCTTGATGCCCTCATACATTCTTCTTTTATTTCAAGTCTGCACAAGTTTGAATTTGTGCAGAAAGCTGTAGCCTGTACCTTTTTGCACATTTTCTTGCGGTCTGTTGTACTGTTTCTGGCCATTTGCAGTGCCTGCAATGTTTTCTCTGATGGTGATGTTTTATACACTAAGAATGCATGTCTCTTTATTTCCAGGACAGGGAGCAACTCCTGAGAGTGTGCTTCAAACCGGTTGGCTGAATTTGTTTGTTTCTTGCCAAATGTTGATAGTGCTGCGTTATGGATGGTGTCACACAGATGACTCCATCTCTCGGTGGCAGTTCCATTTGTCTGGCCAGGCAGAGCCTTGGTAAATTTATTGACCTTCTCTTTAGTTTGGGTGCCGCTGGTGTCCATGCATAGTCTTCCTTCTGTTCAGTTTCTGTAGATTCTCTTAGGCTTTATTTTCACCTTGCCGGAAACTAGTGAATGATCGGTGTCACAATCAGCACTATGATAGCTGCGGGTCAGCCATACATTGCGGAGATTGCTGCGTTTCGTGAGTACCAGGTCGAGTTGGTGCCAGTTCTTTGATCTGGGGTGCCTCTATAACACCTTGTGTTGTGGTTTTGTGTCGAAGGAGGTGTTGGTCACGCACAAATTATGATGTGCTGAAAAACTCCAATTGTCATTGATCTTCCCAACGCCAAACTGTCCTAGACATAAGGGCCAAGATTTGTGGTCAGAGTCAACCCTGGCGTTGAAATCCCCCAAGATAAAAAGATGTTTCTTCTCTGGTGTTTCACTGACCACTTTGCTAAGGTCACCATAAAACTTATCATTAAGTTCTGATGTTGAAGTTAGTGTTGGGGCGTAAACACTTATAATACTAACTGGACCTGCTTCTGTCTGGAGTATTCTTTCAGTGCCATCACTTGGTGGTATGATGGAATTAAGCAGCTTGTTTCTGATAGCGAAATCAACTTCATGCTCCCTGGTATCTCAATAAGGCTTGCTATGCCAGTAGAAAGTGAAGTCCCTCTCCTTGATGTTTCCAGATTCTGTGAGTCTGGTCTCTTGCAGGGCGACAATGTCTATCCCCAGTCTGAGTAATTCGTTGTTTATCACAGCTGTTTTGAAGGCATCAACAATCTCATTTAGATAGTCTGAAATGCCAGGGGTCATGGTTCTTACATTCCATGTTCCCAGCCTTAGGGCCGATTGTTTTGTGTTTTTCTTGTTGCTAGGTGTGTAATTTGGGGTCCATGTGTCAGGATTTTGTCCTTAAGCTCCACACACCCTCAGGAGCAGATGAACTGCGGCGAGAAAGCACCTTATTGGCTGCCCAGCTTTGGCGAGCGGTAGCTGTCTAGTGAGATACAATGATCTCTCCCACCGTCGGAAGCAACCCCCACCGCCTTGCACTAACACCAATCGAGCATTAAAATTTATAACCGTAACTGTTGCTACCCATGTTGTGTCACCGCTGTTACATGGTGCTGAAATTACCTCTCCAGGGCACAAGCCTGGGCAATGGAATGAACGGAACGAACAAACGAACAGACTTTATTTTCAAAGGGTAACAAATTGGGCACGCAGGCCCGTCTTACATTCGGCCCTTCCAATCACTCATCTTTCATTCATCAATAGTGCATAGGAAAAACATTGTCAAATGAATTTTGTAAACATAAACAATGCATGCAGAGAACAAGCTGCTGTATTGGTACTATTTAAGTTCAAAAGCCCTGATCTTCCTCTTTAGCAATTATGAAATGGCCCATGACTCACATCTGTATGTTGCCACAGGAAAGATGCATGTTCTAAAAATGTTTCCTGCAAATGTGCTGTGGGCTCTTAATGCATGCTTAACCTCTACATTGCTATGACCAGCCTCCTGACTTCTTTTGTAGTCTCCATTGTTGTTAATTATGAAGCAAAGCTACTAAAAATGTCTCTCTATCTCTCACCACCTCCCTCTCCACCACACCCCACCCCAAAGATCAATTTCATTGACAGTATATTACTCTCTATACTACCGATGCACCATATAATGTTTCTTTTTAATATTTTCTTCTTTTTCCATTCTGTTTCTGACTTTCTATTTTCAGTATAACTGATTTCCACATATATCTTAAGAATGGATTGCCTGAATGCTTTACAATTTTGTAGAGTACTTCTTTGCATTTTAAATGTTGTCCTGGTGATGATGTTGTGTTTCTATGTCTGTTGGTTTTATTTTTAAATATGATTTGCATATTACTGAGGTTACAAAAACTGACAAATTCTTCTTCTTCTTCTTTCGTTTGCTTGAAATATGTCTATAACTGCAATGCTGTCTCTTGTATGAATTTAACTGTCTTTTTCAGTTCACACAATGGTCCATACAGTTTAACTTCCACTGTCGTCTCTCTAGACCAGAAGGTTTGCTGACAAATGAAATTGTTTATCTCATAGTATCATACATCAGCCATGCTATATTTCTTCATATCCCAAATATGTTAGGTTCAAGACACTTTCAATTGCATATTTTGAGAAAAATATCAAAGTTTTAAAGCAATCATATATTTTGTTTAATGATTCATTCAAATTTACAAGCTAATTGCATAATTATACAATAACTCATATAACTAGAATTACATCTTATCAAGGAATGCATGTGTGTGCGTGTGTATGAACGTGCGTGCGCAAACCAATCAATCAATTAATCAATCAGGTGCCGTCTCCACAATGAAGGTTGGCGCAAACCATTAAGTCACAAATAAGAAAAAGATATGTTGACCTAATACAGCTACCTAAACAACACAGCAGAATATGTCTGCCAGTTAATACTGCTTCAACCAGCATGACTTAAACCTTTTAAGTTAATTAGTACCTTAATAAGAACTCAATAGTATGACAGGATCACCGATGTAGAGCTCATGGAAACTACTAGACAAATTAAAATTAATTAAGCAGTGAGATAAAGATGGAATCGCTGGATTGGGCACATATTGAGAATACCTTTTAATAACATAACTAGAAAGACCTTCCTCCAGAATCCACAATGTAAAAGAAAAAGATAATTGCAAGTTTAAAGGGGGTCTGAAGGCAACAGGATCGACTTCATTGCACCAGGTTTTGTTCCATAAGGCTCAGTCTCTTTCAGCAGAGCAGCCTGCCAAAAGCATCAAACAAAACATGAACTCCGTAGCTCAAGTAACAACCCCCAGCAGTCTCTAAAATAACTGCACTCGTCAGCCACATGACAGAGCCTGAAAACAAATCCATGATTATTGGGGTGTAGGGCAGGCACCTTAACCGCTTCTGTCTTCTCCATGGAGACTTCACAAAGATAGTTACAAACAGTTGAAACACAGATAAATCACAAGGGGAAGACAAGGAAGGAGCAGAGGATAGGATAGCTTGGCATGAGATAGTTGAGTGTCTATACTCTCTTTGGAGGGTAAAATACAGCACAAGAAGGCTCTTAACAATGGTTAACATTTACTGTATAAGTGTATATAATTATTCAGATGAACGCAATCAACTAACTAGAAAACAATGTTAGTATTTATTATTTAACATTAAATTAATTATTAAATAATCCGCTAAAGTCCTTATTTCATAAAGGTAAAAATTCAAAGGTAACCTACTATAAACTTGCTTCATGGTTTTTTGGAATAATGTCACTTCCTCATCAAGACCAGGCTTGCATCTCATGACACAGGCTTCGACCTCACATTCTATACCATGTTTGCTTCTCTCAGTCCAAGCAACACACTGGTCCACGAAACTGTCAATGGTTTTCATCATTCCTGTTATGCTGGCTGGGTATTTGTCTAACTCAGTGAAAGAAGAGTACTGGATATCAAGATGAACATCTGCATACTGCTCTTTGGAAAGTTGTTTGTCCAATTTAACTGCAAGGTTAGTGAGGGCTTCCACCCTGGGTCTGTCCAGCTGTCCTCGGTAGGCTTGCAAACATTCAGAAAACTTGCTTCCCAGCTTATTCAGCTTTTCCAAATCTAGGTACAAATAAAAATAGACATGTCTTCAAATGTGCAGCAGTATAACAATAACATTAAATACCATTTAGCAGATGAAAGAAATCACTGGTCAGTAAATCAAACATCATGCTATCAGAGTCAGAACATATTTTCTTTGCCGTTGTTTTTTTATTTTGCGCTTTTTCGCATTTAACTCAAGCATAGTCCAAACATGTGCTACTGCTTCTAGTGCACTGGACTGGACTGTTTTTGCATGTGGAATAGCTTTCCCTAATACCAGTGTCCCTTGCTATCAGGTGAACCCTTTCTGACTTCTGAGGTACTTCTGAACGGTGTAGGGGTTGAATCTGCTATCTCAGCATTAGCAACTGGATCTCTAAGTGTTGTGTTTTAATATAAGAGTAAAATGAATGTGTCTATTACAAAATGAATACGTCTTCATTGTTCTGTGACTGTGTTTCTCTATTGGTGTTAAGTTGCTGATGAAGGTTTCTAAATGAAACCACATCTTGCTAGAATGCATCCATCAGAGGGGTCAGCTATATATTTGTCACACTTATGATTTTATGTTACGTTTGTTTGCTCAGACCAATTAGATTTCATAATCTCATTGTCTTGATCTCTGTTACAATTCAGGTATGAAACTTAAGGGTTGTGTGTTTGTTTATTGACACTGCTGTGAATTATAATGAATATTGGCAGAATTATTGTCAAGTATAATTTTAACAGTGTGTAATATAGTGGAATTTTTATTGTGTTTGTGAGATTGTTGTTTTTCTGTACACCTGTGACCTTGAGACATGATAAGACATTCATTTTTGTAACTAATTTCCTTCTGTGCTATTATAAGTACCGTGATCTCTGTGTGTGTGCTTGAGTGAATGTGTTTACGCGTGTGTGTGTAAATATATGTGTGTATATTTGTTTTATGTAAGTTCTAATGGCCTATGTTTGAATTAAAACTTTTCTATCTCTGGGAACAACTAGTTTTTGACTTGGTTTCTCTTTCTGATGTTTAAGGGGTCTTCTTCAGACAGTAATCAGATCACATGGTATGTTCTAGCAAGTGTTACATTTTTTTGGGGTGTTTAGTTTTAAGACAACTAAATTATATTATGTGTTAATATTGTTTAATCGTATGTGAGTCACATACTGTATTGTCTACAACAGTGGTTCTCAACCTTTTTTTGGCCCATGCACCCCTTCACCTTATGTTCAAAATGCCACCCTCCCCCTTTCGTATTTCCTCCCTATAAAATTCACCCACCCCCCTCCCCTCCACCAGCTGCTACACAGTATACGTAAAAATGGAAGCTGAATTTAATAACGCATACCAGAACAAGTCTAGATGTCTACATAAAACGTAATTTGCGGGTCTACTTACGTTATAAAACGAATTTCAGAAGGGCGAGAAGTACAGAACCATAAATTATGGAGGGAAAAACAATATCAAGTAATCAGTTCTTGTATTAAAGCAATCTTGAAATAATCTTAATTCCCCCCCCCCCCCCCCCCCCCCCCCCCACACCCCCGAAACTCTAAAATTCCTCACCGGTTGAGAACCACTGGTCTACAAGTTTAAAGATTGTTACATAGATACCAGATGATAAATTGGTCTTTCCTACTTTCAGAATTGAAATGTTTTGACAAATGAAATGTTGTTACATAGATACCAGATGATAAATTGGTCTTTCCTACTTTCAGAATTGAAATGTTTTGACACAGAATTTTGACACAGAACTGGACATAGAATTAACTTTAAAAAAAAAAAAAAAACTATGTCATCTAACTGCACACAAGTCTGTGTGTACCCAGTTCAATCTAACCATATGTGTGTGTATATGTGTCTGTGCATATGTGCTCACACATGTTTGTAATTAAACTTGTAAAATACTCAATAATTTACAGTGTGAAGATAAACCCAGTTACGTCTGTAGTTTTCTTTATTCATTTCTCTAGATTTTTCATGAGATTTTGCACTTTAAGTTGGTGATTTTAATCTTCTTATCTGAGTTTAACAAGGGAAAGGAGATCAGCATAGACAAATGGATAAAAACGCTCGCTCTTAAACTTCCGGTATGCTAATGCTGACGTAGCAGATTCAACCCCTACACCGTTCAGCTGGACTAAACTGTTGACTTGGGGATTAAATTACAAGTACCTTAGAAGTCAGAGTGGGTTCGCCTCATGGCGACGGACACTGGTAATAGGGAAGGCTAATCCACATGCAAAAATCAGTCCTGTGCACTAGAAGTAGTAGCAGGTGAATGGACTGCCCTTGAGTTGAAAGCGAGGGAATGCAAAAAAAGATAAGGGGAAATGACATGACTGAGAGGCTTCTCTGTCTCCCTCAGACTTTGTAATTCATTAATTCAGTAGCATGTCCTTTGCAGAACCTCGCTCCTATAACAACCTTCCGGAAAACTCGATCACAAGCAAGATGCCCCGCGTCTGATACACCCATCTGGAGATCATCCACCACATCCTGCACCCATCTTCTCTTCGGCCTTATTCTTCCTCTCTTCCCAGGCATATACCCCTCCATTATTGTTCTCTCCAAACTTGCATGACGTTTCAAGTGACCAAAATATTTCAATTTTTTGTTTGTTTTATCGTCATTAATAACCAACCTTCTTCAATATTCAGCTCTTTAAGTATTGATGCATTTGTTCTTTTCTTTATCCAAGATATTCTTAGAACCCATCTATAACATTTATATTCAGAGGTATTTATGCGCTGTTCAGCTTATTTAGTAAGTGTCTCAAGGGTGCATGTTGCAATAGGAAAGATGCATACTCTTACCAATCTAATTTTTGTATTTCTATCTGTCCCACCCCATAATTTGTTCAGTTCTTGTAGTCTTTGAAGAGCAATATATATGCGTTATTTAATTTCTTTCATTGTGTCACCTGTTTGTAATCAATGACCCAATATATTATATATATTTGAAATTTTTCCACCACCTCCAATATTTCCTCACTAACATATATTTCTTTCTCCATAGTAGTTTTATCTGTATGCATTATCTTTGTTTTTGCTATATTAAGATATAAGTTGTGATTTTCACTATTCCTTTGGGTTGAGGTTATTAGGTTTTCTATACCATTCTGTGATGTGGATAGTAATAATGTATCATCAGCATATCGAATCTCTAGTATTTCATGACCACCGATATTTAGGGTTATATCATATGCTTGTTGGTCTAGATAGAGCATTTTAGTTTTGTTTAGTTTAGTCAACGGATCAACATCATGGCACACAGGTTTAACCCATAAGTGCTCCGTTCTACTCCTAACTCAAGCCTGAGTCCGGGGAATTTCAGCTCAGCGCACGGACTCCGTAGCAGAGGCAATGATCCTGAAATACTTTGGGTAGATTTTTAACTTAAAATTTTGCCTGGGCAGCACCGTTAGGCTACTCTTTTTGGATTTCCAACTGCCAAGGGATTTTTTACGTGCGCAACAACACACACGGAGTCTGATCTCACTACCCAGAGACCAGGGGAAATTTTGTTACTAGATGTCCACGTGAAAAAATCCTGGCCCTTACCGGGGCTTGAACCTGGGACCTCCAGCACTTGAGGTGGATACCATATCTCGAGACCACTCAGTCCTCACTGATAATAACTTATAAGAAGTAAAATAAAGCAGTGTTTAGATGCATTAAGGTGTATTGGGTATACAGTTCTAGCCCATATTTTAATAGACCAATCGGCACATAATGGCTGATATGGTAAACATCATGCTGGCTGCTTTTACTTCCCAGTACATTTTCTGGGGTACCCATTTTAGGCTGGGTGAACTTAAAAGCCCAGATCAAACTGTAAAATTCCCCCCTTCGGGTATGTGAACACATGACCACCAGGTAAGCAGACAAGTGTGCTAGCCACTGTACTAGATCTCTGAATATAATAGTTCAGTGAAAACAATTATTGGCTGTGCAAAAGTATTCAAGTTAATACATTATCAACTGTGTGAAAGCTAAATTAATATGCTATCAACTGTGTCAAAGCTAAATTAATATGTTATCAACTGTGTGAAAGATAAATTAATATATGCTATAGTCCATTTACTTTTGTCTGCCCCGATATAAAATTCCTTATCTCAGTAACTAGCTGAGAGAAAATGATGAGATTTAGCATATATCCTTATCATGATGTTCACCCAACAAAAAAAAATTTTGTTCTGGAGATTGTACAGCAGATTTCAAAGTTTGTTTATATGCTGTATATAATTTATGGGACAGAGATGAAGTGCACAATATTAGAAGTATTACATCTTCACGAGGAAACATGAGCGTTCAATAGTAAATTTTCACGTTGTTCACGGGATTGGCCTTACGAAAAGAGCTGTGAGAAGTGAAACGGGGAGTGTTCAGTGGTGTCGCAGTATCTTCAGAGGTGTGTCATTAATGTGGGTCCTTCCATATAAGGCTTCATGTTTAGAAAGTACAAGGGCGGTAGAAATATCATTTGCGAGCAACCGCATTTAGGAGCCACGAGAAGCAGATACCTATGTGAAATAAGGGAAATGCGCAAATAAAATTATGACATAGTGTATTTGGATGAAACCTGGATCAATGCGCACCACACAAGTGAAAAGGAATGGCAATCAGTGGACGGAAAGATAACGCGAGCCAATATGTGCCCAGTAGTAAAGGACAGCGTTTCGTTATAGCCCATGCTGGTAGTACTCAAAATGGTTTACTACAGAATGCTGGACATGTGTTCGTATCAAAGCATACAGACAATAGGGATTATCATAATGAGATGAATGGTAATGCATTTAGCGATTGGCTCGAGAATACAGTGCTTCTATCCCTAGTTAGACCATCTTGTCTAATTATGTACATTGCATCATATCACAATGTAGTTGCCCAAGAAGACAAAATACCTACGGCATTGATGCATGACAAGGCAGACGTGGTTTTAAAAATTGATAAAAGTTGCTGGAAAAAATGTGAGGACCATGTGTTGAAAGAGGAAGATGACTATTGGAGAAAGGATGGATTGAATTTTATGCAACCGATAGCAGTCATCAACCTACTGGAATCGTCCGACACCGATTAAGGTCTGGGCAGATCGCAGACATTTATCCACATGCACACCTACTGGGATATTTTGCTCCACATATTCATAAGAATTGCAGGCCCTAAACATTACAGCATCAGCACAAACAATACAACTTGTGAATGGCAACAGTTTGTAATCCACAGTGATGAATTTTCAATTCCGTAAGCCCTCAACGGTGACAAACAACATACACTGAAAAAAACAAAAAGCTCTAGACGCACTGAATACCAACCGAAGAGTAATATTGTGGTGGGAACTGACATATTGTGGCATAACAAGAAATGTGAGAAGAAACACGTTGTCAAATGAGGGGACAACACACGAACATACGAATCATTCTATAAACTTCAATGAAAAGAAGACCAACATCTTGACCGTTAAGAAGGAAGCCCACTACAGAGACATTCACAGCTATATTCGTCTTGCAAAACAGGTAATCATGTTCCGTCTCAGCAGAGTAGACATTGCACCCACTCCCATACGGATCTGGATACACCTTGTGTTTGTCATCCGAACTGGCGGGGGCATTGGCATTACCGTAAAACAAGTTTGTTAGCGAGAAATCACTAATTTTTCACCAGTACATCAAAGAAATGTCGCCGCTTTCCATGATTTAAGTTGCTTTTGTACCTTTCAAAGACATATTCCTTGGGTGGGGGTAAATATAAGACGGCAGGAAAAATTTCATAACGATGCGACAGACAGTTTTCAAAATAATTGATCATGAATGAAGGCATTCTTTTCGGGACAGACTATATCAACTGTGTGAAAGCTAAATTAATATGTTATCAACTGTGTGAAAGCTAAATTAATATGTTAACTGTGTGAAAGCTAAATTAATACGTTATCAGCAATGTTGCTTGCTTGTGTTCGTTGGCTTGAGCTCCAACGCGAAGTCCTGTGTGTCGGATGAAGGCATCCTGTTGTCCAACATCAGTGTGATGTCATACAGGACCTGAGGTTTGCGTGGGTATCCGTTGTCCCATGTCTGGCTTATTGGTGTGCAGACTGGTGGTTCCTCGCCGTACAGGCAGACACTCTCCGACTTCGGAGGAATCAGCAATGTGAAAGCTAAATTAATGTTATCAACTTTGTGAAAGCTAAATTAATATGCTCTCAACTGTGTGAAAGCTAAATTAGTGTGTTAACTGTGTAAAAGCTAAATTAATACGTTATCAGCAATGTGAGAGCTAAATTAATATGCTATCAACTGTGTGAAAGCTAAATTTATATGCTATCAACTGTGTGAAAGCTAAATTAATATGCTATCAACTGTGTGAAAGCTAAATTAATATGCTATCAACTGTGTGAAAGCTAAATTAATATGTTAACTGTGTGAAAGCTAAATTAATACGTTATCAGAAATATGAAAGCTAAATTAATGTTAACAACTTTGTGAAAGCTAAATTAATATATTATAAACAGTGTGAAAGCTAAATATTAATGTTGACTGTGTGAAAGCTAAATTTATATGTAGCAACTGTGTGAACAATAGGTTAAAACAACAAATGTGTGAATACAATCAAGTTAATACACTATATGTTTATGTTTATGTTTAGTCGATGGATTAACATCACGGCACACGGGTGCAACCCATAAGTGCTCCGTTCTCCTCCTAAGTCAAACCTGAGTCTGGAGAAACTCAGCTCAGTGCACGAACTCTGTAGCATCGCCGAGGATCCTGAAAATACTTTAGGTAGATTTTTAACTCGAAATTTTGCCCGGGCAGCGCCGTTAGGCTACTCTTTTTCGATTTCCAACTGCCAAGGGATTTTTTACGTGTGCAACAATACACACGGGCGTCCGATCTCACTACCCAGAGACCAGGGGAAATTTATTACTAGAAGTCCACGAGAAAAAATCCCGGCATCACCGGGGCTTGAACCCGGGACCTCCAGCACTCGAGGCGGACACCATACCTCGAGACCACGCAGCCCCCTATAATGCACTATAATTTGTGTGAAAACATTGGTTCAGTTCATTACAGCTATGTGAACAGTCATATTTACTGTAACGTGCATGCTTGTGCGGAAATCTGGGGTAAACTACTTGTTAGGAATTTGCTAATACTAGCAATGTAATTGGGTCATTGTACTACATAAGAATGTGAGATTTAAAACAAAGTGTCAGAGATGTTAAGAGGAGAAGTATATGCAGATGTGAGGCCAAGTAGGTTAATCACAATCTTCAACAAACGGGGATAGTCCCAGACTAGATGATGGTTCAGTCACGGACACAAGATATAAATCGTCATGCTAATGGGGGAAAGCCCGAAACAACTGGAGAGAATCTCACGTACTGTAAATGCAAATCACCGGCGGGGAGGTGAATGGCATGAGTCTACTAATAGACTAAGGGAAACTTAGAAAGTGTAAATTGGAGGAATGTAAATTGTGGTTGTAGCGCAGCTCGTGGGAGGTCTGAGAAGAGGGATAAAAGATAGGTCGTGAAAAGTAAGGGGCAGTGAGTCTTGGGCTGAGGTGTAGGAGACACCAGCCAAGCTAGTGAAGACAGTCGGTCTTGGGGAAGTCGGAGGAACATCAGACGGGAGGATCTTTAAGCACTGAGTATTGGGCAGTCAGGAACATTGGACCGGAGTTGAGGTTTTGGGGCCAGACAGTGGAGGTCTGAGTTCTGGGCAGTTAGTCGGAGTTCTGGGCAGAGAGTGGAGGACTGAGGTCTGGCCCAATAGAGTGGAGAAGAGGGCAGAACAGTATAAGTTGTGAGACCAGTAACGACTATAAAAACTATTGCGTGGTCGTAGGACCTTATGGTGTTAAATAGAAGTACATTGTTCCTACAGAAATTTTCCTGATGATTGTGAAGGCTTCGTATTTTGCTGTTTTCAAATTAAATTCTCGTGTGCGCAGCCTGATGTTTGAAATTGATTTATAGTTGTGATCAGTCGTTCAACACAACATTCACACTGATATTATCTAGACAACTATTGCCACATCTTCATATCCAGTCACTTTCTGACACATAAAGATAAACTGGGAGCATGTCCGGTCACAGAAACAGGTGCAGTAGAGATTAACGGAGTGGCCAGTAAACTGAATCAACATTATGACGAATCCGGTCAGCAGCGTGAAAACCAAAGCTAGCAGTCAGTCCACGAGAGGCCACCGCAGGTAGAATTCACACCCAAACAGTCAGCGAGTGTGACAAATATACGTATGCAAATCACCCATTAAACAGGACATTAACAGGCAAATTGTGGGTCCATGACACACTGACAGTGGAGTACTTCGATGTGAACATATGGGTGAACGGACGTTTATATGCAATGTTAGAGTGTCAAGACAACGAAAACATCTAACGTTTTAACAACAGCAGACGCTGCAGAGTGGGAACGAGAGTTCAGGACACAGCCGAGGGCTGCGTGTGTTTAAGACAGGTCTCGGTGGTTGAGAGAACCCAGAGAGAGAGAGAGAGAGAGAGAGAGAGAGAGAGAGAGAGAGAGAGAGAGAGAGAGAGAGAGAGAGAGAGAGAGACTATTTTCTTACATGACAAATTTGTGTATTCCTGCGGGGCAGTGATTAGCCGGGGTGAACAAAAACACAGACAGGAGTAAACTTTCTGTCGAAGAAACTGGAGCGGAGTGCCATAGTGAAACGGTACACAGGACTACAATTTTGACACAGCGGAAGTTTGCACTGGGAGTGTGCAAGACGAGTCGACTGGCTGAGAGAATGGGTCGCCATTTGTAAACAAACTATCAGCTGTTTATCAGTGAAATCAGGAGTCGAAGTTTATTCGTTTTCGACTTGTCTACACCCATTTGGTGTCTTCATTGATATATCTAAGGGCAAAACCATTCACCAACAAGCAGAACAGGAGCCATAACACATATCATTCTATCAAATGCTGTCTCCGCAAGGAAGGCTGCAAAATTTACGTACTATACAGAGATAAAACGTTTGAATAGTCACCATCATCTTCAACTTTTCTGACAGTCGGGAATCTTTATCATCACGTCAAGGAAAAAGCAACAACGCATCAAAACAATAATTCGTCTTTGGGATCGAGCGTCATGGTCACTTTAAAAACATCAACCAGGACGGACGTATATGGTTTTACAACAGAATTTCGTCCCATCATCTGAGGCAGCCCTATCTTATCAGTCCGGGGTTTCGGCACAAATTCTACTAACAACTGCTAAGTACTTTGAGTTGTGGCCGTCACACCATTGTCTGTGACTACGTTGTTGGTACTGCCCTACATCGTCCTAAGTATTGTTTTTGTGAGTGATTCAGTTATTCATATGTGATCCAGTATTCATGGTAATTAGGACAGTTTTGTGATATTTCACGGAATTCATGAGGCAAAGCAAAAGTGATTCTCTTTGTGAACATTATATTTTTTTTAGGAGGTAGCCAACGGTTTGGCATGGTTGTGCTCTGGGCATTTTCTGTCTTGGAACAATATCCTGTGCCGTGTTGCTCTCGTCAAACCTGTGTATACTATTGATTTTGGATTGTTTTTCTTATTATCTTATATTTACATGTGTTATTGTGTTTCTTTGGATATATATGCGTTATTATTATGATCTCTTGCATAAAATCTTCTATATAGAGGGTATTCGTAGGTGTATGTGCACGTTCTTTGTGGTACAGAGGCATGTATTAATGTGATGTTAACTTAATTTTTGTGTAATCATCTGGTGGCGTGCCTCAGCCTGTGTGTCTAGCATCTTATAGCCTCATTAATTGTTTATCATCCATTTGTGTGTGTATATATATACACATATGTATGTCTAACACTATCTTCCAGGAACGTTATACAACTACTTGTTACATATTCGAGGGAGTATAGGTAATACCCCCCTCCCCTCATTACTAAGTTGCTTACAGAGGGACTCTGTGTGTATAGAGTGATATTATCAGTACGATAAATTTACTTACAGAGTGAGTGGTGGTGTACTTAGGGAAGGTACGAAAAGACAAGCAGCAGTGTCGTTATATTTACATTGACTGTCGGACAGCAACGCGTCCACTACTACAAGGATGCCTATGTTGATGGAATATATCGAAGCCAGTGAAAGGTTCGGCCTAACCGGCAGGGATTTACAAGAGTTTGCAGAAGAAAATTGAAACAACAAGGTGAGAGACAACAAAAACAGGCTCAGAGAGAACAAAGACAGGTTGAATGGGAAGACAAGCGTTTACAGGAAGAAAAGTTAGCCGAAGCTAAGCGTTTACAGGAAGAGAAAGAGACACAAGTCACTATAATGCAACAAGAACTTGAAAAGTTAAAACAAACGAATGCAGTGGAAATTGAAAATCAGAAGTATAAGTCTGGGATGGAGAAGGAGATTGCACTCAGGATATTAGAGCTAGCGTCGAATAGACAGAGTGATGAAAGCAGAAGACAGTCTCACTCTTCACAGTGACTAAAACTGCCATACTTCACAGCTAGAGAAAATATCCAGGCATATCTGGACAGATTCGAGGCTGCCGCCGAAGCGTTAAAATACGAGAAGCTGAATAGGCCATCACAACAGAAATGATTAAAGCTTTAGAAGAATTTGGATTAGAGCAAGTCACCAGACTGCTGAACACATTATTTGATACTGAAGATATACCTTCTGAATTATGTAATTCTGTATTTATTGCAATCCCAAAGAAATCAGTAACCTTTGAATGTGATCAACATAGAACAATTAGTATAATGAGTCACATCACGATTTTGTTACGGATTATCATGCAAAGAGTGAGGAAGAAAATATAACCTAAAATGGGGAAGAACAATGTGGGTTTGTAGAAGGAAAGGGTACAGTAAATGCTGTGTATATGCTGCAAACAGTTATTGAACGTGCTATAGAAGTAAACAAGGATATACATCTTTGCTTTATTGACTACACAAAGGCTTTTGATAGAGTTAGACATGTCAACATGGTGGATATGCTTGCAGATCTACAAATTGATGGGAAAGACATTAGACTTATAAAAAACATATATTGGAAACAACAAGCTGCCATAAGGATTGATAATGAAGTGGGACAATATCAACCTACTAAGAGAGGTGTTAGGCAGGGTTGTGTAATGTCTCCAGATCTTTTTTCCCTATACAGTGAGAATAGTTTCAGAAATGTAGAAGATATAAATGGAATCAGCATTGGAGGAAGAAACATCAATAACATTAGATATGCATATGATACAGTATTGATTGCAGACAATGCACAGGATCTGCAACAATTAGTAGACGTGGTTGTTGTACACAGTGAGCAGCTGGGGTAGGAATTAAATGGTAAGAAGACACAGGTTATGGTCGTGACTAGGAAGAATGAAGTACCACAATGTAATATACAAAAAAAATGGGAATATTCTTCAACAAGTGAATCGATACAATTATCTTGGAACAGTCGTAACATCTGATGGGAGATGCCTTGAAGAGATTAGAACAAGAATCGCCATGGTGAAAGTAGCCTTTAGCAAGATGAAAAACATTCTGAGCAATAAAAAGATGTCTCCCCCGATGGTGTTTCCACCTTGTCGTGGTGGGGACGCTTGAGTTTCTCAATGACCAAGAGAGCTATACCGGCGGTAGCGTAGCTACCAGCAGGGCCTCCCAAGCCGGACAGGTCAAAGGGTAGAGAACAGACAAAGAGAAACACTCTGGTCCTCCAGGTTGGGGGTTGAAGCATGGGGTTAACCCCCTCACCTTTGTAAAAACTATTTTGTTACGAAACGATAAATAAGCCTCGAACTCAGACTGGATTATGTGGACAACGACCTTGGAACGTTAACGTACTTTTGAGATTTGGAACATGGAATGTACGGACACTATATCCAGCTGGAGCGGCCGAAGAACTAACCCGGGAGCTGGTTGAGTATAAAATGGATATAACAGCAATTCAAAAAATAAGGTAGCCAGAAGAGGGTACTTTAGAGCAAAATGCAATGATTATAATATATGGAGGAAACACCCAAAATAAACATGAATTAGGAACAGGATTTGTCATCAAAAAAGAGTTATGGGGGAACATTCTATACTTTAAAGCTGTTAATGATAGGATTAGTAAATTACGAATAAAAGGTAAATGGAAAAATATAACGATGATTAATGTACATGCACCTACTGAAGAGAAAGAACATGATATTAAAGAAGACTTTTATAATGATCTGGACGATGTCATAGAAGAAACCCAGAAACAGGACATCCTGATTGTGCTTGGAGACTTCAACGCAAAAATAGGTAGAGAGCAAACTAATAAAAAAAGTTGCCGGTATGGAAAGCCTACATACAACTTCAAATGATAATGGATGGAGAGTCATCAACTTAGCAGAAGCCAAAGGACTGCAGATCAGCAGTACCAGACTGCAAAGAAAGGATATACATAAACATATACATAAACAAACTTGGAAATCATGTGACAAGAGAACCTATAATCAAATAGATCACATATGGTTTAAAAGACAAAAATGAGAATATGATAAATACCAATGAGGAAATGTGCAACACATGGAAAGAATATTTTGTTGAATTACTAAATTGTGAAGCTCCAAGTAACACTTTCCCACAGGAAGAGGTTCTAACGTGTGAACCTGCATTTGAACAAATCCTATATGTAATCACACAACTTAAAAACAATAAGGCAACTGGGGCTGATGGAATTGCTGCTGAATTTATAAAGGCGGGTGGCCATGCATTACATCTAAAGCTATACGAACTAATAATAAAAATCTGGAGGACTGAAGAATTACCCCATGACTGGAAAGAGTCATTATTGATACCTATCTTTAAGAAAGGAGGCAAGTTCCAGTGTGAAAATCATAGAGGAATATCACTACTGTCCATAAGCTATAAGATACTATCCGCAGTATTACTAAATAGACTAAAACCATATTCAGAAGACATATTAGGTGACTACCAGGCGGGTTTTAGACAAAACAGATCAACAATAGATCAGATATTTATCTTACGACAAATAGCGGAGAAAAATTGGGAATATAAAAGAGATCTCCATAACATTTTTGTGGATTTTAAAAAGGCTTATGACAGTGTCCATAGGAATAATCTATGGAATGCTATGCGGGAATTTGGAATACCAAGGAAGTTAATCAACATGACCAGACTATGCATGGAAGATACTTATAATGTAGTAACATATAAAGGCAGGAAATCAGACCCTTTCCAAATAACATCTGGCATGAAACAGGGTGATGCACTATTGCCGCTACTCTTCAATCTGGCTCTAGAGAAAGTTGTAAGGAGGGTAAAGGAGGAATGTGATATTGGAGGAACATCCAAGCTGCTTGGTTATGCAGATGATATAGATATTATAGGGGAAAATGAACAAAAGACATTGGAAATATTGACTCACTTATAGGAAAAAGCCCAATAGATGGGACTGATTATCAACCAAGATAAGACAGAATATATGGTAATTTCAAGAGAAGGAATGGCTAAAAACTCTGGCCACATACAAATAGATAATATGACCATTAAAAGAACAGAAACATACAAATACCTGGGTACAATCTTCAACTGCTCCAACATCATGAGGGAAGAAACTAGAATCAATTCTGGAAATAAGATATACTATGCACTACAAAATCTACTAAAATCAAAGGCCCTATCTTGTAACACCAAGATCACAATATACAAAACACTGATCAGACCAGTTGTGCTGTATGGCTCTGAAACCTGGAGTACAACGAAAGGAGACGATGCCTTGCTACAAACCTTTGAGAACAAAGTTTTAAGACGCATCTTTGGACCCATTAGGGATACACAAAGTGGAGAGTGGAAAAGAAGAAGTAACAAAGACATTTATGATCTGTTTAAGTCCCCGCTAATCACTGGTATCATGAAGGCTAATAGACTTCAGTGACTGGGGCATATAGAAAGAATGGAAGATAATAGGGAAACAAAACTCGCTTACACTCAGGAAATAAATGACCGTAGACCCCGAGGTAGACCAAGAAGACGGTGGAGAGATTTTATATATATATATATATATATATATATACAGACCTACAAGCACTTGGAATCAACGACTGGCAAGAGAAGGTCAATCAGAGAGATGAATGGAGACGGATTGTATCTGCAGGAAAGAACCTCAATGGCTCGGAACGCTGAAGAAGAAGAAGAAGAAGAAGAAGAAGAAGAAGAAGAAGAAGAAGAAGAAGAAGAAGAAGAAGAAGAAGAAGAAGAAGAAGAAGAAGAAGAAGAAGAAGTCAACTGAAATGAGAAAAAGAGTTGAGGGGGTACATAGAGCCTGTTCTTTTGTATGGATGTGAAACTTGGACAATGTGCAGTCAAGCTGAAAAACATTTGATGGTTACAGAAATGTGGTTTCTGAGGAAAATGCAAAGAGTACCATGGACAGATAGAAAAACCAATGACCAAGTACTACAGGAGACAAATGAAAATCGTAGACTGATTAGAGAAATTAGACGAAGACAGTCAAAATTTGTTGGACATGTTATGAGAAGAAATGGATTGGAGAACTTATTGACAACTGGCAAGATCGAGGGGAACAGACCAAGAGGAAGACCGAGAGGAAAATACCAGGATGGCTTGGCCACGCGGCATGGACAAGACAGGAACACTGAGCTGATCCACGACTCTGGTGATCAAGTGAAATGGTGAGTCATGACAGCCCACGCTTTCCGGCATGGCACATGATTGATTGATTGATTGAATAGGCCATGAGGCTGAGCGAATACCTTACGGGCAATGCCTTGGATTCATTCATTCATTCAGTAGCATGTCCTTTGCAGAATCTCGCTCCCATAACACCTTTCCGGAAAACCTCTCGATCATAAGCAAGATGTCCCGCATCTGATACACCCATCTGGAGATCATCCGCCACATCCTGCACCCATCATCTCTTTGATCTTCCTCTCTTCCCAGGCATATACCCTTAAGTTATTGTTCTCTCCAAACTTTCATGACGTTTCAAGTGACCAAAATATGTCAATTTTCTTTGTTTTATCATCATTAATAACCAACCTTCTTCAATAATCAGCTCTTTAAGCATTGATGCATTTGTTCTTTTCTTTATCCAAGATATTCTTAGAACTCGTCTACAACATTTATATTCAAAGGCGTTTATGCGCTGTTCAGCTTGTTTAGTAAGTGTCCATGTCTCACAGGCGTATGTTGCAATGGGAAAGATGTATGCTCTTAAAAATCTAATTTTTGTAGTTCTGTCTGTCCCACTCCATAATTTATTCAGCTGTTTTAGTCTTTGAAGAGCAATTGATAGTCGCCGTTTAATTTCTTTCATTGTGTCACCGTTGTTGGTAATCAATGACCCAAGATATTCAAAATTTTCCACCACCTCCAATTTTCCCCCATTAATGTATATTTCTTTCTCCATAGTAGTTTTATCTGTATGCATTATCTTTGTTTTTGCTATGTTAAGATATAAGTTGTAATTTTCACTATTCAATTGGGTTGAGGCTATTAGGTTTTCTATGCCATTCTGTGTTGTGGATAGTAATACTGTATCATCAGCATATCGAATCTCCGGTATGTCATGACCGCCGATATTTAGGGCATCATATAGCTCCCTGTTTATATCATCTCTTACATTTCTCATTATATTTTCGGCGTACAGGTTAAACAAATAGGGTGACAGCACGCAGCCCTGACGGACTCCTTGCTTGATGTCAAACCAATCTGATGCCTCGCCATCTATTCTAACCGCTGCTTGTTGGTCTAGATAGAGCAATTTTATGAGTTGTACTACATGTGATGGAAAGCCCATATTCCTCATGATTTCCCAAAGTTTCTGATGCTGTACAAAGTCAAATGCCTTTGAATAATCCACAAAACATGAGAATAGGTTTACATTAAATTCTCTGCACTTCTCTATTATTAAACGCATGTTGAATATGTGATCTCTTGTTCCTCTTCCTTGTCTAAATCCAGCTTGAACCACGTTAATCTCTTCTTCCATTTTTTTTACGAAGTCTTCCCATTATGACTTTTAGTAGAATTTTACTTGCATGACTGATCAGGGCAACAGTTCTATAGTTGGTGCATAATTTCAGGTTGCCCTTTTTTGGTATTGGAATGAAGATAGTTCTCTTCCAATCTTTTGGCCATATACCATATTTCCAAATCTTTGTACATAATGCATGATATATGTGTATGCTTTCTTCTCCTCCCGCTTTAATTAGTTCAGCTGGTATCTCATCACATCCAGGAGATTTACCATTCTTCAGGTTCTTTACAGCCCAAGCAATTTCATTTAATGAGGGTTCAGGTTCTGTCTCTGCTGTCGTTGGCGCATGTATCTCATTCATATCCTCACTGTCACTCATATCATACATTCCATTGCAGTACTCCTGCCATCTTTCTAGAATTTGCCTAGATTCTGTTAAGGTATTTCCCACCTTGTCACAGATAACATTCAATTGAGGTTGAACATTTATTGTCAATAACTTCATTTCTTTGAACATTTCATAATCTCTTCTAGTCTTATGTTGCTCTATTCTGGTACATCAATCTTGTATATATTGATTTTTGTCCTTTCTTGTGTTCTTTCTTATTTCTCGAGTTAAAGATTTATACTTCATCCTGCTGTTATCGGATTCACCTCCTCTCTGTTTCAGCTCCCTTCGTTGATTTATTAAATCTAACGTGTCTTATGTTTTCCATGGCTTAAATTGCTTTTTCTTAGTCGGAATTAAATCTTTGGCTGCAGTTATCAAGATATCTCTAGCTTGTACTACCAGTTCATCAGGTGTCATTTCCTCTTGTACAAACATCAAGACCCCAAAGCGATTCCTAACTTCTACAGTGTATGCATCTGGTATTTTTGTGAGATCAAAAAGAAGTGGCCTTGGTCCTCGGGTAAGCTTTTTGAGTTTTAATTTCAGATCTGCTTCTAATAACTGATGATCTGTATCACAGTCTGCACTACATAGGGTGTTTGCAGATGTTATGCTTGATCTCCATCTTCTTTGTATTAAAATATAATTTATCTGATTTTTGGTAATACTGTCTGGAGACTTCCATGTGAAGAGTCTTCTTGGATGTTGTTTAAAAAGCGTATTGGCTATCGTTAACTCATTTTCTGTGCAGAATACCGTGCCTTGGATACCATGTTCAATCTACCAGTGTCAAAAAGAAATAACTATACTATTCTGCGTCAACGATTGCTTACAAGGTTCAATCTAACTGAACATGGGTACAGAACTACAATGTACATACTTAATTGCTAAATACTTAAAGCAATAACAAGAGCGTAAGATTTTAAGCCTGTTTTCATAAAAAAAAATTGTCTAAACTTATAAATTCACTTCAGTTAAGTATTAAGATAAAATATTACTTTGAGTTAATACCTATTACCTTATCTTAAACATTGATCATTTTATTTACACATATTTTTATAAGCATATGCATTGTGATAGTGTGAATGAAAGATATGAGTCAGGTCTTAGTCAGATATTACTGAGCTACCGTATGACAGTAGACGGTACTACCTGCTTTCTGTCAGCGCCGAATGTTGGGCGGCGCTTACCAAACCCGACACCCCACATTGTGCCAACGGCTTCGGGAGGGAGAGCGCAATTGGGAGGGTACTAGCCTTATCCTGGTGCGAGGAAATGCAACCCAAAGACAAAATAAGTCATGGCAGGGCAGAACAGGCCCTAAGCCTTGGTTGGCAGCTGGTCTAGGATCGAAGCTCCGACAGGCGGACAGTTAGAGCATTGCTTTGCTGATCCGGCAGCTTCTGCAGCTTGTCTTGTTCCAGATTATAGGTGTCAACTTTCCTCTGGAGTGAACTAGGCAGGCCGAGAGAGGGATGGTTTCTTTATTTTAGCCCAGGCTTTGTGCTATGGCGAGGCAATAACTCCATCCCTGGTCTTAACCGGTCTCGGAATCAAAGCGGGAGGCAACTGTTACGGGTTATAAGTCCTTGTCAGTTGGCGTAGACATGGGGCGCCACGCGTTGCCTCTGACGGTGGGAGACACCTACAGGTGTCACTGATCAGCTACCGCCCGCCTCAAGCTGGGCAACCCCCAGCCAATTGGGTGCTGATCCGCCACAGCCTGCCTGCTTCAATGGGTGCTTGGGGCTAGGACAAAATCTGAATCGCAGGCTGTAAAACCAATGCACCAGGTACTAATAAAGTTAGTTAGTTAGTCGACAGATCATCCTCATTGTACATCGAACCATTCAGTCCATAAGTGCTTGGATCCCCTCCTCAGCAAATCCCGCAGCGTGTAGCGGCTAACGACGCCAGTTCTGTGTTTGTTTATCAATCTTCTTTGGCTTCCTGCATAGTATTCTTGTTTGGCCACCCCTCTGTTAATTTGCTGTTCTCGAAGTCTGGCCATGGTTGTAGATTCACAGTCATCACTTGGTTCACGCAAGAGTCTTACTTCTCGTAGAGCATTCAGAATGTCAGCCTGGTCCATGGCGCGTCCGCCCTCCACAGTAGCCTCACCTGCGAGCTTGTCAGTCCGCTCATTTCCTTGTACTCCTGCATGCCCTGGCACGAAGATGAAACTAATCTTTGTCAGCCGAGACCACTCCAGAGGCAGCAACCATTCTCTTCGGATCGACCCCTCCTCTATCCTCTTGATCATGTTCATTGAGTCGCTAAACATGCCCTAGTGAACGTCTGTGTCTCGAGCCATGTTATTGCTTTACTTACTGCCATGACTTCCATAGTCAGGCTACTTGTGGTTTCAGTGTAAGCACAAGAGTCCTCCTTCACAATTCTCCCTCCGGCCCGAGCTGTAAAGGCCCATGAGCTTCTCACATGTCGGACGACAGACCCATCTGTGTAGATGACCGCATCACCGTCTAGCGAATTCTCTAAAATCAATGCTTGTACTTCAGCCTCCACAGCAGCCGGATTTTCTTGTCTACATTTTCTATCTAGTTGGATGCAAACTGAAAAGGATGTGCAGAAATCTGTTGGCACTTGCACCCACTCCTCGCCAGGTTCTAAGTCCTCAAGTGAACACACCTGTTGAAGAATGTCTTCGGCTTGACCCATCCACGACCGTCCGCTTTTTAACCTGCTGCCCTTCACCTTCATAATTTCACTATGCAGTGGATGTTGTGTGTTTGCGTTAACTCTGAGGTAGGCGCGTGCCCTGCAAACTTGTATTCTCTCTTCAATGGATGGAAAATCAAGAAGGTAGCACATCGCCCTGCACGCTGTATCTCTTGCACATCCAAGAATAATGCGCATAGCTTCATTCTGTATCCTTTCCATCCTTTCTATCTGCTTATGGCTGAGAGTCAGGATTGCTATTGCATACTCCAAAACATACATGACCAGCTCATTGTCTAGCTCATTCTCTAGCTCATTGTCGGTACACCTATTGATGTCGTCGTATCTTATGCCATCAGGCCCTGGAGCGCTGTTTTTTGATCGTCGAAGTACAGCCTTGATTTCTTTCACTGTCACTGTGTCTTCATCCGAAGTGTTCTGGGCCTTGCACCTGTCTGAGGTGACCTCCTTGGTTAGATTTCGGCCTCCCACGTCTGTCTGGTTGCTCTGCTCTAGATAGCGTTCAAAGAGGGCTTTGCCCTTGTCCTCGTCAGTCCTCTGCCAGATGAGGTCAGCAACTTGGAAGTCAGAAATGCTCTTATTCTTGACTACACCACTCATGCTTTTATGTAGTCGCTAGAACGATTTCAGTGACTTGTCCGTGCTTACTCTTTGACACACCTCTGCCCATTTTTCGCTTTTAACCACCTTGACCAGTATTTTGAAATAGCTTACTTTTGTGTGCATCTCTCTTTCTAAGTGCATGCAGGGACTAGGATGACCAGCTCTGTTCTTCTTGGCATTTTGCCATCTCCTTACAGCACTACGCTTATCCACCCAAGCCTTCTCCACCTCGAAATTCCACCAAGGTGGCTGCTTCCAGCTTTTTTTCCTGCCCTGAATCTTTCTGCACTTGTCACGTCTTATTTTACTCACCACATCTTGCCCTCTACTGTCATACTGGAAAGTCTTTACCTTTAGCTTGTGCTGCCTGGTTCTGCCTTTCTCCACCAATATGCTGCAAGGGTGGTGGTGGTCGCTGTCGTGGTGTCCTAGGATACCCCATCTACACACTGTAGTGAGTGAAGGTGAAACTAGCGCCAGATCAATAGCACTGTCCTCATCGCCTGGACGGCTTGCTGTCCTGGTGACACAGCCACTGTTGATACAAACCAGGTCAATGGTTTCAAGTGCAGTCTCGAGCTCCTCCCCCTGTGTATTGGAGGAAATGTTTCCCCATGATCTGTCTTTAGCGTTGAAGTCGCCACAGAAAATAACATTTCTCTCGTGACCTAATATGCCACTTAAGCACTGCCACCTCTGGGCGTCCATATTCGCATTGCGGGCATAATAATTAACCAACACGAATGGTATAGTGGAATGAACTCTCAACGCCTGTATTTGTATATCGTCACTGTCCCAACTGGACATGTCTAGCTCTGACGCCACCATGCTGTCGCGAACGAGAATCGCCATTCCCAGATGTCGTCTGTTGTAGAAACATTTGAAGCCGGCAATTCGGAGTAGCTGATCGCCCAGTCTCGTCTCCTGGAGTGCTACAATATCGTTCCTGTAAACCATGGTTTCTAAAATAGAGCCCCGTACTATAGGTACTAATAAAAAGAATAGAAACCTCAAGCTACGGCTTGCAACCTGGAACGTGAGAACCATGTGTCCATGATTTTCCACTGACTTGACAAATATTGACGATGTGAGAAAAACGGCTGTGATTGATGCAGAACTCAATCGTCTTAACATTGATATTGCTGGCCTGCAGGAGACTCGCCTCGCTGAGGAAGGGTCACTCAGGGAAAACAATTACACCTTTTTTTGGAAGGGAAGTGGGCAGGCAGAAAAAAAGGCAACATGGTGTGGGCTTTGCAGTGAAGAATTCGCTACTGGGAATGATTGATATCCCAGCTGGAGATAATGAAAGATTATTATCACTGCGCTTGGCAACCTCTTGTGGATTTGCCACCATTCTCACTGCATATGCACCGACACTCTCTTCCTCTGATGATGTGAAGGATACGTTCTATGAGCACCTAGACTCTGCGATCAAGGTAGTTCCAAAATCCGACTACATTTATATGCTCGGTGATTTCAATGCTCGTGTGGGCTAGGACTCGAGTTCATGGCCAGTGTGCCTTGGAAAATACAACATCGGTCGCATGAATGATAATGGGCAAAGGCTGCTGGGGCATTGCACTAGAAATGACCTATGTATTACAAACTCCTTTTTTAAAACAAAAGAGATGCATAAGGTCACATGGAAACATCCAAGATCCAGCCATTGGCATCAGCTGGACTTCATTATCACACGGAGACAACATCTAAACCATACATCATTAACTCGAAGTTACCACAGTGCTGACTGTGATACAGATCATTCTTTGGTTGTTGCAAGGGTTAGACTGAGACCAAAGAGAATCTACACAGCTAAACACAAGTCTAGCCCCAGGATTAATATTACTAACACTCACGATCGTGGAAAGTGCTTTGAATTTCAACAGCAACTTGAAGCCGCTTTCAATGATACATCAGAAAATTGTATAGTAAATGATAAATGGAGTAAACTTAAGGAAACTATTTATAAAACAGCGGTAGGGGTTTACGGCACTGTGAATCATAAGAGGCAGGACTGGTTTGCGGCAAACAGCCAGATACTGCAGCCCTTGATTGATAAAAAGAAGATAGCTCTCTTAAGAAACAAGGAAAGACCAACGCGTAACACTCTGAGTGAGCTGAAGCAAGCGAGGAAGGATGTTCAAAAGGCTGCCAGGCAGTGTGCGAATGACAATTGGATCAAGTTATGTGAGTCCATTCAAATCGCAAGTGATAAGGTAAACATCAGAAGCATGTATGAAGGGATAAAGAAAGCCTGTGGTCCAATGATCAAAAGAAGTGCACCGCTGAAAACCTTGACTGGAGAAATCATCACTGATAAGAAACAGCAGATGGATAGATGGGTCGAGCACTATTTAGAGCTTTACTCAAGTGAGACCAAGCTAGCGGATGATGCCCTCAACGCCATAGAGGCCCTGCCAACTCTTGACCACCTGGACACACTTCCCACTATAACAGAAGTTAAGTGTGCTATAAATGAGCTTGCATCTGGCAAGGCTCCAGGTAAGGATGGGATTCCAATAGAGGTGATCAGGAGTGGGCAAGACACACTCGCTCTACAGATCCACCAGCTAATAGAGCTATGCTGGCGAGAAGGACAAGTCCCACAGGATTTCAAAGATTCAACCATCGTAACATTGTACAAGAACAAGGGAGATCGGAGCGACTGTAACAACTATAAGGGTATCTCACTTCTGTGTATCGTTGGGAAAGTATTTGCCAGAATTGTCCTGCACAGACTTCAAGTCCTGGGAGATCAAGTCTACCCCGAATCACAGTGCGGCTTCCGTCAGAACCGGTCTACCATTGATATGATATTCTCATTGCGACAGATGCAAGAAAAATGCCTGGAACAAAATCAGCCACTGTTTATTGCCTTCATCGACCTCACAAAGGCATTCGATTTGGTCAGTCGTGAGGGTCTGTTCAAAGCACTAAAGAAGATTGGCTGCCCACCAACTCTTCTGTCCATTGTGAAATCGTTTCACACAGGCATGAAGGGTAATCAAGTTTGATGGCTCAACTTCAGAAGAGTTTGAAATCAAGAGTGGCGTTAAGCAAGGTTGTGTACTATCCCCCACCCTCTTTGGGATATACTTTTCACTTCTACTGAAATATGCCTTTCGTGATCAGGATGACGGTATATACATTCACTCACGCTCAGATGGTGGCCTCTATAATGCTCAGAGATTGAAGGCCAAGACCAAAATTAGCAGGGTACTAATCAGAGAGTTGCTTTTTGCGGATGATGCTGCGATTACGACCCACTCTGAGGAAGAATTACAACATCTACTATCTGCATTCTCCAATGCTTGTTCTGAATTTGGTTTAACAATTAACAAAAAGAAGACACAGATTATGTCACAAGGTGCACATGGTGTACCATCAATCTTTATTGACGACGCCGAACTGGAGATAGTAGACCATTTTACATATCTAGGATCAGAGGTAAATAGCAAATTATCCCTCGATCAGGAAATCAACATCAGGATTGGCAAGGCAGCAACAACAATGAACATGTTAGCAAAAAGAGTCTGGGAGAACAGGAAGCTTACTGCCAAAACAAAAGTCCTCGTCTACCAAGCCTGTGTCCTTAGTACTCTTCTTTATGGCAGTGAAACCTGGACAACTTACTCACGCCAAGAGAAACGTTTAAACAGCTTTCATATGCGGTGTCTGCGAAGAATACTTGGTATTAAGTGGCAAGACAAAATCACAAATACTGAAGTATTGGAAAGATCAGGTTGTGTGACGGTGTATTCCATGCTCAGTCTTCGTAGACTTAGATGGATAGGACACGTTAGGAGGATGGATGATGGTAGAATACCAAAGGACATCTTTTTTGGTGAATTACAGACGGGTAGGAGATCTCAGGGTCGGCCTCTACTACGATACAAAGATGTGTGTAAGCGGGACATGATTGATACAGGCATTGATAATGCACATTGGGAGCACGTCGCCGCTGAACGTGTTGCATGGAGGGCAACTATCAGAAATGGAATAAAGACAAAGGAGAAAATGATTGCAGATAAAGCACACACAGAGCGTGAGAGACGTAAGATGGTGCAAAATGGTGGAAGTGACCATGTTTTCACATGCACCTACTGTGGGCAAACATTTGCAGCAAGAATTGGCCTTACCAGCCACACTCGCCACCGCCATGGATCGTAGTTATTAAGCATTTTTGAAGCACAATGTACCAAACTATCGTCTGTCAAGACGGAAAGGTGCCAATGAATGATGAATGAAAGATGTATAAAAGACATTATAAATGTATTAAATTAGAGGGGCGAAAGAAATGATGTGCAATATTTTTTCACGCACACTGGCCTCTACGTCATCTGCATCGCACATGATTTATGCCATTTTGGGTTGAATGTGTGATTGTTACATTTACACTACACTAATAGAAATAGGAATATTTCTAAGCATCATTGTTCGGTAGTCCTCATCATGAATGATGAAAATATAATCCTTCGTGATTTCGGAAGACAAACTAAAGACGGAATCAAAACATATTAAGCATGCACACATGTTTGTAATTAAAACAAATAGAATTGCAAATATCTCGCATACATACGCCACACTAACAGATAAAGTACATTCACTATTTAAAATGGAATGGGACGTTATCTTACACATACCGAGGGACATAAATAGTTTTTAAGGGAAACAAGGCTCGATCGTACTTAGAAGCACTGCTAACAAGCGGGAGCTAGATAGGGTTTTACAGTAAGTAAATACATTTGGATGAAAGGTTGGATTGCCATTTTACGGGGACCAGGGGGAATATTTCCCCTGATGAGTCTCCCTAAAAAGAGACCATTGTTTCGTGGGCACATTAGGTGTCTTGAGAGGGCTGCAATTCAAGGCTTACGCCACGAATGTGAGACAACGCTACCTTGGTCGGTAACATCCCCCAGTAGTAAAATGAGCGAGAGTGGTAGACTCTTTGTCAACCAATCAAATGTATACCACTGTACAACACCAGTAAGTTTGTGTTTCTACAGAAAATCAGACCCTTTATGGACTACAGTTGTCATCCCCAATCTATACTAACCATGACGACTTACTCACGCCATAGTCCTCTGACGAATTAGTTCCAACTAATTACCTAGAAATAACACAACGTGTCACTGATGAGTATGACATAAGTGACACGATGGGAGGCCATGGGAGTGTGTCAGCGTCCTATTAAGTGTGAGAGAGGACACAGGACAAGACAGGACATAGGTAGAGCATGGGTAGAGTAGGACAGGACTGTATACCCAGTGGGAGACACGACCTAGGGTTAGAGATTGGACATGTCCTTGAATGACAGTCCAACCTTGGACTAGATGACCTGAGACATCAGCTATCAATAGACGGTTGAAGTAAGGACTACACAAAAATGCCGAGACACCCAACTTAGCACGGACTACACTGTGGCCAACACGCCACGTGACCACAGACCACGGCAGGGAAAGAGCAGACTGGACCGGACGGTGGTTGAGAGAGGAGTGTTTTGGTTAACTGAGAGAGCGTGTGCTGAGTGCCTCATATAAGATTTACTAAGGTTTGTGAGAGTGCTGATAGCAGATAGCCTGTGCGCTATATGTATGCAATGGTTTGTGATGCGAGAACGCATGAGTGCTTGGCGCTATAATGTTTGCTATGATTTCACCAGAGATGCTAGCGCGTGATTATAACTCATGTTACATGCTTGCTTGTAAATAAATGACGATACATGTGACCCAATTTGTTGAAGAATTTATTTGCACATGTATTACATTACTGTCATGTCTATTGTAACGAGCTATTGACGATGTGAGACGATGACAGTAATCATGGAGACTCGTGTCCGGTTTAATTAGAACCCAAGACAATAATCATAGGGGACTCTTGTACGTTTAATTAGAACCCAAGACAGTAATCATGGGGGACTCTTGTCCGGTTTAATTAGAACCCAAGACAGTAATCATGGGGGTCTCTTGTCCGGTTTAATTAGAACCCAAGATAGTAATCATGGGAGACTTCTGTCCGTTTTGACTCAAATACAAGAAATTAATTATATAAAGACATTTGACAGTCATACAGAATTCAAACAAGTCACGTTATTACAAGATATTATTATCATTCCTTTCTCAACATTACGATTTCATTTTGTATGACATTGGACTGACAGAACCATCAACAGATACTAATATTTTCTTTTCCTGCAACAGAGAATGTGTATGTCAATGTATAACTACTGATGTCACCAGCATAAACTGGGTGCAGTCACCAACAAGACCGGTAGTCCCTGACCAAAAAATTCCCAATAAAGCTAAGTACTTTATTTGTTGATTATTATCTAAAGTGGGCACTTTCTTTTCACCATATTTTGTACCCATATTTACAACCCCATCAGAATGTAATTAAGGGGAAGTAATAAATTATATATATATATATATATATATATATATATATATATATATATATATATATATATATATATATATATATATATATATTATTGCTGTGAACCAAAATTGTAAGCATGTCAACACTAAAAGAATGCATTGCAGATGGGAAAGAATTAGGGTATAGTGGTGATAAATTAGAGGAATGGGCTGGGAGGAAATATAAAGAACATTCTGATAGAGAAAGAGAGGAAAGATTTACTAGAAAGAAAACAAAAGAAAGAATAATTAGAAGCAGTTACCAAATTAAAGGAATTTGCCAGCTATACTGTTTGCATATAGAGAAATACCACAAGAAAGTACAGGCTTCTCACCATTTGAACATGGGGCAAACCCAAGAGGCCCCATGACCCTATTGAAAGAGTTGCTAACAGGGAAGAGTAATGATAGTAATACGATTTCCTCGCATGACTTAGTCGTGAACATTAGAGACTGGGTTATTTCAGCATGCCAGAGTGCACGTGAGGCTTTGGAAATGTCGGGGACTAGGTATATACAGTATGGAAATAGAAAGTCAAAACTGATCTCGTTCCAAGATAACGAGGAAGTGTTATTTCTTCTGCCAGAAATAACGAATAAATTCTTAGTGACCTGGCAAGGACCGTTCAGAATTGTCAGGAGAGTGTCAGATGTCGACTATATGGTGAATGTGAAAAGGAAACACAAAGTGTATCATGTTAAAATGCTAAGACTGTTCATCCCACGACTGGAAGCCCTACAGCCAGTGACAAAGGCAATTATTGAATGCATACAGCATACTCCGTTGTCAGTGACGAAGAAGACTCATGTGACAATGACGTTCAGATGCATTTACCAATCGTTGCACTGAGACAGACAGAAACATGGAAAGATGTGTCCATTAATAACAACCTCAAACCTAGTGACAAAACAATACTAGTCAAGCTGTTAGAACAATACTCAGATGTCCTGACTGATGTACCAGGGAAGACAGACTTGATGACACATGCCATCAAGCTAACCAACTAATTAGAGTGAAACCATACCCTATCCCACATCATTACAGAACAGCTGTAGACAGTGAGATAAAAGAGTTACTGAAAATGGGGATAATTTCCAGATCAGACTCCCCACACTCGTTTCCCATGGTAGTAATTAGGAAAAAGGACAATAATCTAAGATTATGTATAGATTTCAGGAGGTTGAACAGCATTACGATTGTGGACCCGGAGCCCATGGTCAGTACTGACGATTTACTGAAGCAAATATCATCGGCTAAGTATTATAGCAAGTTGGATTTGGCAAAAGGGTACTGGCAAATACCTATGAGTGAAACGGCTGAACCACTAATCCCCGGGAAGGTTAACCCGGTCAACAAATGTGTCGGTCTAACAGCGCAAGAACGCAGCTCTGCTGTAAACAGGCATAACGCAGTCACATCCGGGAAAATAAATCCGGATGTACGCAGAAGAAGAAGAAGAACCACTAACAGCATTTGTCACCCCTGTGGCGAAACGCCAACGGCTCATGTCATCATGCCTTCTTTTATTTTGGGTAAACAGGGGGAAACAGCTTTCGGCAACCCTCAGTTCTATTATTCGCACAATCACCATGGAAGATAGTTCTTTGGGTTCCTTTAACAACATGATCTTTTCATAGAACGATTAGATATATATCTTGTCTTGGGGGAAAACCCGATAGGGCATCTTACACCAAAT
Source organism: Cepaea nemoralis (assembly GCA_014155875.1). NCBI lineage: Eukaryota > Metazoa > Mollusca > Gastropoda > Stylommatophora > Helicidae > Cepaea > Cepaea nemoralis. The sequence continues at coordinate 107,937 of JACEFZ010003823.1, forward strand.
AGACACCAGTGCAACTTCTGGTGCAATTCATGTCCGTTCCAACCCCTACAGTTTGGTATTTGCAGGATGTCTATTTAATTCAAAGATTAGGACAACACTGAAGCCTACTACTGGGGAAATAAAAAGGTAATAATTGGGTTTTATTGAATACTGTTAGACCTTGGTTTATAAAGATAACTGGTTGTCTCGACTGGTGAGACGAATTGGCGAGACGGCAGTCTTGCAATATTGGGAGTAGATTGACCGTTGGCCAATCTAGCTAAGCGTCTTGTTCTTGGCATCGCCGGGGAGTGAATCTGAACAATATATCTCCCCAGAGGATTGCATTTGTTCTTGGCGGCAGATGAGCTGTTGCTATCTTTCCTTCTACGGCCTGAACTGGGCATACTGTCATCTTTCTTTAGAATATAATCATTGGATAGCTACAGTATGCCGGAAGGAGGGAAGGGCTCCGTGGGGATGGGGTCCACCAATCTATCATCTATCTTCTTGAGCCGGAAGAGGATATCCACTGGGTTATCTTGTTCATCTTTTGGCGGATAGGGTGGCCAGGTGAACTGAATAGTCACTGGTCGATACGATCATCGAGTTCTACGGGTAAGGTGAGGCACGGCCGGTACATTGCGGCGACAGCTCAGACAAGAGCAGCAGCCCGAGGGAGTAGTATCTTCTTTTCTATTCTTGCTGGGGATGGGGAACTACCCTGAGTGCCATACATCCTCACTACTATAATATTAGTTAAGGGGGAGAAACACATATCCTTAAACACACCACACCACAAGAGCTTTGTCGTGAGAAAGGCATGGTTTGCAAGGGAGAGAGAAGTCGGGAAACGAATGTGCCCAATAATAATAAAGGCAGGGTATGAGTGTGGAGAGTGAGTCTTGTATGCAAAAGGGTGCATAGGGTAGCCGACAGGACGTCTACAAGATGGAGGTCTACTCAAGCCAGGACGTAGCCAATCCAGGGGCTACCTGACATGTCAGACCCATTCAAGCAGGCCACTTATCTAATTGATTAGGTAAGCCAAAATGCATAACCAATTTATTAACTGAGGCCCAATTGGACCTCAGGATTGTGGTGCATGAGTCAGCCCGGTCGCTCACTAATCTTTGTCATCTACAGGGTCCTTCTTTTGACCGTAAAGTGAGTTGAAAGACTCGACAGGGCTTCTATGCCTAAAGCTATATGCAACTGATGAAGCCAGGGCAAGTCAGTGGCCATACCAGGTAGAATGTTTCTAATTTTGAGGGAGAATCAGGACTAAAATTAAACGAGTGACAATACCGCAACTCAAGTATTCTCATCGTCTTAGGGTCGAGGGTTTGCTGATGATTCTGGTTGGACCTATGCCTAATTCCCATCCTTGTCCGGGACAGCGAAAGACTCTGAATCATTCCCTATACACAATCTGGTCTCAGGACATTAGTTCCCAACCAAAATTGTGCCAAGTGATCCCATGGCACTTTCCCAAACCAGATGAGTGACTATATCGTGTTGGCCACAGAAACCGGAAAGCTGTTGTTCGAACAACCTACGCTGGAAAGAGAGACCTGAAACTTTGTCCGGTGAGGTGGATGTGAACTAACAAGACAATATTGAGATCTGTGGTCTATGATGTTTAGAGCTTTCTTGCTTCATGTCTGGATTAGAGTTATCTCCTCAGTTTGATTTTTTAAGACTTTTATAGGTGCATCTGTCTTGATGTTTTTCTGTGTTGTCCTTTAGTACGGTATTAAATTCTAATTATAGTTACTGGGACGATCGTCATGTTATGTTTGTGTCAGCCAGAAATACACTGCAGGAAATAGACCCCGAGGTCGAAAGAGAGAGTGACAGTGAGTCCGGGGAACGGAGGAGGGTTGGCAGCAAAGACCTATCCCAGCCAGGGCGAAAGAATAGTTTTGAAACATTGTGACAGGAGAAAATGGGACCCTCCCCATAGCTTTTTACAACCCCACAGGGTTTATTCCAGTGGAATTACATGCCGTTCGGGTCAGTTAACTCACCAGCAACGTTCGTTAGGATGATGAGGACACTATTACAGGGACGCAAGGATATTATCAATTATATAGACAACATTTGCCTTTTTAGTAAAAACATGGAAGATCATGTTTCAGGATTAAAGTCCTTATTTGAGAGCGTGAGACAACATAACCTGACTGTTAAGCCATCCAAAGTCCAAATTGGATACGAGGAAATAAGTTTTCTCGGACATGTTATAGGCAGCGGCGTAATGAAACCGAAAGACACAAATGTGAAGATCCTGGTTATTCAAATACCTAAAACGATGAAGCAAGTTAGGATTTTACTCGGGTTAGCAAACTTTTATAATAAATTTATTTAAAACTTTTCACCCATCACGTCAGTGTTGTCTGCGTTGACACAGAAGGGCAGACCTAACAAAGTTGTATGGACACAGCAGTGCGATAAAGCACTCAGAAGTATAAAGCATGTATTTTCTAGTCATCCCATTTTAATCCTCCCTAATCTTGATTTACAATTTACTTTCAGGGTAGACGCATCATGGACAGGAATCAGCAGATGTTTGATGCAAAAAATATCACCTTATGCATCCAGTGCTATACGTCAGCAAAAAACTCTCACCATCTGAGGAAAATTACTCAAAGCTAGAACATGAGGCCCTGGCGATTGTTTGGTCGGTACACAAACTGTCCAGGTGCTTCTTGGGAAGACAATTCATCCTACAAACCGATCACAGACCGCTTACATTCATCCACAAGGCAGCGATGAAGAACGTACGTGTTCATCAATGGAGTATATTGCTGCAGGAGTACGCATTTGTGCCGATGCCCATACGAGGTGAGGGCAACACAATGGCAGACCTGTTGTCCAGAAATCACTGAAGGCAAGATTCGATGAATACAATGACTATTTAGTTAGTTCATGAACTGGTTAATTAAATATGACTACACAATGTTCACACCCATACGGAACTACAGGGGGTGATATAGCACATCAACAATTTGTGTTCATTTTCATATAAATCTACACCGGGTTAGCTATCCAATGTTATAGGGGTATATGATGCATCCTCTAGGTTAGGAGTAGGAGCATGGTGAATTGTTGGTTCTACATGCAGGGGTAATGTGTTAGGGTACTTGTGATTACCTGATGTATTATTTAGTGTGGTAACTGGTGAATGAGAGAGACATACCTATGGCTACCCATGCAGCGTTACTTGGACATACAGGTAGAGAAACACTACTCTCCCATCAGTGGAAAACTATGTTTACTTTTGAGGAGGGGGCAGTGTAACCTGCATGCTTGTGTGGAAATCTGGGGTAAACGACTTGTTAGTAATTTGCTAATATTAGCAATGTAATTCGGTCATTGTACTACATAAGAATGTGAGATTCACATCAAAGGGTCAGAGATGTTAAAAGGAGAAGTATATGCAGATGTGAGGCCAAGTAGGTTAATCACAATCTTCAACAAACGGGGATAGTCCAAGACTAGATGATGGTTCAGTCACGGATACAGGATATAAATCGTCATGCTAATGGAGGGAAGCCCGATTAAACTGGAGAGAATCTCACGTACTGTAGATGTAAATCACCGGCGGGGAGGTGAATGGCGTGAGTCTACTAATAGACTAAGGGAAACTTAGAAAGGGTAAATTGGAGGAATGTAAATTATGGTTATAGGACAGCTCGTGGGAGGTCTGAGAAGAGGGATAAAAGATAGGTCGTGAAAAGTAAGGGGCAGTGAGTCTTGGGCTGAGGTGTAGGAGACACCAGCCAAGCTAGTGAAGACAGTCGGTCTTGGGGAAGTGGAGGAACATCAGACGGGAGGATCTTTAAGCACTGAGTATTGGGCAGTCAGGAACATTGGACCAGAGTTGAGGTTTTGGGGCCAGACAGTGGAGGTCTGAGTTCTGGGCAGTTAGTCAGAGTTCTGGGCAGAGAGTGGAGGACTGAGGTCTGGCCCAATAGAGTGGAGAAGAGGGCAGAACAGTATAATTTGTGAGACCAGTAACGACTATAACAACTATTGGGTGGTCGTAAGACCTTATGGTGTTAAATAGAAGTACATTGTTCCTACATAAATTTTCCTGATAATTGTGAAGGCTTCGTGTTTTGCTGTTTTCAAATTAAATTCTCGTATGCGCAGCCTGGTGTGTGAAATTGATTTATAGTTGTGATCAGCCGTTCAACACAACATTCACACTGATATCCTCTAGACCAGTGATTCTCAACCGGTGGGGGGGGGGGGAAGTAGACCCACAAATCATGTTTTAAGTGTATGTCTAGACTTGTTTTAGTATATGCTATTAAATTTACCTTCCATTTTTACGTATACTGTGTAGGGGTGGGGGATTTTTAGATAGGAAATATGAAAGGGGGGAATGACGTTCTAACAATATGATGAAGGGGGGCACGGGCCAAATATTTGATAGGAAGTGCGGGGGGATTGACGTTCTGAACATATGGTGAAGGGGGGCACAGGCCAAAAAAGGTTGAGAACCACTGCTCTAGACAATCATTGCCACATCTTCATGTCTAGTCACTTGGTGACATTTACACATGTATGAACAATGTAAAGTTCACACATTATGAACAGTGTGAACAAAGTTAAGTGCATGTGTTAAAAACTGAACAAAGTTAAGTCCATTCATTATCAGTTGTGTGAACATAAAGTCAAGCCCACACATTATCAACTGTATGAGTATTGCCAAATTTACACTTTTATCACATGTGTGAATACACTAGCCAAATTTATACATTAACACCTGCATTAATGTAACAGTCCAATTCATACGTAACAAATGTACAAATAAAGCAAAGTTGATAAATTAACTGTGTTCATATAGTCCAGCCTATGCATTAACATCCACGTGAAGCAGATAAAAAGGGAACAGAATAAACACTGGTAAATTATGGTTAGGTCGGTTTGAATTCAACACTGTCAAACAATCATCATCATCTTCCATTTTTGCCATCAAGCGTTGTGGGGAAGAAGAGTTGGGGGGGGGGGGGGGGGCTCCACTGCCCAATGGGTGGCAATGGATAATGTCAGTAGTTTTATGAGTTGTATTACATGTGATGGAAAGCCCATATTCCTCTTGATTTATCAAAGTTTCTGATGTTGTCCACAGTCAAATTCCTTTGAATAATCCACAAAACATAAAAATAGGTTTACATTAAATTCTCTGCACTTCTCTATTATTAAACGCGTTGAGTATGTGATTTCTTGTTCCTCTTCCTTGTCTAAACACAGTTTGAACCATGTTAATCTCTTTTTCCATTTTCTTACGAAGTCTTCCCATTATGATTTTTAGTAGAATTTTACTTTCATGACTTATCAGGGCAACAGCTCTATAGTTGGTGCATAGTTTCAGGTTGCCCTTTCTTGGTATTGGAATGAAGATAGTTCTGTTCCAATATTTTGGCCATATACCATATTTTCATATCTCTTTACATAATGTGTGATAATTTTTTTTTTTACTTTTTAAGATGTGTGTACTTTCTTCTCCTCCCGCTTTAATTAGTTCAGCTGGTATCTCATCACATCCTGGTGATTTACCATTCTTCAGGTTCTTTATTGCCCAAGCAATTTCATCTAATGAGGGTTCAGGTTCTGTCTCTACTGTCATTGGTTTATGTATATCATTCATATCCTCACAGTCATTCATATCATACATTCCACTGCCGTATTCCTGCCATCTTTCTAGAATTTGTCTAGATTCTGTTAAGGTATTTCCCAACTTGTTACAGATAACATTTAATTGAGGTTGAACATTTCTTGTCAATAACTTCATTTCTTTGAACATTTGTAATCTTTTCCATTCTTTTGAGATTGCTCTATTTTAACACAACACTCCTTATTTATTGATTTTTGTCCTTTCTTGTGTTCTTTCTTATTTCTTGTGTTAAAGATTTATACTTCATCCTACTGTTATCAGTTTCTCCTTTCTTTTTCAATTCCCTTCGTTGTTTTATTAATTCTAATGTGCATGGTGTAATTCATGGCTTATGTTGCTTAGTCCAGGTTGGAATTAAATTTTTTTTTAAATAACTTTGTAGTTACAGGGTTCAAATTCCACCACAGGAAATGGAAAATGATTACATGAACAATTGGTTTCAAATGATACCACTTGCCCCCCTGCCATACGGCGGCACGACCCACCACGAAAAGTATAAATTGGAAAATGGGAATTCCCCACTCGGACACGAAAGTGGACGTCAACAACGGAATCCAAGGAGAATGTGGACAACGTAATTGGACAGCAACGGGGGAGGCTGTGATTGTGATTTCGAACAAGGACGTGTTTCATAGGATCTGTGTGAGGTGACCTCTGGACGCGATGATATGAGCGTGAGACAGCTCTGAGTCAGGAGAGGGATCTGTTGATGATAATACCGCAGTGAAGTAACCGGGCGAAAAAACCTAGAGTGGAATTACAGCTTAAATGGAATCAGTGGATCAGGGCGTCAAGCAGAGCGCAGTAGACTGGACACTCATCGGTGGATTAGTAAAGTAGGTGCCGACCCTGTCTATAGGGGTCAACCTACAGGTCTGCGTGAGTTTAATGTTCACATGTCTGCTACGGAATAAACTTCTGGTAGCGCTTTGATATCTTGACTTTTGCCGTTGATTGTCATTGTATTCAAGGTAAGGACGCAAGTTTAATTCCTCGTCCTTCGTTGCTGTTTTGCATTATTACGAGTTGATACCTCGACGGTTGCCGGTGTAGGCACTTCGAGGCATATGGGGGTCGTCACTGGACTCGCTGCATAAAAAAAATTGTCAACACGAAATTCCTGCCAGATTCAGTCAGCTGAGCGTAGAAAAATTTGCACGCCGACATCTTGAGTTGCACCGTACTACACGAATCACACACAAGAAAGAACGTCACGAAAACTGCCACGTCAGCAGAAATAGGTAAACTGGAAGATCATACAGTTTGCAAGTTACACAGTAAGTTGGAAGTTTATATTTCACAAGAACAATCAGTTCGACTAGAATTAACATGTCAAGACAGTGAGAAAGTAGTACTGTAATAACACCGTTGCGTATAAGAATTGCAATAACAGTATAATAGTTACACAGCAAGAATGCACCATACGCGCAAAACTGCACTATATTAAACACAGCACAGTGCTATCAAAGAGTTCTGAACAACGAACATTATAAGAGATTGTAAGATATTTAAGAACATTATATTTAGAACGAATGTGTGACACTTATAGCTTTGATGTTACCTTGGAAAAAAGATAGACAATAGACACAAGCCATACGAAACGTTTGACACCATGGTCGATATGGAATATACTTATAACCATCATAGTAGGCATTGAGAGCCTGAGAAACACTGCGCTGTCACATTAAGCTATTAACAGATTGACAATTCACAGTAACTGATCGTTTGAAACTGCTCAGGAGTTATTAATTGTTTATTCTCGCAACTCCATTGCTGAAGTAATACATTAATAACGATTTGTGGGTTGAATTGTTACATACCCCACATTATCGAGGAACTCCGAAACAGAAGACAGTATATACGAATTATCCTATCAGAATTTGGGGACAGAGCAGAGCAGTATACAAGAGCAGCAAGTTACACTGCAGTCAGAGAATATATGGTATACTGAACATGACAACGTTGAGGAGCATGGGTCACCGGTAAATTTCGGAGGTGCACTATTATAATCTGTGGAAAACGAACATACTACTTTGTAATGAACGACACTACTCCCAAACCTTGTCCCTACACATAACCCTTTCAGGACATTTTTCCTCACTGACACTGCCCCACAATATTCCCGCACTCAACCTTCACTATTTCAACCTTATATTATGATGCCGTTAACGGATACTAGGCTCACATTGCGCCGCCATACCAAGTGAGCAAGGATGTACTAACGACATTTCAGTCGTCACGGACACATTGTTGCTGACTAGTTACAGTTGCCGAAGCAGCATTTCGGTTGTCTCACGGTGCCAGTTCATTATATTAGACTGACACCTCACTGGCATAGGATCAACGGACACGAAGTTTCTGCACATAATATCGCATTCTTTATCGCCAACACTACATATGGGACATTACGGAGACACTACACACGTCATCATAGAGGAATAGAAGGACGGATAAGACAGCACACACCAGTCTACTGTGGGTATCGTTGCAATCATATACCCAAATTTAACTCAAAGTTCGACGGGTGCACCGTAACCGACTAGGTTTTGTCAGTCGGCCACAGACCGCGTGGGTCTAGGTGCTGGTGTAAGTGCATTACACCATCGTGTCAATTTACCAGATATTGTGTTTCGAGGAGAACCTCCATTAATTGTCGACTGCAGAAAACGAATATATTCGAGCATTTGGAACAGTCGAGCATGGAATGGACATTTGGAAATTCGTAGAAGACACCGACACCGCAATTTTCTTAAGGCCAGTACCTGTTGTAATTGTCAATTGGTGTGACATTGATTTTTTTTAAAGTTTAATAAGGTGTCGTATTTTCAATTATGTCAAAATTTATTATAAATTAACAACCGTTTGTTTTGTATGATAAGTCAGTAGTATGTTATGTTGAATCTAAGTCTGAAAGTTTTTGTTGTCGTGTTTAAACAATGATTGGTATTTTCGTCCCTCGTTAATCGTCTACTGTGACTATTAATTATCTAGTGTCATATATATATATTTTTTATATTGAACGTATTCTCACATTATTCATGTGGTTTACATATATTTCATTCATTATAAGAGTATCGCAATTGTGAGTAGTATATAAAGTGTTTATCGTGTTGTCACTTAAATTTCAAGATTAATTTTGTCTTTTATGAATGAAAATATGTACTTTCGTCTTACGTCAATCGTCTTTTGTCAGTATTAGTGTTGGTCCGCTGTACTTATATATTTATATTCTTTATATTGAACATATTTTCCCATAATTATTTTGTGGCTTACATATGTCACGGTTCGTATAATTATCGTATATTTTGAGTGATATATTCTTAGGTGATCGTCAACGTGACAGTATTCGTATTAATTAAGTTGATATTTTGGGTCGACGTTGATACCACAGGACTTATTATTTAAGTCAATAACTACTCCGTTCCGCGAAGAACCTTATTGTAAATTTGTCGAGTCTTTGCTTCTCTTGCCACTTCGCTATTTATTTCAGCTAGATAGCTCATTTTACAGGTAGGACAAGATGTCTACACTACAAGAAATCATGGAATTCGGTGAGAAAGACTGGTTTAACTGGTGCTGAACTTAGGAGTTGGGCTAAACATGAGTTCAGTGAGCATCAAAAAGAAGAGAAACAACGTCAGAAGGAGGAGCAACAAGAACGACTAGCAGCAGAGAAAGAAACCAAACAACTGCAAATGACTCTTGAGAGAGAACTGAAAGAAAAAGAGATGGCTATCAAACAAAATGAGATAACTTTGCAACGTGAAAAGATAGCTACAATGAGAAAAGAGATGAAAGAAAAACAGATAACCGCAGAGGCAGAGTTAAAGGCAAGACAAATAACCATAGAGGCAGAAATCAAACAGAAACGACTCGCACTTGAAAAGGAGAATCTTGCAAAGGAAACAATTTGGAAGGAACAAATGAGAAAACAAAGACAAATGTATGAAATAAAAGAAAGTAATTACGCAGGTAAAGTATGTGCTGCAGTAGTGAAAGAACCGAACGCCAGAGATTTCGTTCAGAAAATAACTATCGAACACAAGTTTAACGAAACACTTACAAGTACAAATGCCCAAATTGAAACAACACAAGAAGAAGAAGAAGAAATTAAAGAAGAAAAGACGCAAATAGAACAGGGTACATCAACTGTAGACATACATGATAACACAACGGTAAATAATTGCGAATTGTACAAAGTCAACGAACCCAAACATGAAGAAATAACTGTTGTTACAAAACAAAGCAAACGTGATTACATGTCTCTCAATGACATTTTTGTTAAAAATCCCCAAAACAGAATGAAAGTTACACGCACTCAGTACAAACATACGTCGTTACAGCGTATGCATTACAGAAGATACACAAGACTGAAAACAATAACATTGTTTCAATCAATAAAGTTACAATGTACAAATATTGGCATGAGTGCAGAAGAGAGATTTTACAGGTTTGAAACAAAGAAAGAAAGAAAAAAAATTGAATGGAAGAAATAAATAAAGGAAAATAAAATGGGATGAAAGCGAATGAACTTCATATTTACACATAGTACATTATAGACACATTTACAGTTTTATTACTTAGAATTCAAAAAAAAATTCTTGGATCTAAATCTATACTTGTTCAAAGTGTTCAGACTATATCATAGCTCTACACTTAATAGTGTAGTGAAATATTTCGGTTATCTATTCTCCAGATAATTTTTCTTAACTATATCTTATTAGAGAACTTAATAAATTATTTGGTTTATTTATTCTTGTTGAATATTATATTCCTGATTTAATTTTTTTTAGATGTCTTGAATCTTTAATAGGTATGATTCTTCACAACTCTATGTCTGCAAGATTTTAATCAGTCAATCAGAGACATTCTCAGTCGATTATAATTAATAGAGGAACAGATCTATGTTATAAGTTCTTTAAATTATATTTAATGTTCTGTTCTTTTATGAGTGTTAGAAAATTTAATAAACATAAATTCAAAACGCACCTTATTGAATAACAATGTTACATTAATTGACAAAATATATCATGTAATGTAAGATGTGATTTAGTTAACTATGGATACACATGGTGGCAATTTTTCCATATTGACAGAGAATGAATAACTACGCCATGGGAAGTATCTACTCAATGTGTGATCGATCGGTTGTTCAAACATTGGTTGTTCGGACACGGATTCGAGCATACAAGTATTCTAACTGTGAAGTGAACTTATTGACAGTGAACATTTTAATTTAAATGTTGTGATTCTGTGGTTAAATAACAAATGTTAGTTAATTAGGGTATTAATTAATTGAAATATTATAGTATGGTTATAGGGTTAATTAATCATTGTTCGGGAAAGTATTTGATTATAAGGTTAAGTCATTAGAATGAATCTCTAGTTGAATTAATTGTATTGCGTGTCATTATCACATTAAGATCCATAATAATCAGTCATCGCTCTCAACATATCCACAAAAGTAAAAATATTTCTGAGGATTCTCGTGGAGCACATGTCACCCTACCCACAGATGGAAAAATTGTAAGAAGGAAAATATATGGAGTATACAATAATAACAGCAACGATAATCAACAATGAGGATGATCTACTTGGAAACCCCATTATTACCCTCGTCCGAAACTCATGGTAGTACCTAGAGCTAGGACACACTTGTCTATTAAGACAAGGTAGGGACTAATATGTTTATTAGTTGGTCCTGATTCCCCATGATCAGCCACACGACGTCCAACGTGGGGTTTGGACAGGTGGGCGTGCCCGTCGTATAACTTTATATTTTTTTAGGGTAGATAAGGGGGACAACCAAGTACTAGTCTGTTGTTATTATAGTTGTAGTTAGTTGTGATTATACAATATATTTATACACATATAGTTAAAAGGGAAAAAAATGTTACACATTTTTTTATCTGGGAGGGGGCATTATGCCATACGGCGGCACGACCCACCACGAAAAGTATAAATTGGAAAATGGGAATTCCCCACTCGGACACGAAAGTGGACGTCAACAACGGAATCCAAGGAGAATGTGGACAACGTAATTGGACAGCAACGGGGGAGGCTGTGATTGTGATTTCGAACAAGGACGTGTTTTCTAAGGATCTGTGTGAGGTGACCTCTGGACGCGATGATATGAGCGTGAGACAGCTCTGAGTCAGGAGAGGGATCTGTTGATGATAATACCGCAGTGAAGTAACCGGGCGGAAAAACCTAGAGTGGAATTACAGCTTAAATGGAATCAGTGGATCAGGGCGTCAAGCAGAGCGCAGTAGACTGGACACTCATCGGTGGATTAGTAAAGTAGGTGCCGACCCTGTTTATAGGGGTCAACCTACAGGTCTGCGTGAGTTTAATGTTCACATGTCTGCCACGGAATAAACTTCTGGTAGCGCTTTGATATCTTGACTTTTGCCGTTGATTGTCATTGTATTCAAGGTAAGGACGCAAGTTTAATTCCTCGTCCTTCGTTGCTGTTTTACATTATTACGAGTTGATACCTCGACGGTTGCCGGTGTAGGCACTTCGAGGCACCCCCTGATCTCTTTTGACTTGTGTTGAGATCAGATATCCATTCCTGAACAAGGTGAAAGAAAGGCAGTCCCATGTGCAAGATGTGAATGTTAAAAATACTATCATTGTCATCATCATTAGGTGCCTTGATAACTTGCTTGGGCAATTGTGCTTCAACACATCTTGCAATCTAGAACAATGTATCAATTCATGTGTTGACATGTTTCCATGCTATGCTGCATGGTTGTCAAGAACTGTCTCTCATGTGGTCAAAGAAGCCCTGTCACAGGCCACTAGGAATGACTACCATGAAGACATGATACAGGTAGAGGATATTAGACGTGTGCTAAAGAGAACTAAAGACACAGCACCAGGTCGGATAGGGTTAGGTACACCCATATGAAGAACATGATCGATGGTGACTTGGAGGAGGTGGTTGTTTGTTTCATCGTTAGCATGAAAACTGCAGAAATACCCCAGGATTTATTGCACAGCTCCTTGTCCCACTCCCAAAGCCAGGCACAGGGTCCTTCAAGCCAAATGGTGGCTGAGAATTGCTGCAGATAGGGATCACCCCCTGCAACCAACATTATATAATACTCAAGATGGACCAAACATATTAAAGGCTGAAGTAGAGAAGGCTATTAAAAAGATGAAAGAAGGAAATGCTGCAGGTCCTGACAAGATAACAACAGATATTATAAACTCTTTATCCAGCTTTGGCATTAATACTATAACATAATTATGTATCGATATATATATATAATACTGGGTACATTCTCAAGGATTTGAAAACATCCATTTTCATCACATTACCCAAGAAGCCAAGAGCTGTTAATTGTGAAGATTACAGAAATATTAGCTTAATGAGCCACATAACTAAGATACTATTCAAGGTCATACAAGAAGGAATTCAACATAAAATAGATCAGGAAGTAGCTGAAGAACAATTTGGGTTCCGCAAAAACAGCGGCACCAGAGAAGCAATCATTTGTTTGAGGATATTAAATGAAAAAAATATATAGAAGTTCAGAAAAATATGTGTGTTTGTTTTATAGACTACAAAAAAGCTTTTGATAAAGTACAACATGAACGACTAATTATGTGCCTTCAAGATATAGGAGTAGACGGAAAGGACATCAGACTTATTAGTAACTTGTACTGGGAACAAGTGGTGTCAATTAGATGCAGAAATAATTGTAAAGATAAAAAGAGGAGTGCGGCAGGGATGCGTGTTGTCCCCAAGCCTCTTCATCCTATACACAAAAAGAATTTTTAAACAAGTTGAACTGCCTGGACTTAACATCAGTGAAAGAATCATAAACAATCTTAGGTATACTGATGGTACAGTGTTACTAACAGAAAGCGAGCAAGAGTTACAAGACTTAGTGGAACAAATAAACAAGCATAGTGCAGAATGTGCTTAGATATTAACATCCTAAAAACAACAACTGTGATAATTAGCAGTGGAAAGGAAAGGTCATCAATGAATGAGATACTAGAACAAGTAACAAGTTTCTCCTATCTTGGGCATGTAATAACAGATGATAGCTGAAGTGAAGTAAAAATCAAAAAGAGAATCAATCAATCAATCATGTGCCATGCCGGAAAGCGTGGGCGGTCATGATTCGCCATTTCACTCGATCACCAGAGTCGTGGATCAGCTCAGTGTTCCTGTCTCGTCCATGCCATGTGGCCAAGCCATCCAGGTATTTTCCTCTCGGTCTTCCTCTTGGTCTGTTCCCTTCGATCTTGCCAGCTGTCACTAAGTTCTCCAGTCCATTTCTTCTCATAACATGTCCAAAAAATTTTGACTGTCTACGTCTAATTTCTCTAATCAATCTACGACTTTCATTTGTCTCTTGTAGTACTTGGTCATTGGTTTTTCTATCTGTCCATGGTATTCTTTGCATTTTCCTCAGAAACCACATTTCTGCAGCCATCAGATGAATAGGAATGGTCAAAAAAGTTTTCAACAGAATGAAATCAGTATTAATATCTAGAGAGATTATCAATGCATTAAATATTAGAATTGTCAAATGCTATGTATATTCAACACTACTGTATGGTGTGGAAGCCTGGACATTGATCAATCAACTAGAAAGTCAAAAAGACGCCTTGGATATATATAAAAAAAAAAAAAAACTAGAAAAACTGGGAATGAAAAGAGAACTTATGAAAAAATAAAAAAGAGGCAAGTGAAATATTTCGGCCTTGTTAAAAGACATAACAATCTTATAAAAACCATACTGGAGAGCAAGGCTGAGGGCAAGCGAGCAAGAGGTAGACAATGATACAAGTGGGAAGATAACATCAAGAGATGGACGAACATCAATGTGACAGAATGTACAATCAAGGCGAGACACAGACAGTGTTGGAGATCCATTGCAGCCAACCTTCACTGTGGAGAAGGAGCCTGATTGATTAATGATGTGACATAGAGAACTTTAATCGTGAAAAAGAGTGGGTAAAAGTACCGGAAGACATGTCGGACTGCACAAGGTAATAGTAACACTGGATTGTGAGTGCAGAGAATTGGCAACAACTGATCCAGGGCAACACACATCAAGGTGATTCTCTACACCGATTGGTGAGTGGTGAGAAACAGACATAGTGGCTAGGGTTTCATTGTGAAGTCTAATTGACGATGCTTGAAAAAGGTAAGTCTCTCACCATCCTCCTCTATCTTCTTCCATAAAATCTTTCCAGTTGTTACATTATGTTCCTGTTTTTTCTCTTCTCATAACAAGGCCAACAAATTATGACTGCTTGTTTCTGATGTTTGTGATGTCTTTATGACCAACCTTTTCAAAAAAAATGTACGTTACACACTTCGGCTATCCAAGGTATTTTCCGAATTTTCTATTTAAAAAAAAAATAAACCGGTGGCCGGTTATGTAGCAAGACATCTAGAAATTAGTAGTTTGACACATATTTAGGCTGAGTCAAGAACCAACATTACAGTACTTTGGACATTCCCATGCATGCACCGTCCTCATCTTCAACAACTAGCGAAGAGTCCAAATACTAATGGTACCAGTTGCAGTGCAGTCTGATTATGTGTCCTCCTGGCCTTTCCTTCGAGTACCAAGCGTTGGTCAGATCCTCTAGTTGCTCCCTGCAACACCATTTTCTCCAGGCTGGGATGACATATTTAAACATATTTAAACAAAGTGATTCGACAGGACCTCCCTTTACACAAGCTGAGGCTTATTTTCCATACAGCAAAATGTCCAATTTAACTATTGAAATGTTACCTTTACATGAGACTGTCATGACTGTGACCAGTTCATTTCCAATCTCTATGGCTCTGACCCAGTGTGTGCCGTGATGCCTGCAGCTCTTTTCAGATGGACTTCCTGGCAAACATGAGTCTCCATCGTGCATATTCAATTCAGAATCAGCATTTGCTTCTGCAGTGAGACTTTCTGTAGTGGGCGACCCTTCACCGCTTGTGACTCGCTCATCGAAAAAATCAGAACCCTTAGGCAAAACATCTGGTGACAGGTACTGTTTTTGCTATTCAAATAAAATAATTCAAAATAAATGGATTTGTATTAATTAATAGATTTAGAAAAGGTTAATGAGAGTAAATACATTTATTGGTGACAGGTACTGTTTTTGTTATTCAAATAAAATAATTAAAAAGAAATGGATGCATATTGATAGATTAGGAAAGGTTAATGAAAGTAAATACATTTATTAATTATCCTACATTATTATACAACATTTCTCAAATGCTATATTCTACATTATTATAACATATTTCTCAACTGTTATAAATATTCAGGATTATTATAACACATTTCTCAAATGCCATATATATTTTTTATTATTATAACACACTTCTCATGTGCTATAAATATTCTATATTATTATAACAGATTTCTCAAATGCTACAAATATTTTTATTATTATAACATATTTCTCAACAGCTATAACTACACATGCACACTTACAAAATTCTTGATATCTTGAAAGTCCTACCGTATATTTTTGTGACTTCTAACAGACACTTCAATTCTGTTTGTGTCGCACTCTTTTTTTCAGAGTTATGTCTGCAAATTGCTTGTCTGTCATAATTTCACCATATAATTCACAAGTAAGCTGACAAAGAAACTGATCTGTTATCATGAATTGTGAATTATAATTGCCCATGTGTCTGCAATAAAACATCTTTTGAAACCCTAACAATTAACCTGAATATAAATATAAAAACTCATGTCTAGAGATAAAAAATAAAATGCATAAATATAGCTTATCAGTACATTTTCCTTTTAAATCACAATACTTTCAAGCCAGACATTACCGTCCATGACAAAATGTATTTAATTCCACTATGAGCTTTGTAAAACTCTTAACAAACTATATAACTAATATACACAATATAACGATGTAAACATACCTCTAAAAATGTCACTCTGAAAATAATTCTGAATAAATCTTCTTTTGCCAGGTCCTTCAGGCATGCTTCCACGAGTTCATTTTTTATATCCCGCACACCTGCTTTCACTTTCAAGGCATATTCTGGAGGAATACTCAGTATATTGCAAACGTCTTTCAGTGTCCTGGCACAGGAGAACTGTGATGTTGTCAGGCTGACCTACAGGCAGACATTTTTTTAATATTTAAACTACAAGACAAAACTGAATGAAGGAGAGTAAAAGTAAGAGCAATAATGTGCAATGGCTTGGTCATAAAACAGCATGTACCCCATGCCAGATGGATGCATACCAAAGGAATTCTCTATGGGCAGCTAGTAAACACTAACAGAAAAATTGGACATCCGCAATTACTATTCAAAGGTACATGCAAACACATTACGTGGGTTATTCCAAAATCAACCTCCAGTTTGCTGGTAAAAATTTTAACAAGCAGACAATAACATCTAAATACGTACAAAAGTTACAAACATCCATGCGTTACTTTTCCACATTGTCACCACCTAAATTCAGGCACTTGTCGAACCATGGCACGAGTTTTTGTAACCCCTCGTCATGGAATGGCAGCCCCAGGGTACTTAGCCAGTTGTTGACTCCATCCATGAGCTCCTTGGCGGTGTCGAAGCGCTGAGTAGCCAGCCATACCTTCATCTTGTAGAAGAGATAATAATCGCTTGGTGCCAAGTATCATGGAACGCCTCATACCAAAATGTATTCTCTCAGTCTATCATCAAGGTGGACAAATTAAGGAATAAAGGAGAAATAAGCAGAGAGACTCAGCGTTTGAAATAGTATGACTCAACATTGTGCAAGTAGAAGAGCCAATGCACAAAGCGACCCATCTGCATTTCTACCAGAGTTGTAAACTCTCATTCTACAACGATTCTTATCGTAGATGTAACGCACTTAATGTTCCTCAACTGAAGAAAGGGGCGAAAAAGTACAATTCTGCTTCTATAAACTCCCCGGCTAACACATTGCCGGGGAAAACTGAGACTGGAGACGTCCAGAGAGCAAAGGTGAACTTGCCAGTTGCCCAGTGGGATTTTAGACTTAGAGTAAACTTTCTAGCCGGTCAAATGTATGAACTGTAACTACACCTGGTCCAGAAAACCCCTGCCCTAAAATTATGTGTGAAACGTGAGCTCAGAAAATCAAAAGGCCGACCAACAGGGAAATGCCATACATAGAGTGAGAAGTTGAAAGGACATAAATAAATAAGACAGATAAGAACCTGTATAAAATCTAGGGCTTAGAACTTCGCAGATCAGATTTGTCGTTTGAAAGAATCAGGTAAAAGCGATTTTTAAATTTATACTAATACTTCATTTACTGATAAGTCTTGATTCTATGCTGTTTAGAATCGTCTATGAATGTTATTTTCTAGTCCCTATTCAGCTAAATAACAACAGCATTTACATTCGGGGACTTTCATTTTGTCTGTCCGATGAATGTCAATTCAGTGAGAACTATCATTGTCTCATTTGGTTGTATATACTATATGATATAGCTGTTGTACGATATTTCTTCCATTCTTACCACACAAGTGGCTTGGTAACGACAATATCTACATTTTCGGACTTTAATTGCATTCTTCTGATGTATGTTACTTCAATGAAGAACTATTCCTTTCTCATTTTTCTGTGTATAGTTGTGGTACTATTTCATTCTTACTACACAAGTAGGAATATCATGTTATGAATATTTTTAATTATGTTTCTATGCATGCTTTTTTAGGTATAATTTAGATATACATACAAAATGTATATGTAGCTTAACATAACACCCCAGAGTGAATATTTGTTGTGCTATTATATTATGAGTAGTTGTCTTTATGCATATTGCCTATTGTAGTAGTATGCTTCAGATATAAGGAGGTGGGAGCAGGGGTGTTGTGGTGTATACATTACCCAAAATAGTTAACGGGTATATAGGAACAAGCAACTAGAAAATCGAATAGAGGCTCTGGGGATGTAGATATATCGACGAATATGTCGTATTTCTTGGAAATAAAAACAATAAAATACAGGGGTTCTAGAAAAACTGGGAATGAAAAGAGAGTTGATGAAAGAAATAAAGAGGAGGCAATTGAAATATTTTGGTCACGTTAAAAGACATGATACTCTTACAAAAACCATACTGGAGGGCAAGGTTTAGGGCTAGCGAGCAAGAGGCAGACAACGATACAAGTGGGAAGATCATCAAGAGATGGACGAACATCAGCCTGACAGAATGTACAGTCAAGGCGAAAGACAGACAGTGTTGGAGATCCATTGCAGCCAACCTTCATTGTGGAGATGGCACCTGATTGACTGATATGGTGTGCATAGTACAAGTATGTAATGGACATACGTTCATTGTAACTCACATGAGGCTTGACACAGAGACTGATCTCCGGTAGATAAACCTGAAGATCAGACACTCTTGTGTTAACACCACTGAACACCAGCCATAAGCCTTGGTCTAGGATCAAAGCCCCAACAGGTGAATAGTGCATTGCTTTGCTGATATGGCAGCTCCTGCAGCTTGTCTTGTTCCAAATGTATTAATGTTACCTTTCCTCAGAAGTAAACTAGGCAGGCTGAGAGTGGGATCATGCTGCACATGCAACACAGTCTCTAAATTGCTGCATAGGCAACACAGTCTCTACAATTCAGCCCAGGCGTCATGCTATGGAGAGGTTATTATGTCCTTTTTTGAAGCAAAAAGTAACAAACTATCATCTGTCAAGTCGGAAAGGTGACAGTATAATTTTATGGTTACAAGTGTCAAAGTTTATTTTACTCCAACAAGGGAGTAGTCACTAGGAAATCAAATTCAAAAAGAATGTCATTTTACTTTGTAGTCATTTCCTCTGAACAATGTGCTGGAGTTATTGGCAATGATATACCTAATATAAAAAAAGTTAATTGCATATCCTTGACAGAACATCACAGTTAACCCCAGCTATTTTTAGCGGTTTGTGATTTCTTGGCAAGTTTATGTTCGGTAATTTGCTATTGCTTTCTGAGTGACTGGCACTCATAACTTTTGTATGGGAAACCACCGCAAGGTGGTCTGCTTCCAAATCGCCCACAGCTGTGTTTTAAAGGCATTCTTTGTCCTTTCGCCGCGGAGCAGGCTATACCTAATACCTAATTCCAACAACCTGTATGTGCTGCTCTGAATCTTGACCTGCTCACAACCTGTGTCCCCC
The DNA here is from genome assembly GCA_014155875.1 of Cepaea nemoralis. Taxonomy (NCBI): domain Eukaryota; kingdom Metazoa; phylum Mollusca; class Gastropoda; order Stylommatophora; family Helicidae; genus Cepaea; species Cepaea nemoralis. The sequence continues at coordinate 127,750 of JACEFZ010003823.1, forward strand.
TGCAGATGTGAGGTTTCAGTGTCTCTTGTACACCCTGCCGGTTACTGAGCTTGGAGAGGGGAAAAACAGAATGGAGAGAGAAAGAAAAGTTCAGCAAAAGTCAAAGCAGAGATAGTACTTTGCTATTGGGTCACGATGAAAGTCTCTATACCAGTGGTTCTCAACCGGTGGGGAGTTCCCCCCCCCCCTCCAGGAGGGAATTTTAGGGTTTTCAGGGTGGGGGGGGGGGGGGGGAAATTAAGATTATTTCAAGATCGCGTTAATAAAAAAACCGATTACTTGATATTGTTTTTCCCTTCATACTTTACGGTTCTGTACGTCTCACCCTTCTAAAATTCATTTTATTAAATGAGTAGACCCACTACTATTAAATTTGGCTTCCATTATTACGTATACTGTGTAAGGGGAGGGGGGATTTTTAGGTAGGAAATACAAAGGATAGGGGGAGGGGATGACGTTCTGAAAATATGGTGAAGGGGGGACACGGGCCAAATTATTAGGTAGGAAATACAAAGGGGGGGGGGGGGGGGGGGGGGGGGGGGGGGGGGGGGGATGCCGTTCTGAAAATATGGTGAATGGGGCACGGGCCAAAAAAGGTTGAGAACCACTGCTCTATACCAACCTAACGTCGATAGATTCTTGTCCTTTTTGGGCGCAGATGAACTGAACAGGGGATTTAAGAGATAAATCTCAAGTTTTCCAGAGGATTCACAACCAATCAATAAACCAGCTAACTTATCAATTCTGTGTGCATATAGTCAGGGTTACTTCATAGTGACCAATCTGTAAGCTTTTTCTAAATTATTATTAAATGTATTATAAATTATTTCTACCTATCTTGACACCCCCCCCCCCCCCCCCCCCCCCAAAAAAAAAAAAAAAAAAAAAAAAAAAAAAAAAAAAAAAAAACAACGGAATGTCAAATCACTTGTACCTTTCATTAACACAACAATATTATAAACATCTATCCTGTATTATAGCTTTTGGATGACTGTTGATATTGCAAGGATTTTAAAAGGGCACAGGACTAATGGGTGCTTGCCCAAGAACAATAACCATGCAATGTAGAGGCTAAAATTTGATATCTCACCTCCGACAGATAACGATCCTTTACCTTACTGAGGATTAGACGGTGAATCTCCTGATTAAGAGACAAGTATCATATTCGCTTGGCTTTCTATTCCCCCCCCCCCCCCGTCTCTCTCTCTCTCTCTCTCTCTCTCTCAATCTCTATGTGGGGGAGGGGTGAGGGGAGAGAGAGAGAAGAGAGTTGAATGTATATATGCCACATAACATGCTATTCCATATTTTTTGTGTATCCCCATATTCATATTATCAATTTTACTGTCACTTGACTTTAACATGAACAATATGAGAGAGTTTGCACTGCTTACTTCATCATATTTATATTAGTTTTAGGTAATATTATCTTATTGAATTGTATTAAAATACTTGACAATGCACAATGTATGTGTGTAATATATTTTTCCATTTTTGTGTGGATGCTCATGACAGATGCCAATGTATGTGTGTTAAAGTATGGGAGTTTGTGTATATTAGTTTGAGTGACTGTGTGAAAGAATGTGCATATGTGTGCGTGGTTTTATGTATGATTGAATGTGTACATGGGCGGGAGAGAGCATGACAGTGAGTGAGTGAGTGAGAGAGAGCAAGAGAGAGACTATGAAAGAGTGGATGATTTAGTGTTTGTGATTGTGATTATATGTGCATGTATGTAAGGAAGTGTGTGTTGGTGTGTGACTGTGTCGATGTACAGCTGTGTGAGTATTTGTGTTCTCATGTGTGAAAGTATGTATGTGTTGATTATGTGAGTTTAAGAAGTAGTTATGTGAGTGCCTTGCTGTATGTATGAAGGACGATAAGGGCGTGTGTGACAAAGTTGCCAGAATCCCACATCGTTTTGCTTAGATTCGGATAGACCTCTTTAAATCCTTTATGTACTTTTGTATGATTTTATATTTGTGCACACGCATACACACGCATACACAAACACACAACACACACACACACACACACACATATATATATATATATATATATATATATATATATATATATATATATATATATATATATGTGTGTGTGTGTGTGTGTGTGTGTGTGTGTGTGATGGGGCATATCTATAATTCAATACTCCTAACAGATATCCCAAATTGTTCGTGTATAAATATACCACAAGGGGATAGTGGGAGAGTTAGTGTGTACAAGTTAGTGTACCTAGCCAAACCTACAGAATTAGCGAAGACATTTTAATAGTTTGGTCTGAGAAAATCGTAGCCACCGGACTTCCTAGACCGATTGCTTCTGGTCAGGGAAAAATAGCAGTTAAGCTTCCTTTGCGCTAGAAATGTCGTGGTAGAAACATGTGCTAGTAAACTAGGCTCTTAGAATACCTATCAAGTGTTAGAGGTTTTTTCTTGTGGCGCTTATTACACCAATATGTTAGTAAACTAATATTACAAAGAAAATCTAGAGCAATTGTTTTTGCACCGGACAAGTTTGGTCAGGATTTATGAAGAACTCGACACCTTCAGAGTCAAGCGTTGAATGAGCCGAATCTTTGACTTACTGTGAAGCATCACTCAACATACTACGATCCACAAATTTGAGATTAAGCAACACCCGTGGTAACAAAATAACTTTTTATAGTGTCATGCCACACACCGATTGTGATTAAACAAAGTGACAATTGTATAAATTTAGTTCAGACTGAAGTTAACTAAATCGAGGAGGAGAATTGAGTGGAAATCTGATGAACCTGCTAACCTACCCGGAGAACAAAACTTATCAGCTGAATAGCCATGCATTCCCGTTGGCCAACATGCTCAACATTGTTTTAAGAACAATTTATAACATTTCAGGCCCTAGAAGTTTGTCTATGATTATACATTTTCTTCAGTTGAACCAGAACATAATAGGACAATGGTTATCATTACTAAATAGTAGTTTAAATTAGGACGGGGAAGTCCAAAGCCCGAGTTTGTCAGGGAGAGTCCATTGGATCTCCTGGAGTGTGTAATAAAATACATCTAAGTGTTATAATCTAGAGGTACAAACAAATTAGTCTGTTATTGTAATAACTCAGATTAGCATAAGTAGAGTGTGAGAAGATATGAAAGACTTGTGACTTTTTATATATTAATCTGTCTTTCTCCTTGTCAGTGAGAGTGATCAAATTGGGGACATAAAGCATTTATTTCAGGCAAAGTAGCGGGAAAACCTTGGCAGATGGTCTTGTTCCAAATACTGTTGTAAACCGTTCCTTTCCTCTGCCTGACACTGTCAGAAGATTAGATCTGTTCTGGGCCTTGAATCCTTCTAGAATTACAAACTATTTGGTCTCGTCTTCTCCAGTGACTTATCTTTCTATCCGTAGGAAGTCTATCTGCAGCTACTTTGATATATTCTCTATAATCATAGCATATGCAATGCTACAAGGGGTTGGCTAGACATGTGTCCGGTCTAGATAGTTCAAACTTTCAATCTTCTGTCACTAGAGATTCTCTGGACAAAGCTGGGCGACCATCCCGGACCCAGCGCGTCCACTGGTGGCGGATCGTGGAACGGCCTCTAGATATAGAGGGTAGCTGCGAATATCGAATAAGCAGCCGCTGACCAACTGGCGGTGGGCACAGAGGGGATCTCACGGTGGGATCTGAGTTCCTTAGAAAATAACTCATAAGCTCGGAGACGTGCCTGCCAAGCGAGTCAGGGCGCTCTAACCCCTCCCCCGAGTAGGTGGAACCCGTTAGCTTTGGACAGCAGTCCATCTAAGAGACGGAAAACTCCAAATATAACACCCCAAGTTCAAGGTGGACCAGCGCGCTGAGGAACTGGTTGCCATGGATAAACTGGTCGTAAACGTTGGACATTTGGCAGGCGTGTGCGGCGGCACCAGGCGTATGGACTCCTGCGGGACATCCCCTGCCTCTTCCCTAGCAATGCTAGGGTGACCGTTTATTTCCTGCAATATCCAAACTTTGCCTATGGATTTATTTAAACACGGGAATCGTAGCCGAAGCTACGAAGCACGTGTTCTGCGCTTGACACATCCCTCAGAGGCTAGCGAAGAGAGAGTGAGGAGGAGAAGACGAGGAAATGGTGTGAGAAGAAGGCATATCAATAGGAGGGCAGGTTCCAGAAGAACAAGACGAAAAGTGGAGAGACTAGGTTTCAACTATGTAAGAGTGGGATACTGGAATTGTCGTAGTGCCAGACAGAGAGGTCCTGTATTGGAGAGACTAATATATGATTTTGATGTCCTCATGCTCCAGGAGCTAAATACAGACAAATACCATTGCCCTGTCAACCTTGATTTCCCGAAAAAAATTAATCGTGACTTGAAGAAGCATTTTTTGGAGAGATTTTCAGACCTTGACAGTTTGAGAGTAGCATTCTTCTTTTCCAGAAGCCGTCTGATTGTAACCTTGATGATGTGCCAGTTGAACTAAAGTTGGAGCTCGTTGATTTGCAAGCACATTACTTGTTGAAAGAGAAGCACAGAGAAGGGAAACTTGTTGAATTTTACCGCTGTTTACCTGATGTTGAGTTTCCAAAACTGAAGAAATTTGCTGCTGGTATGGCATCAGTGTTTGGAACAACTTATGTCTGTCAGCAATCATTTTTAAAAATGAAGAATGCGAAGTCAACATCGAACGAGATTGACTGATGAACAAAACTCTTGATTGGATGCAGCAATTCCAAACCAAACATTGATGATATCTTGATAGCCAAATATCAATTTCACAAATCTCACTAATCTTTTTGCTGCTTAGTTTGTGAGATTCGGATATGTGCACACTAGGTCTGATGTAACTATTATTTTGCTAACGTCGCCTTCTTTGATAACTTTTTAAGTAAATAAATATGTTGGTTTTCTTTCTTTTTTTTTTTTTTTTTGCTTTGCACGCCACTCACCAATGATTACCTTAGCTTTTCGTCTTTTTTCCCCAGAGCTTTCATTCTGGCTTGCAAGTATTGTTAAAGTTAGTTGCATATCCTTAACAGGACGTTTGTAGTCAACACCAGCATTTTTTGCTGTTGTTTATGTCTTGACAAGTTTACATTTAGTAGTTTGCCATTGCTTTCTGAACGACCGGCAGCCGTACCATAGCGTAAAATACCAGCGCAACTCTGTCTGCTGCCAAATCGAGCGTAGTTGTATTTCGAAAGCGGGTATATGGGATTACGAACTGCGTCCGTAAGATCTTCGCCACGGAGATGGCGCAAGTATTGTACAGAATGAGTATCCGGTCCACGCTCGTCATTTTGTCAGTTATCCGGCCCGCGGGTGAAAAAAGTTTGGTGGCCCCTGCCCTATACTGTTGTTGTAAATGTCTGCTAGTTCCTCTAGCTCGTTGTCAGTACACCTATTGATGTCGTTGTATCTTATGCCATCTGGCCCTGGAGCGTTGTTTTTTGATCGTCGAAGCACAGCCTTGATTTCTTTCACTGTCACTGTGTCTTCATCCGAAGTGTTCTGGGCCTTGCACCTGTCTGACGTGACCTCCTTGGCAAGATTGTCTGTAGTTATTAACGAAGAAAACTCTTCACACAAGATGGAGGAACAAACCTCTAGCATCTTTATAGCTGAAGTTATAAGGAAATCCCAGCTAAGGGAACCCGAAGTAACAGAAGTCAAGAGTGGTTTGGAATCAACACTCTTAGGACTATATCCTTCAGTTAGAACGATTTGATATGAGTGGATCAGCTATTTGTGGACATGTTACTCAAAAATAACACCACTTTATCGTCCTTGAATTACTATGTTATCTTTCAAGGCGGGGCAATTTGGCACAGTAAATTACCAATTTCTAGCACGGATTTCAAAAGAGACTCTAATGCAGAGAGGCTCAGCCCGTTAATGCTTTATCATGGGAAGAAACCACATCACAGAGGAGGGGAGATTATTACACCCGACACAGAAAGAGGAACCAGCCAGTTGCATTAACATCACGGGACCATGATGTTTAACATAATTCCTTTTAAGCAGATGTAGAATGGAGGGAGCTTAGGAGCATTCTTGGATGTAATCACGAGCATAAATAAATATTTATGTCAGAAACCTATTTTAAATGGGGAGCTTCTGTGACAGAATGCCGCGAGTGCACTAGACTGCTTTCCTACATGAAAGTATTCCAGAAGAGAAGAAGAAGAATCAACACAAGAATAAACTGTACTATCTACATGTGCAAGATGCAAGCTGTGTAATCACAGAGTTGTAAAACTCAGTCTAATCTCTTAATGGACACGGTCTAGTTGCGACATGGGAACACTCTTCAATTTGATGCCTGGACTCTTCACCAGGGGAAACTTCTGCTTGAAAAGAAACCTGGGGCTGATAACATGCCACAGTCCAGCAATTCAAAGTGTTAAATGCCAAACTGATAATTAAACCACACTGCAGAGCAGACGTGAAATGGACCGTGTGAAAGGAGTCATTCACCCGCGAAGGGATGGAATGTTTGTAATTAAAATCACAGGACTGTGGGAATGAAATAAACACACAATGAGATAGAAAAAGGTGCCCCGGGAGATAAGAGCGTCTGTCGGCCTTAGTATAAAACCATTTGCCTAGGAAGGTAAATCAGATACGAACAATTTTAAAACAGCTTTCATTAAGAGCGCCTGAGTATAGATCCCAAGAACTAGGGACGACCAGGTAGCGCCAGGACTGGCAGGTGTCCAGAAGACCAGCGAGCTGTTTCTACTGGAGTGTGGGTGTTTACGGGACCTAAGCAGAACTCTACTTCATGCTTATCTCGATTGGGAGCCTGGACACAGATCTATATAGGATACAAGTAACATGAAAGTTATGTAATGTTTTTCATAATTTTACTTACATAATTGTTATATTGTATAAACTTCCATAAAGTCACCATCATCATTGTGAAGAAACATCATATGTGACAATTATTAATGATAGATAATAAACATTATTGTAATTTGTTTTAACTCAAAGTTCAGTTATTATACTTTTGTTTTCCAAGAAACGCAATTGCATTGCTTACCTTGGTGGGGCCTTAATTACATAACAGGGAGGGGAAAAATTGCACTGGGTTAGACGTCAATTTGCAGACTTAAATCTACCCTATATAACATTCTCCTTCCCACTCCTTGGCGAATATTTAGACCAGCTAATTATGAGCCACTTGTAGCTGTGCTCTTGAATATTCAGGGACGTTATCTTTATTTCAGCGATATAGATTATGTTCCAAGTCAATTTCTGACTATCTGGGGTTGCCAGCCAGTGAATAATACATTTAACTTCGTGGCGGCACTCCCACTTCTGACAGTTCATCCGGAGTGTGTGTTTTGTTCAGACGTAATTGCTGTGACTCTAAGTTAGGCACCCTTGGGCCGAGATCCATAGGCCACCAAATCCAACTTTAGCGTGCATTTTTTATTCTGGTTAGCATTCCTGGGGGATTCTCACTGTTGTGGTGCCGTCCAAATCCCAGCTGGTCTAGTTAGAACAGTCAAAGACTTCATGGTCGGCCCTCAAGGAAAGGCAGGAGCAGCCTATGGGTATTTTCTGACACCCAAGGAGGCTTGCATAATTGCAGAGCCGGCACATAGAGCTCTGAGACTGGGCTCACCCAAGGAATCGCCACGTCCAGCTCATAGCTGATTTAATTCCTTACTTCCATGTACTGGCCATTTCATTCGCCCCTGGCCACTCCCCGCACAGACCAGGAATGGTCAGGCTGCAGACGACATCCACTCAGCAAGCTTTCGCTTCTGACTTCCACGTAATCGATTAACTAGCCAAGCGTTCCATTTCATGTTAATGAGACGTTTTTCCACCTTTGTCTATGTTCACTCTGTGAGCTCTAGTACAGACTTGCATTGTAACCACTACGTACGATTGGGATGCTTTTTCACCTTTAGTAATGCTCACGAGGTAGGATACATGTGCTGCCGGCTCAGAACCTTACCTCCATGCAGCAGAGAGCGAGTAGCGGCCAGGCTCTCTCATCTGGGGATCTCTCTTATCCCTCAGATGAGAGCCTTCGAACAGGTATCTGGACCAAGCATGTAGAAGGCTTAGAATCTCACCACCATTTTGCAGTGGGTGAGTATCGGCCCGGCTCTCACATCGGGAGGATGTTGACTTAGAGGCGCTCAGTCATATCCCTCAGCGGAGAGCCTTAGAGTATGTGCCCGGACCAAAAATTAGTGGCATTGTGGGCCTGATTTGGTCATTGACTGCCTATCCTCAGTCAACCTGAAGAGCAGCAGGTTGTGTGTCTCTTGGTCTGGTCCCTGTGACATAATATTATTTTCATTCACACCGGTTGTGATAGAAACACGTAATGGAAATTCACACACACACACTGCTTTACACTGATTTACACCCTGCGACATGAAACCATACTTATAATTAGATGTCATAAAATGACACTTGAGGTTGCGTTCAAGATACGATATCTGATTGGATGGGTGACGACCTGAAGCGTCGTGGAAGGCTTCTGGGATAGCCCAAACCTAGATAGCGCGCACTAAGTAGTTATCTTTCATGGAGCAGGATGTGTTTTCTGTGGACTAAGTAAAGTACCGTGACCCTCTCTGTGATTCAGCCAGATATGGCCCTGGATTATATATATATGTATATGTGTATAGTCAGATGATCACGTAAAGGTAGAGCTTCATGTATATGGTTTTTGTGATGTCCCTGCACATCGAAATGCTATCTTTAAATTTGAAGACAGCCGCCGGTTTCTATCTCTGCCTGACTCCATGTCGCAATAATTGCATTCGCTCTACTAAAATATTCAATCTAGTCTGTAATCTTCATTCTTCTTTCGTTCGCTTGAAATATGTCTATAACTGCAATGCTGTCTCTTGTATGAATTGAACTGTCTTTTTCAGTTCACATAGCAGTCCATAGAGTTTATCTTCCACTGTCGTCTCTCTAGGCCAGAAGGTTTGCCTAGATATGTTATATTTTGGGCAGTCTTGGAGTATGTGCTCTGCTGTCTGCGACGCCAATCCACATGTGCACATGGCTGTTTCACCAATCTTGAATTTTGTATACATGTGGTTGCGTAATCTATTGTGCCCTGTTCTGAGGCGCAGAATAATGACTTGTTCTGGTCTATCCATAACGTGGTAGTCATCTTGAGCAGGTTTTGGTGGCTTTCTGACTGATTTGATCATTCTTTTCTTTTGGTGGTATGTAACGGACACATCAGGCTGTTCTTCTTTGGCTCCTTCCTTAGCCAATTGATCAGCTCTGTCGTTTCCGGGTACTCCACAGTGGGATGGTATACAATGTATGGTGACCTTATGCTGACTGCTAAGTTCAGAAAGTAGTGTCCTTAGTGCTGGCAATTTCCCAGACAGGAGCGCCTCGAGTACTGATTTTGCATCTGTCAATAGCACCACAGGTTGTGTACCATTGCTGGTATTTAGTAATTTCTCTGTTGCTATCTTGATTGCCTCAATTTCAGCATCGTAGTTATGGCAGTACTTTCCTGTCGGTACCCTAGCTGTGTCCCTAGTACTATTTGGGTATTCTATGTACACTCCAATTTCCCAGACAGGAGCGCCTCGAGTACTGATTTTGCATCTGTCAATAGCACCACAGGTTGTGTACCATTGCTGGTATTTAGTAATTTCTCTGTTGCTATCTTGATTGCCTCAATTTCAGCATCGTAGTTATGGCAGTACTTTCCTGTCGGTACCCTAGCTATGTCCCTAGTACTATTTGGGTATTCTATGTACACTCCCGCTCCTCCATTTCGAACAGCATTTTGTGCTGACCCATCTGTGTAGACTCGGATCCAGAGGTCCTGTGGGTATTCTTCATCAAGGAAGCTGAGAGTGGCTGTTCTGCGCTGCACACTGTTCTGTTCTTCCTTGTCAAATATTCCTCTCACTTTTGTCTGGATTTGTAATGATAGTCTATGCTCATCTTTCCATGGAGTTCGCTCTGGAATAGTTGTTAGGGGGATACCAACTGTGGGCAGATCGGTGGTTTCTCTGCAGAGTCGTTTGGCCTGGTGGATAAAACTACTTCTTTTCAACCGCCCCATAGCTAGGTTTTCAAATCTGTTCTTCATAGGGTGGCCTGGCAAGCTGAGGAACTTTTCTGCTTGTATTAGCGTTTTCGTATCTCTGCGCTCACTCAGTGCTTGTGTCCTCCCCATCTTCTCCATTTCCACTATAGGGGTTGATCTCATCCCTCCTGTGGTGACTCTAAGTGCTTGATTTTGCACTTTGTCCAGCTCTTGTAGTGTGGTTTTTGATGCCGAACACCACGCAGTTGACCCGTATTCCAGGTGTGGTCGTATGCTCTGTTGATAAACTTTGCTAAGTATTTTCCCACTGGCTCCCCATGTGGTTCCACTTAGCTTTCTCAGGATGGCTATTTTCCTTCTGGCTTTTGCTACTGCTTTGTTGATGTGCTTTCTCCATGTCAGCCTGCCATCAAATGTTACTCCAAGGTATGTTGGTTCTTTATCTTCTCTTAGGGGTGTTCTATTTATCTGGATGGTCCCTGCCTTTTGTTTTGGAGAGAGGGTAAATAGGGTGGTGCTGCACTTGTCAGTGTTTATGCTGACACACCATCTATTTGCCCATGCAACAAATGTGTCTACAGCTCTTTGTAGCAATCTGGTGGCCACTGATGCATGTTCATTTGTGCTCCATAGAACCAGGTCATCGGCGTACATTGCCGCTTTAATTCCATGCGGTAGATTAGCAACGAGATCATTGATGAAGATTAGAAAAAGTGTGGGGGACAAGACTCCGCCCTGGGGAACACCATGACGCAGTAGTACTTTCTTGCTCTTTAGTCCGTCTATCTGTACTCGGGCTCTTCTGTTGTGCAAGTATGCTTCCACCCATTTGTACATTCTTCCATTGACTTTGCAGTTTCTCAGTTTATTCATCAGACCTTCTTTCCAGACTTTGTCAAAGGCTTTCTTCAAATCTATCCATGCCGCAAGCACCAGCTTCTTCTCTTGGAATGCATCCTCAATTTCTTGAGAGAGGTAGGTTGTCTGATCTTCCGTAGAGTAGCACTGCCTAAAGCCAGCCTGCTGTGGCACAAGGATGTTTTTACTTTCAATGTACCACTGCAGTCTGTGATTGATGATGCGCTCCAGTGTTTTGCAGAGACAGCTGGTGAGGCTAATTGGTCTGTAGCTAGAGGCAATGGAACTATCTTTCCCTGATTTTAGGAGTGGTATCATGATTGCTTCTCTCCAGGCTTGTGGAACACTGCCTAAGGTCCAACTATTATTGAAGATCTGCAACAGCTTTGCTTTGGCCTCTGTTCCTAGGTTCCTGATCATTTCATTGGAGATACCATCAGCTCCTGGTGACTTTCTCATTTTCAGTTTTGATATGGCTAGCTCCAGTTCGCTGATTGTGATGGGTGCCTCCAGAACCTCATGTACTATTTCCTTCTGTCCTGTATGTTGCCGTTTCTCTCGAATCTCTTGTTGTTTCTCTGGACTAATTTTGATATTGTTATCTTGTGCGAATGAGTCCGCAAAATGGTCAGCTGCTTGCTTTCTTGTTAAGATGTTTCCATCTTTATGTAGTGCAATTTTTGAGTTTCTCCCTGTGCCCTCATCGTTAAGTTGTTTTATTAGCTTCCACAATTTCCTTGTGTCTCTTTCAAAGTTCAGAGACTCTGTTTTTTCCTTCCAGCTTTTCCGTCTAGCCTGCAGCTTGGCCCTTTGAAATTTGGCTTTTGCGTGCTGGAATTTATTGTGGTGCTCTTGGCTGGGTGTGGGCTCTGCTTGCTTTCTACATACTTCCACATCATTATGCAACTGTTCCAGTTCACTACTCCAGTAGGGTTTATATTGTTTACGGGCTCCTCTTGGTACTGTTTCTCGCGCTGCCTGTAGTATGCATTTCCCAAACTCTTCAACTACTTTATTTATGTCTTTCTCGGTGTTCAGGTTTCTAACCAGTATGCTGGTGCGATTCTTGTACATTGCCCAGTCTGCTTTCTTGTAGTTCCACCTTGAGAGGGTGCTGCTTTCACTTACAAGCTCATTTTCTACAGTTAGAAAGACTGGCCGATGGTCGCTGCCACCAAGTTGTTTCCCAACAATTCGTGTAATGTTCCACTCCAGGTCTGGTGAATGAAAAGCCAGGTCAGGTGTAGTTGTAGAGTGCCATGATCTCGAGTAGAAAGTATGTGGGTCGGACGGCTTGTTAACCAAGATGAATCTATTCTCATCCTGCCAGTCTTCCAGTCTCTCTCCTCTCTGGTCCATGTGATCATAGCCCCAACTCTGCGAGTGGCTGTTGAAATCGCCACACACAATCATTTTTTCTGTTAATGGTAGTGTGTCCAGTGCCTGTGGGCGGTCACTTGGACAGTAGTAATTGATCAGATGTAGGTCTGTATAGCCTGTTTTAAGTTTAAGTGTCTGATACTCAGCCCCTTCCATATAGACTTCGATTTGGGAAGCAGTGATGTTATTTTTTACAAGGGTAAGTATCCCACCTTTTCGCCTGTCCTTTCGGTCAGATCGGTAACACTGGTAGCCTCTGATTTTGAAGGCTATATTTTCGTTGAGGTGAGTTTCTTGCAAGCAACATATGCTTACTTTTTCTTGGTCCAGGATGTTTTCTAATTCTATTTTTTTTTTTGTTGCTGACTCCCTCCGCATTCCAGTGCATTATTTTAAGTCTTTGTTTAGTATGGCCAGCCGTTCTATTCTCATGTCCCCTGGCTCCACAGGACATCTGAGAAGGACCTCCAGTAGTTGTGGTTGGACCCTTTCGAGACATAGGGCCCGGCACTGCACCTGCCTGGGGGTCCAAAGCAGGGCGAGCACCATAACTTTTAGCAGTCAGTCGACATATTCCATTTTGCGTAATTGCGTGGCATCCTGATTTCTGTGGTGCGCCTCCTGGCTGGTTGCCTCCGTCTTCAGCACCTTTCCTTTGCTAGAGCAGACTGTGGTCTCACTCGAGTTTAGATGTGTACACACGCACACACGTGTCTGCACATGCATGTATGTGTACACCAATCTAGAGCACACTGGTTATTCTCCGGTGCCAGATACTCGCCGTCGCCCCTTCTCCTGTTAGTAGAAACAGTTCCGCCACGTGAAGGCCAGGAGTTGGACTTTTGCTGCATAGGTTATGTATTCACGAGCCATTGGGGTATTTAAGCAATGTTGGGCGCTCACCCCAACACTGCGGCCCGGCTACATACAGCAACATTTGGAACCTGTAATCTTCAGATTCTTGAGAAACGCATTCTTGTGCACTAAAACCATATGCTGTAAGAGGAAGCTGTCTGGGTATTTCCATGTTTTTCTTAACATGAAAACAACTAGCCTCTTTATTCTTCCTGAAAAACAGCAAATCTTTTACACACCCACGGAGTGAGAGCAGGAGAGTGTTTCATTCTCCTTGTCTATCTATATTTGTACGTGGCGTTGGATGAGATGTATGTTGCACGACTGGCAGAATTGGTGTTCAGATCCAGCTGAATTTAACATGCTGTGGTAATATTTCGTTCAGAATTGCCTTGGTGACGGAATACAATCCAATACATCCATGACGAAACTGACCAGACTAGGGACACAAACCCTTGTCCCCAACGTAAGCTGAAGGGGCAAAACACACATGCATTCAGGCAAACGAAGAAGACTGATCTGGTATGAGAGAGAACTATGTGCTCTGTCATTCTTATATCTATGTATACATGTTGTGGTTCATGAATGATAGCCAGTGTGAATTTCCCTGTGTGAACATTTCACGTGTATTCTTAATGTATTTGTTTCATGAACATAACAATTGCTATCTCAAATGCAAGATATTCATTATATGCTGTGTAATGAACTGTAACTTCTAACCATTATAGGGGAAAATCGTTCAGAATACAATACCCCAGTTGAAAGAATAGATGAAGAGATGAGGGATGAGGGGATAGCAAGAGGCACTCGAGAATCAAGCATAAACTGTATACCGGCAACAAAACAATCTGGTATTGCCCTGATTAGTAATATTAGCATTAATAGCGGATCATGCCATCATAGCTATCATCCTGTAACATCACTATGTAGGTTCTAGCCTTGATGTATGTGACTGCTCATTATTCTCTACTAAACTTCTAAACCCTTGCCATTCTCTGATGTCTGCGTCTTATATGAGATCACCAGCACATCCAGACCACTAACACAGCAAGAGCAAGAAGTAGGGGCAGTACAGAAAAATGTTCTGCCTGTTAACAGTCAGAGTTGATCCAGTACAGAGGAGAGACACCCTCTTACACTGTCTTGCTCTTCTTCTTTCTCAAAACGTCTATCTGTAGCCCTTTTCATTCTTGTCAACTGCACTAGAAAATTAAGTTGTGATCAAATATGAGTAGGTGCCTTATGTTTATTCAGTTTAGAGAGGATGTGGATTCCTTAATATATCCAGGAAACCTCTAGACATCCTGAGTTCTTTTGGGTCACATTATCTTCCAGTGACCTATCCACTCTGTCAGAAATTAGTCCCATCTCTTTAGCGTTACTTCACAACGGGGGATGCTTTGGTGGGTACTGAACTTATCCTCCCAACATGCCACAGTCCCTATCCTAAGGCCTGTGCGACATATAGCTGTGCTTCCGTTGGCAGAGCTCTTGGGGTTATTGGGACATGCAAGCCCCTCTACCACAAGGTGGAGACACAACAGAGGGGCCAGTACTAAGGATGCTAATTTCTGAATTTAGCAGTCAGCATAAGGTCACCATATAGTGGATGCCATCCCACTGTGGAGTACCCGGAAACAACAAAGCTGATCGATTGGCTAAGGAAGGAACAAAATAAGAACATTCTGATGTGCCCATTACACACAACCAAAAGAAAAATATGGTCAAATCAGTCAAAAAGCCACCAAAACCTGCTCAAGATGACTACTACGTTATGGACAGACCTGAACAAGTCATTATTCTGCGCCTCAGAACAGGACAATAGATTACGCAACCACATGTATACAAAATTCAAGATTGATGAATCCGCCATGTGCACACGTGGACTGGCGTCGCAGACAGCAGAGCACATACTCCAAGACTGCCCAAAATATAACATATCCAGGCAAACCTTCTGGCCTAGAGAGATGACAGTGGAAGATAAACTCTATAGACTGTTGAGTGAACTAAAAAAGACAGTTAAATTCACACAAGAGATAACATTGCAGTTATAGACATATTTCAAGTGAACGAAAGAAGAGAAGAATTTTCTAGCTACTAGTTGACTAAGTAACAACAGTCTTTAGAGTTTAGGACTTTCATTGTGTCCCTTCAATGAGAACTATCATTGTCTCATTTTGTTGTAAATAGGTGTAGTACTTTATTTCTTTTATTCTTACCACACAAGTGGCTAAGAAACGAGTCTCTACATCTGTGGACTTTCATGTTACATCAATAAGAAATATTATTTTCTCAGTTTTCTTTATATAGTTACATTACTATTTCATGCTTACTACACAAGTAGGAATATCATTCTATGCATATTTTTTTCATTATGTTTGTTATGAATGTTTATTATTGTTGTAGTATGTGTCAAAGAACGCCGCTTTACCCTCCCAGAATATTCTCTCGCCTCCAAATGTGAGAGGCCAATTTGAGAAAGAATGAATTAATCACACTGCTCCATGACTATCCGGCCATGAGGTAAGATTATTCACAATAAAGCCAGCAAGTAAACAACCCCCAGGGATGGCTTTCTGCCTGAGAAGTGTAATTTGATACCAGTTATCAATCCAGCCAGACTGAAGGGCAGACTCAAATAATTACCTGTAGCCTATGCAGAATGATAACACTAGCCCACCACAGACAGAATGCAGTGCGAAAGCAGATTGAAGGCTGGCAATTCAAAACCGCCCAGGCGTGATCAACGACTGGCCCAAGTGGAGATAATAGGCCTAGGGCTGTAAACAAGCCAAGTCCAGCCAACCACTAGGACTGGCAGATTCAGTAGAGTGTGAAACAGACCTTTAAAAACCAGTCAACTGTGAAGTGTCAAGACTGGCCACACTGAGTAATTGTTGGCAATTAAAACTGAATCAGGAATGCCAGAGGGGTGTGAGGTGTCAGGAGACTACCACAGTCAATGGTGGGAACCAGATCCCCAGATCAAATAAGGCATTTAAAACCACAAGAAAGTAGTAATTGAATTAAACGCCTGGGGAAGATAAGGAAGAGTATATATGCTAGAAGATTCTGATACTCAGATCAGGAATGAAAAATCTTCGAACAGGTGAGAAGAGAGAGTAAATGTAGATTTCTTAGTAACTATCTAAGTCTTTTAGATGTATTTACGGATTTTCAGATTAGGTAAGATCTGACCTAGGTTATTTAAAGAAATATCATTGTCTAAGGTTACTTGAGTGTGCACTATTCTTTCTCAGTTCAGTATACAAAATCATAGTGCTTTATGTGTTCTTTTGAGAAGTAGGAACGTTATGTTAAGCAGATATTGGCTATGTTCTAGAGACTTTAGATTGTCATGTGTCTTAGTAGATGCTTGTCATTTCTTTGTAAACTAGCCTAGTTGCTTTTGGTGTGTGCATTTGTTGTACAGAATATAGCCAATTGACTATATTTTAATTCTTACCACAGCCGTGGCTACGTAGGGATTTCTCTGAGTATCATTATATATCCATTTTGAAGTAATATAATGTATGTGTATTGGATGTTTGATATATTTGAATTGTCATATGCATAATTTTTGTTATACTTTGGACATGCACTCGGCAGACTTTTATTTGGTCTGTAATGTATATGGAAACTATGTCTCCCAGTTTTTGTAGATAAGGATATTACTTCATTTTGCATTCATACTACGTATGTAAGAATAACCGTATATGCCATTTTGAATTTGCATACCTTAGATTTAGTTGATGTTATTTGTTATATGGTAACTCACTAAGAAGAATTTTGTGTTATGCTATTGTGTGCGCATTGGCACCATTGGCCATCGATTGCATTGGAAGCAGAGGTGTAATGGTACAGACATTACCCTCAATAGGTATAGGGAATATGGTGCTTAACCTTTTCAGTGTATGGTGGACGAGCGTTCACGGTAATTCACGGAAGCCTGGCACAGATACTGGTCACGGCTTGTAAGCCCGGATGATCAGGTACTATTATAATACCATTACCGACCCTGTGAGCTGCTAAACCAACTTTGGACGGAGCGGCTGTACGACCCAGAATGTCGGTATTAGCGACATGGACATAGGACGGCAGAAATGTAATAATTACAGGCGTGTGAGACAATTGAAAAGCCGTCCCAGACTAGACTAGACAGTATGGGAGAAGGAGGATAGGTGAACGCAGTAGAGCTGGAAGATAAACTTGGCCAGACTGGTCATTGCATATGGGTGTGCTAGGATATATGTATTACTTAGGATTGTACTGATGTAGAACTAGATATAACACATTCTTGACTATTTCTTCCAAGCTCTCAATAAGAGCGCCTAGGTATAGATCTCAAGAATGAGTGACAATCAGGTAGTACCAGGACTGGACAGATGTCAGAAAACCGGCAAGCTGTTTTCTACTGGAGAGTGGAGATCTGACCATAGCTGCTTAGCTGATCTGGACCACAGATCCAGATAGGAGACAAGTAACATTGAAGTTATGTAATGTTTGTCATCACTATCAATATGTAATATGAATTCACCATCACCATCATGATAATCATCCATGTCTAATGATAGACAATAAATGTTGTAGTTTGTTTTAACTCATAGTTCAATTGTTATACTTTTATTTCCAATTGTACATACATGTTGTGTGTGTACATTGATGGGGGTATAATTGAATACCAGGGAGGGGAAAACAGTCGGAGGGGATAATTTGCACTGGCTAGAAATCCTTCTAGAGATGTCAACTTAGTCACCTAACTTTCCCTTTTCTCACTCCTTGGCGAATATTTAGACAAGCTAATTATGAGCCACTTATAGCTGTACTCTTGATATTCATGGGCTTAATCTGTAGGTCAGCCATATAGATTTTGTCCTAAGTCAATTTCTGACTATTTGGGGTTGCTCGCCAGTGAATAATACATTCATCTAGGTGGTGGTGCACCCCCACTTCCGACAATTGTGGTCCCAGTCCGGTATCAACAAATGCCACTTCCGACAGTATGCTTGAGGTATAATATGTTACCCCAGGGTGAATGTTATATGATATTATCGTGGTTGTGTCTGAAGCAGAGGTTTTGTAGTGTATACATTACCCATAGTATGAGATGGGTATATGGTGTGCGTAGCCATTACAAGTTCGTGCTGAATGTGTGTTCATCATAACTCACTGAGGCTGACACAGAAACTGATCACTGATATGTAAGCCCGAAGATCAGGCACTAGTAAACACCATGGAACACTTAATGGGCTAAAATAACTTTTGTAAAGGGGCGGCTGCAAAGAAACATTGTGTCTGAATAAGAGACATGGACTTAAGACATTCCATTTCTCATGACATGACCGTTAAGGCGAAGGCAGCAATTGTAACTACAGGACCAGTTCGACTATGGGACAGTCTTTCTGACTCAACAGAGTGAGGGAGAGGACAGTGAGAGAGAAGAGTCGAGTGAGATAGGAAGAGAGGAGAGTAAAAGCTGTACAACAGGAAGAGAAACATTGTCAAACAGTATTACAATTATATATATATATATATATATATATATATATATATATATATATATATATATATATATATATATATATATATATATATATATATATATATATGATTGTATATGTGTAGATCTTAGAAACTACACTTTCTTGATCATCTATTTCAAGCTCTCAACCAGAGCACCAGGCTAAAGATGCCTGTTCAAAGACAACGAGGACAGGCCTGGTGGAGAAAAGGCTTGCATCTGCACAGAACACTGTCTCAGATGATTCAAGGCAACATCTCAAATGTACCTTGCAGTCCAGATTTCAAACCACATGCAACAGCAAAAGCTATGTATTGTATCTTGCATGCTGATGTAAATTAAGAATATTCACTATCATCATACCGAAATCATCATGTTTTTGATATTGACAGTTAATAAATTCAGAAGTAGTTTGTTTTAACTCATAGTTATATATTATTTTTGTCCAAGTGTACTTCTTCTTCTGCGTTCATCCGGATTTTTGTTTCCGGATGTGACTGTGTTGTGCCTGTTTACAGCAGAGCTGCGTTCTTGTGCCATTAGGCCGACACATCCGACTTCTGCGGGCATTTGTTGACCGGGTTAACCTTCCCGGGGGTCCAAGTGTACTTAATTATGTATGTGTACCTTGGTGGGGGAATTATTTTAACCAGGGAGGGGAGATATTCAGGGAGAAATCTTGAACTAAAGGACGCGACCCGGAATCGAACCCACAACCTGAGGCAGACGTCTTGACCACTTCACCACAGAGACACCCGATTCCTCTCTGGGATCTTGAGTATAAGGGAGCTGAACCTACACCCGGAACTAAACACCGTGGGAGAAACTTTGACATCTGACAATTGGCCAAGTCTCCACTTTACAGTGGTAGAGGGGTTTGTGTGTTCCAATGACCAAAAAAGCTATGCTGACGAAAGCGCAACTACTGGTAGGGTCTCCCATGTCAAATAGGCCAAAAACAGGAATTAGACAAAGATACACAAACCTGCTGTCTTGTAGGTAGACTGGAAACAATCAAAGATTAGGGAAAGCAAATCCACACAAAAATGTCTGTCAAAGTCCGATCATGTACTGTGCTACAAGCTTGACGAAACAGTCCAACGCAATTCACTTTACACACTCATTTAATCAACAGAAATGGACAAATAAATATGACATATTAGGACTTGCTAGTTGTATTTAGGGTAGCGGGGTAGGGGTATCCCCTATCAAAGGAGAAGTAAGGCGCCTCCTTCCCTCCGCTAGCCTACGGGACACCCTTGGGCAAGGTGGAGTACCCGTTTAGGCCCCCCCCCCCCCCCCCCGATCAGGGTTACGTGAAGCCATGGGTGCAGGTGGTGGATGAAGATGTAGAGCAGCCGACAGATAGTTGTAGGTTATGGTCTCCACCTTCACGATGGTAGGCAGAGGATCTCAATTTTGAGGAGACAATGGCTACGGTCACTGACCAGTATGGTCACTGCTAGGAGGGAAAGCAATGGAAAACTACCTTCTTTACAGATGCCAAGAAAATCATGTTGTGTGAAATCATCGATAATCAGAGAAACGGCGTAAATGGGTGCTCCAAAGGAGCAGCCTCGCCCGGTAGGGATAGTCATGCGCACCAGGTGACTCCAGACCGTCAACAGGCTACTAGGTGTAACAGATTAATATCATTGAAAGTAGGAACTTGGAATGTTAGAACAATGAGTGCAGATGGAAAATTAGAAAACATCAAAAAAGAAATGGAGAGAGAGAAGATTAACATATTAGGAATATCGGAAACGAGATGGAAAGGAGCAGGGATAAGGACAGGAGAGAATTGTAAGATTATTTACTCTGGGGGAGAAGAACATCAAAGAGGTGTAGCCATTATATTAGATAAGCAAACATCAAATTCTGTCAAAGGATATCGGACTGTGTCAGACAGAGTTCTATTAGTAAAATTAAACGGAAGACCTTTTAAAATAAATGTCATTCAAGTATATGTCCCAACAAGTGAATGCAGTGAAGAAAGCATAGAGGAATTTTATAATGACATGGAGTCTGCTTTGAAGAACTGCAAAAAATCAGAAATAAATATCATAATGGGTGATTTCAACGCAAAAATAGGACAGCAAGGCGATGGATGCAGTGTAGGCAACCATGGTTTGGGAGAGAGAAATGAAAGAGGATACAGACTTGTAGAATGGGCAAAAGAACAAGAAATGGTTGTAGGAAACACCTGGTTTAAACAGCATCCTAGAAGATTATGGACATGGAGGAGTCCAGACAGCAGGATTAAAAACCAGATAGATTACATCCTGATTAGCAAAAGGTTTCGAAATGCGTTAACAGTCGTAAAAACAGTTCCAAATGCAGACTGTTACAGTGATCACAGATTAATTACAGGCACATTGAGGGTAAAGTTAAAGAAAGTCAAGTATACAGCAGGAAACCCTAAATATGACTTGTGCAAATTGAAAACTGACAAAGAAATACAAGATAATTTTAACATAGAAGTAAAGAACAAATTTGATATATTGTCTGATCTAGAGATCCTATTTCAAGATGTAGATGACCAGTGGGAAATGATGAAGAATTCAATCAGTTGTGCAGCAGAAAAAAACTATTCCAAAAGTAAAGAAAGTGGGCCGTAAGACATGGATGACTGAAGAAATTTTACAACTAATGGAAACAAGAAGACAGAACAAAAATAATCCTGCCAAATATGAAGAAATTCACAGAAAAGTGAGAACCTTATGTAAGAAAGCAAAAGAAACATGGCTTGAGAAAAATTGCAGAGAAATTGAAAAACAACACAACAGTAAAAATGCGAAACTAATGCACAAAAGAATTCAGGAGCTTACTAATCAAAGAACACGTACATCAGCAGGCTGCCTAAAGACAAAAGATGGAAGAGTCATAATAGAAAAAGATCAGATATTACATGAATGGTCAGATTACGTGAAAAACCTGTATGACGATAACAGAGACGAACAGTATGATGTTCAAAATAATAATGAAGGACCAGCAATTTTGAAGATGGAGGTTCAGAATGCTCTTAACCATATGAAATCTGGCAAGACCCCCGGTTCAGACAGCGTCACGACAGAAATGATTAATGCTTTAGAAGAATATGGAATAGATAAAGTTACCAGTCTGCTTAATACAATATATGATACTGGAAATATACCTCAGGAGTTATGTAATTCTGTATTTATTGCAATCCCAAAGAAATCAGGAGCCTTGGAATGTGATCAACATCGAACAATTAGTATAATGAGTCACATCACGAAGATTTTGCTAAGAATTATCATGCAAAGAGTTAGGAGGAAAATACAACCTGAAATAGGAGAAGAACAATGTGGGTTTGTAGAAGGCAAGGGTACAGTAAATGCTGTGTATATACTGAGAACCATAATCGAACGTTCTATAGAAGTAAACAAAGATCTACACCTTTGCTTTATTGACTACACAAAGGCTTTTGATAAAGTGAGACATGTCAACATGATAAGGATGCTTGAAGATCTACAAATTGATGGAAAAGATCTTAGACTTGTAAAAAACATATATTGGAAACAACAAGCTGCCATAAGAGTTGATAATGAAGTAAGCCAATATCAACCTATTAAGAGAGGTGTGAGACAGGGATGTGTAATGTCTCCAGATCTGTTTTCCCTGTACAGTGAAAGTATTTTCAGAAATATTGAAGATATGGAAGGAATCAACATTGGGGGACGATGCATCAATAACATTAGATATGCAGATGATACAGTCTTGATTGCAGACAATGAACAGGACCTGCAAAATTTAGTAGATGCGATTGTTACACACAGTGAACAACTAGGGTTAGAATTAAATTGTAAAAAGACACAGATTATGGTCGTCACTAGGAAGAACGAAATACCACAATGTAATATACAAGTAAATGGGAATATTCTTCAACAAGTGAATAGGTACAATTATCTCGGAACAGTAATAACATCTGATGGGAAGATGCCTTGAAGAGATTAGAACAAGAATCGCCATGGCAAAAGTAGCCTTTAGCAAGATGAAAAACATACTGACCAATAAAAAGATGTCAATTGAAACGAGAAAAAGAGTGTTGAGATGCTACATAGAACCTGTACTTTTATATGGATGTGAAGCGTGGACAATGAGCAGTCAGGCTGAAAAACATCTGATGGCTGTAGAGATGTGGTTTCTGAGGAAAATGCAAAGAATACCATGGACAGCCAGAAAGACCAATGAACAAGTTCTTCAAGAAACAAATGAAGATCGTAAATTGATTACAGAAATTAGACGTAGACAGTCAAAATTTTTTGGGCATGTTATGAGAAGAAATGGATTGGAGAACCTGGTGACGACTGGTAAGATCGAGCGGAACAGACCAAGGGGAAGACCTAGAAGCAAGTACCTGGATGGCTTGGCCTTGTGGCATGGTCGAGACAGAAACACGGAGCTGATCCACGACTCTGGTAATCGAGTGAGATGGCAGAACATGACCGCCCACGCTTACCGGCATGGCACATGATGGATGGAGTTGTATTTCTTATGTACATACCTTCAGTACTGTAGGATGAATGTCTTCTCCAATCAACATGTACCCCGGCTGCATGGTCTTCATATTAACAGAACGTCCTAGCAACATGCCAGGATGGTATGGGATTGCTGTGTCCATGTATCTACGCAAACAGAAAATACATTAATACAAACCCTCTGAACATGCAATATACATACCTACTTTATAAGCTACTCCATACAAATATTGCCATTTATTTTTATTCCTCTCTTATTGTCTTAAAATTACGGATAGCACAAAATGCACACAAGTAGGCATGTATTTTATTTTACATGAATCTCAAATGAAAGTTCTGTAGTATATTTGTAGCTGCTTTTCTCTTCCCATCTTCTATTTTCAATAAAAGGTAAATTCTCCATTAATAAACTCTTGCGCGATAAACAATAAAACCCAACAATCTTGTTTTGGGTGACCTTTAGTTTGCACCAATGACTAGCATGCTGGCCTGCTGGCCCAGTGGGCGTCTGTTTGAATCCTCATTTTGGCAAGGAGTTTTTATAAACTGACCTGAAGAGACAGTGGGATCAACACCTTATGCCACATGTATTGAAAGGCAGAAGATCGAATGGTTAAGCTATCACGTTATAAAGAAATTCCATCAACTACCAGCACTTGTGCTAATTACAAGAAGATATGATATGAGAGCAAGAGGACACCTGGGAAGAAAATGGATTGACAGCATCACAGATATTGTACAATCACATAGAATGACACCAACCAGTGCGACCCATCAGGGCTGGAATGACAACAATTCCATCCCACCATGCTTGATAAATGGAAGATTATGATAACCTGGGCTCCCAGGTCAACCCAGCTTAAAATTGGTACCAGGAAATGTTCTGGGAAATAAAAGCAGCCATTGTAATATTGATCACATCGAGTGCCAATTGGTCTATACAAATATGAGGCTAGCACTCATTATGCTTCAAGACATGGAAAAGGGTCCTTTATTTTCCATTTTTTAGTTGGCACAGAAAATAAGCCATTATTTAATTCCCAAATTTAACGCCTTCTTACTCTACTGCAATGTAGCTTTTGTTTAGATGCTTTGTTTGCACAATGCTAATAACTTGCATATTCAAATGTGTTTTGTTGCTATAATGTCAAGGATATTCTCTCTCTAAGTACTTCACTGGCTCTCTTCAAGTTCAACCAATCTATTGCCAAGATGTATTCCAACATTCTTCTTATGGCATGCCCAAAGAATGTGGATGGTAAGATTCTGATGTGAGACACATGTAGACTTCACGAGATGGTATCTTTCAAGCCATCTTCATTACTCTGTGCACCTGTTTATGGTGTTCTCAGTATTCTTGTACAGAATCCAATCTCTCCATAATCATCTATATTTCAAATTATGTATGTCCTTTTTCAACCACTGTTTTAATCTCCCTTTTTGAATGTTGCATATTGTGTCATTTTTCCTTACTACACGAATTCCAGAATAAGTGCTACCACATCACTGGGTTATTTTATAACAACCCGGCTATCATTAGCATTACAATGGCATGATACAAGGAGGCTTCAAATAAAAATCTTAAAAGTGTGATAGAAATTACAATAACCATTACATTGTTTTGTAACCTGTCAATATTAGTGTTAAGGATGTCAAGATTGTTAAGCTCTCCTCTTTCATTGTTTGTACCTAAACCATAATTCCCCACTACACCCTCCACTTTTTCCTTTCCTACATCTGCATTAAAATCTCCTGGTATTATTGTTTTTTTTTCTTGTGATCTAATTAGAGACATCGCCATTTCTACTTCAACGTAAACGTTTTGTATTTCTTCATCACTACTGCTTGTTATTGGTGTGTATACTTGGATACTATTTATGTCTATTGGTTTGCCTTTCATTTTGACCATAATAACTTTATCTGAAATACACCAGTAACCATTAATTGACTTGGCTGTTTTTTTTAAATCAATTATTAGACCTACTCCTTGTTCGTGTGTATCCTCTTCAGAATAAATTATTGTGTGTTTGTCAGTTATAATATTGCCCGATCCCTGCCATTTCATCTCAAATATATCTAGGATATTCATTTTCATGCTTTCCATTGTTCAACTGTCCAAGCTCATATAACATCCTAAACTTCCATGTACCTATTTTAAATGTATTTGTTTTATTTATGATTTTGCCATCAGTAGCTGGATGACGGTCTATGTCACCTGTGGCTCATGACTCTCTACCGGATGAGGATGTCCTAAGACAGCCATTAACGTCGTTCATTATCTCTGAAATATGTTTTTTCATGAAGTCTTGGAAAGATAATGTGGTGAATGTGGTGGTTTCCCCTTGCCTTCCACATTCACACGAGGGACTGTTACCTCAGCCTTTGTCAGCTATTTCCGACTGTCAGGACAAGTGAGTGCTCTGCTCTGTTCAGCTGCAGAGTTGTCCACTTATCCCGGAGGATATTCGGTCCCTAGGGCTGCGTTTGCCACACCGTGGTGTTTCCCATCCTCTACCACCAAGAGGTGCAGTTAGGATTTTCCCTTCCTAAAGTTATGGTCTATGACTGCCAAAAACATTCTGACCTTCATTTTAAGGGCAGAATCTCATGTCACCTTTTTTGTTGTTTCATTTGCAGACATATTTCTGGGAAGACATTTTTCTGTCAATACCATTTGTCTAGAAGATTCTGAAATTGTTGTTTGCTTGACCGTAATAATTCAACCTCGATAAACAAAAAGAACTATTTTAGAGTGGTTGTGACCTTGATAATAAAATGGCAATAAAATATCTACTGTTCAAAAAAAAGAAACGCGACATTTTTGGTGTTACTTTTATAAAAAAGATATTTGCTGATTGGGCATCAGTAAACCTATCGACTGTGTCCATCTGGTCATTAACTTCTCAAGGTTACCTGAATTGTACTCACCTAATTATTTGTGAGATCATGAAAGAGGTCAAGGTCAAAACAAAATATTTTTTGACAATAATTCGTGACAGGTTCATAATAATCCCGTGAAACTTACTGAACACAAACCTCTCTGATCATATTATTGAATTCCTATAAAAGATTGACGTTCCACGAATAAATTCAGTTGAAAATTCAATGCACAAGTATGGCTCATCTCACTACAGAATAACGACTTATCATCATTGGACGTTTACAGGCTGGACAGTACGAAGTGTAGTAGCTAGAGAATTTAATGTGGTTAGAAGCACCATTAGTCGCCTTTGGAGACAATTTCAAGAAACTGGCTCAGTGGCAGACCAGCCGCGCAATGGAAGACCCAGAATCACAACTGCTGCCGAAGACCGCTTCATACAGCTGCGTCACCTAAGGACTCGATTTGCATCTGCGCCCTCCATAGTCCCGTGAATACCAGGAGCTCGTCGAATTTCAAATCAAACGGTCAGGAACCGGCTGCACGACGCTGGTTTTTGGGCTAGAAGACTCTATTGAGGTCCTGTTCTTAAGGACTGGCAGCACCAGAACTGACTGCAGTAGGCGAATCAGCTGTAAATGGACCGTTGGGAATGATTGGAGACGGGTGTGGTTTAGTGATGAATCATTTCTGCTCCAGCAACACAATAGATGGAGAGGAATTTACCGCAGAGTTCATGAGCGCTACACCCAGAATAGCGTTGATGAGGCTCCTCCACATGGTGGCGGAGGTGTACTGATGTGGGGGTGATCAACTTCATGGGAAGAAGTGACCTGATGAACACTGAAGGGCGCCTGAATGCCCAACGATACGTCGCTGAAATTCTTCATCTTCAAGTCCTTCCACTTCTGGATGCACAAGGCTTGAATTTTCAGCAGGATAACGCTGGACCTCATGTGACACAACTCACCACCCAGTTCCTTGCTGACAACAATGTCCAGACTAGTCCATGGCCAGCCATGTCATCAGATCAGACATGAACCCCATAGAACACTTATGGGATTAACTCGACAGACGACTCCGCCAGCGAGATGTGGCTCCAGCCAATCTCCGACAGTTGTCTCTTGCACTGCGGGAAGAGTGGGCAGCCATCCCACAACAACATATCCAACGGCTAATCGGATCCATATCAAGGAGATGTCGTTCTCTGATAGAGGCCATACACTTTACTGAAACGGTGACCTCAGTCCCAAAGACTAATAGCCCAAACCAAAGTTAATGAACATCATTTCATTGATAAAGTCAGGAAGTTTCTTCATGCCAGGATTTAAACATTAATTCCGTAAAATAAAATGTAAGTACAAGTTTGCAACTGAAACTGCAATAATTTTTTTTTTTTTTTTTTTTTTTTTTGAACAGTATAATATGCACATTATCTATCATGCAGAAAATTACTATGAAAAAAATACTTAAGGGGCAGGGGTAAGACATTTTATTTTTGGAAGTCACTGACAAAAACAGCCATTCAACAGGATGCAACAGTG
Organism: Cepaea nemoralis; assembly: GCA_014155875.1. Taxonomy (NCBI): domain Eukaryota; kingdom Metazoa; phylum Mollusca; class Gastropoda; order Stylommatophora; family Helicidae; genus Cepaea; species Cepaea nemoralis. Next base: position 155,331 of record JACEFZ010003823.1, read on the forward strand.
AAAGCAGATATAAGAACATTAAATATAATTTTTAAGGCATACATCTATATACACTAATACTTCTTCATAAGGGAACTTTGTAATGTAGAGGTCAGATGATTTTAAAAACCCGCTTGGTACCCCAAGTTGATCCAGCCTTATAATGGGCACCAGAAAATGACCTGGAAAGTAAAGGCAGCTAGTGTGGTAATGACGTCACCTTAGATAGCAGACTGTTTCATTGAACATAAAGGCCTAACACCACATGCTTAATATGCCTTAAGGATTTCAAAAGGGTCCTTGGTTTACTTAACATCTTCATATACAATTAGACTAACACGAACTCATATTCATACTAAAACAACTGGTATATAGTCACAACGAAAAATTCAGCTAAGCAACTTTGCTAGAGCTTTCATTCTCTCCTCTTCAAGCTGCCTTAGTTGAACTTTTGTTGTGACTGTCTAGAACAGCTTAGTCTTTACACACGAAATGTACAAGGCAGTTTTTGTAAGCCACTAACATGAACTACACAATCTAATCAATATGTCCATGCTGCAAATCTTCCATCTCTGACACTGAAGCTATCAACGTAGTAATTAGTGAGGAGCATCATCATCACACTTATAACAGGTCCACAGATGCTTGAATCACCTGCTTAACATGTCTGCCAATGTACAGCAAATTATTGCATCAATTCTTTCTTCTTCTTTTCGTTCATCCGGAGTGTTTTTTTTTTCCAGATGTGATTGCGGTGTGTCTGTTATGCGCCCTTGGGCCGAAACCCGTAGGCCAACACATCCGACTATAGCGTGCTTTTTTGACTAGGTAGCATTCCTGGGAGACTCTCACTTTTGTGGTGCCATCTACAACCCAGCTGGCCAAGTTGGAACGGTCGAAGACAATGGTCATCCCTCAAAGGAAGGCAGGGACAGTCCATAGCATTTTCCGCCATCCAAGGTTGCTTCCATAGTTGCAGGGCCGACACATAGCGCCCTGGTGCTGGGCTCACCGAGGGAATCGTCACGTCCTGCTCATGGCTGCTTTAAATCCTCACTTCAATATATTGGTCATTTCGTTTGCCCCGGGCCCTTCCCGCACAAACCAGACAGGTTTGCAGACGGTATCCACTCAGCGAATTTTCGGACATGTGCTTGTCGTTGCGCCCGTCAGAGCTGTTCCAGGCACGACAGACATTCGGAAAACTAACTACCTAGTCAGAGCTGTTCCGAACAAGAGCGGCATTCGGAAACTAGGTAGTCAGAGCTGTTCCTAGCACGAGAGACATTCGGACGAGACATTTCACTCGGACGTAATTGCGTAGTGTCAATTTTTAGTTTGCCACCCGTAGGACGACACTTCCGACTTCCGGCGGGCATTTTTTAATGAGGTTAGCCTTCCTCTGGTTTCGAGGCACGTTTGACTGTTGTGATGTCGCCCACATCTCAGCTGGTCAAGATAGAACGATCAACGACATCGCGGTTGGCCCTCAAGGGAAGGCAGGGGCAAACCATTGGCATTCCCTCGCTATCCAAGGAGGCTTCCATAATTGCAGAACCGGCACATATTGCTCTGAGACTGGGCTCACCCGAGGAGTTGCCACGTCCTGCTCATGACTGCTTTAGTTCCTCACTTCCATGTGTTGGGCATCTCGCTTGCCACTGGTCGCTCAAGCACACACCAGGAGCGGTCAGACTGCGAGCGACATCCACTCGGTAATCATTTGCTTTTGACTTCAGACCAAGCAATAGGTTCGCTCGCCGTGCGTTCCATTTCGCGTTATTGAGACTTCTTCCACTTTTGTCAGACAGTTTTCGCAACCATTTCCTTCGACTGGGGCACTTTTCTGACTTTTTGTACTCGCTCACGAGGTAGGCTACATGTGCTGCCGGCTCAGCACCTTACCTTCGTGCAGCAGTGAACGAGAAACGGCCAGGCCCTCTCATCCGGGAATCCCTCATATCCCCCAGCTGAGAGCCTTCGAACATGTATCAGACCTGAGCATGTAGCTTGCTTAGTATCTCGCCTCTATTTTTCGGTAGGTGGGTATCGGCCCGGCTCTCAGATCCGCGGGTTTGTGGCTTAGAGGCGTTCAGCCACAGCCCTCGACAGAGAGCCTTAGAGTATTGTCAAGACCAAGGTCTTCTGCCTTCGTGTACCTGATTTAATCTTTTGACTGTTATCCTCAGTCTACCTGCAGAGCAGCAGGTTGTGTCTCTCTTAGTCTGGCCCCTATCCCATAAGCTGTCCGATATGTAGTTTTCATCCATCGGCAAGCAGATGGGGTCAATGGGACAGGCAAGCTCTCCCACCACGGCAAGGTGGAGACACATCGGGGGAGCATCAATTCTAGTTGATTAATTAAATATCTTGTGCCCTTAGCAAAATGCTTACGTCTAGCAGCTCCCTGCTCACCCCCATCCCGCTCACTCTGGACAAGGAAGACAATTCACAAAAGTCCTTAAAGTCATCTGTTCATCCCGCGTCTCATATGGTGTTGATGATGTCTGGTTTATAGACAGCGCTTCCCTCCCTGATGACTGCCATGTTTGGAAATCGATCGGCTCACTCATTACCTTCCACAACTTAGTTTCCCGGTACAAAGTACAAAGATTAAAGTTGGACTAATTGCTATGTGCAAAACATGGTAATTTAAAATGCAAACGTTTATAAGTGTGAGAGGGTTTAGAAACAACAATAACACAGGCGTCACAGTAAACAATTTGGGACTGTTTTCCCTGCAAGTCACTAACTGACTGACCAATCAAATCATCAGCAGCACTTTCCTCCTCTGTTGATCTAATTTCTAATACATTCAATCTTCCTTCCTTCTTTGAAGGAGTACACCACACCTAGTTATGCACCCAAAAATTACTATCTGACTTCAGCCTGCATTTGTTTTACTTTCTCTAAATAGACTCCAGCCAAGGCAGCAAGTGCACTCTACACATGGCCAGGTTTACTTTAGTAACAATTTTGCTCCAGGCACCTGTCTGACAGCCTACTCTTTGTTATTTCCAACTGTCGTGGAATATTTTTTAACTTGCCACATAAAAATAATGTATTTTACAGTACTTGACTGGAGTATGGTGTTTATGTATGTATCTTCCAATGTAATTCCTTTTATTATGATTAATGGTAATGCTTTGGCAGATACTATGTGAAGCAATATGTGAAGCATATTGTCACTGCATTTTGAGGCGGAGTGAACCACTTCCTTCTCTAACCCTTCACAATCTTCCTTTAAAAAAAAACATCCATTTTAGTATGCTGGATCAACTCCAGAGCTGTACGTGGCTGAAGTTAGAATAATTCTTTCAAATGAGCACTGAATCCAGACCAATATGGCATTTACCATGAAATCATGTCAGATGGGTAACTGCTTGTGGAAGATGAAATGGAATGTCAGGATGAGATTATAATTTTTTAGACCAAAGGGCAATCGGTGGCTGATGTGGTCAGTATCATACCAGCCACCTTTACTTTCAAAGACATTTCCTGCTACTCATTTTAGGCTGGGTAGACCTGGGAGCCCAGCAGGTACATTTAAAACATTCTAAACCACCCTGATGCAGATCGAACCCAAGTCCACCAGTATGGTAGGCGAGCATCTAGCCGCCACTTTAACATAGCTCCCCTGTATTCAATAGTCAAAAAAAAAACTGTCATTTACTGCCAATATAGTACCTTGTGGTGTATGGCAGAGGGGTCTTTGAGCCTGAGAAATTAAGGCCGCTAGTTAGTGCAGTCGCCGCGAACTGTGCAGGTTAGGATTTTCTTTCTGACACCGACAGAAAAAAATCCCTCACCTTACCGAGGGATTGAACCTGGGTTTCCAGAAGGGGAGTCTGGTGTTGTAGCCACTCGGCCGCCGATCCTCGTATTTAATAGTGGTAGTCTAATATTTTTGGTTTACATATTAAAAAAATAACGATGCTGATACATAACCATGATCCAGTAGCCACATTAGTGTGAAACAATGTCTGATAAGTAATTGCATATGAAATAATTTACAGCAATAATCCAGTGAGTCTAACAGTATGGAAACACAGACATGCTAAAATTGAAGATAATTACCTCTGACGAGGTTGCCCTTCTGAGTATTTATTGTTGAGACAAGAGTCTGATGCATGTAGCACTGATTTACTGGCAACATTTTCTGATGCAATCATTTTCAGATCCTTTCTATCCCTGTCCTTTTCCTTCTGGTGAATCCCTGGGTCATCCACTGAAATCTCATCCAGGAGGTCCCAGTTGTCAGACATAGTTATTGAAGTTTGATGGGAAACTGACATTTTAAATTGTAGAAAACAGAAAATAATTACTTTGGCTAATGTCTGCTAAACATTTAGTAAATAGAAATTTTTATTGCATTAAACCAAATACTCTTAAAGTCAATAAGATTTTAAAGGTAGCCATGTATACCAAATTTAAGACTGACAAATCAGGAGCAACGAGACATGTGCACACATGGATTAGTATATGATATACTGTATCAGACAAAAGATCACATAGTCTCCAAGACTGCCCCAAATAGACATATCTAGGCAAATTTTGGATTGAAAAACAATAGTGGTAGCAAAACTTAATGGACCACTGATAGAACAAAAAAGACTAAAGTTTATTCTAGTTTATACAAGAGAAAACATTACATAAATACTTTTATTTTAAGCAAAACTAAAGTAGAAAAAAAAATGGAGTAGTTCAATAAAAACTTAAAACAATATATTTCAATCCTTGTTTTTATAAGGAAAACAAAATTATGACACCTGAATAAAGAATGTACTGTGCCAATAACAAATCCTGATATTAGATGAACTACACACCAGTTTAGCAAAGTTAAGAGAGCTACTAATTTTGAACTGCCAAATGTAAAACAAGAAAGGTATGGAAAGATAGAGAAAGATGTGTGGAATGCTTAAGATGTGCAAGAAATAACAATGAAAGCAATATCAACTTTATTACAGACAGGAATAAAGAGTCATGGTCATCAATGACTGCTCCAGATCAGGCGAAGAAGAGAACCAGAAAAATTCTTGAGGTGAAGTTAGATGTGTCATGTCGTTTTGAGGCTGGCGATCGGGCTGTTGATATTGGTAAAGTCCATGGTTTACCTCCAACCACGGTAAGGACAATTCGTGCAGGTGCTGACAAAATCAAACAGGGTGCTAAAAATGTAACCTTTTTGAGTGCTTCCAAGATCACTCATACCAGAAGTACTCATGAAGAATGGCGGAGCCCTTCTCCATGATCCGGCATGGAGAACATGGAAGCACTGTTAGCCGTCTGGATTGAAGACCACAACCAACAGAATATGCCTGTGAGCAAGATGGCTATCCAAGAGAAAGCAAAGTCTCTCTATGAAGATCTAGCTAAGAAAGCAGGTGAGAGCAGTACTAGTAGTGCGGATGATAGTTTTGGAGCGAGTCGTGGTTTTAATGCCTCTATGTTCCAATAACTCCACCACTCGCCCTCCAACCCACCTATATTTAGCCAATAAATATCAACGACCATCAAACAAAACATTACAAAATACACTATATTTCATTTAATTCTATGGGAAATAGTGTTTTGCTATACATCATTTCACTTAAAGTCGCGTTTTCCAAGAATGTAACCCCGATGTTAACCGGCGCCTTCCTGTATTCAAAAACAACGGGTCACACATCAGAAGAAACAACTCTAACAATTGCAGCTGTGGTATGTCTGCTAGGCTGCATTCATTTGTCGCCTAGAACTTTCATCTCTGCGAAATTATTTCAATTCTTAAGCATAAATTAAGCTAATTTTGTGTTTAACTACTGTTTGGTTTTATCTCTTGTTACTTTTTGATGCATTTTTGAATTCTGTTTTCATTTTTTCATATATTTGAAGTTTCAATAACACCCGCTTTTAACTGTGTTCAGGAAAAAATGTTTAGCACAGCCATGACAAAGAGATAGTGCAACCATTCATAAAATTGAAAATGGCGGAGCCCATTTATACTATAAAATTAAATTAAGTTGCATGTCCTTAACAGGACGTAGCAGTCAACCCCAGCATTTTCGATGTTCGTGATTCCTGGGCAAATTTTACGTTCAGTAGTTTGCGATTGCTTTCTGAACGACCGGCTCTTATACCTTTTGGAAAAAACCAGCACTGCCAGGTTTTGAACCCGGGTATACGGGCTCACAAACCACGTTCGCAAGCCCTTAGCCACAGAGACAGACATTTTATACTATAGCGGACCCGTATTTATTTATAATTAGAACTGGCAATTTAACTACTAAAATTAAACAGAATACAAGTTTCATTTGTAGCAGTAATTTATCCGTGTACATGTATAATTTTTCACCACTTGACATGACTGAAAATAATTTTGAAAGCCAGTTTTCAGACCTGTCTATAAAACCTGTAAGGACTACTTTTTTTTTCTTAGCAGCGCTGCAGTACATAATTATTTACATTTAAATAAAATACTGAGAAGCAACTTACGTTTTTTTTTTTAAACTTAGCATTTAATTATTAATTGCTCACTTTTAGTTGCAGAATAGTGTAATTATAGAATAGAAGCAGAAATAAATTATTAGCGATAGTGATTGCTTAATTTATGCAGCAGTTACAAACTTATTTACTTACATTATTGCAGGATATTTAATCAACAAAAGAAAGCTGTTGCAATGCAGGATACACAGTGAGTACATCAAAACAATGCGGGTAAATTTTCATGAATTTTTCTTTGACTTATAAGAAACAATCCACATGACATTTAATTAGCATAGATGGCTGCCATTTTTAATACAGGATGTGGGATCAACACCTTGTGCCACATTTATTGAAAGACAGAAGATCAAGTGGTTTGGCCATGTCGTTAGAATGCAACACCAGCAACTACCATCACTGGCCTTACATCAAAGATCACGAGGACGTCCAAGAAGACAATGGATTGACGACATCAGAGACATCGTACAATCACACGGAATGACACTATCAAGTGCCACCCACCGGGCGCTGGAACGCAAATTATTCCTTCCCACGACGCTTGACAGCAGAAATGGAAAATAATGATGATGATGAATTAGGTCACAGCACATCCTATCAAAACAGCAATGTGGTCGTGATTTTCCTATTACCAGTCCACATAATAAAATAGACATATTGCCAGGTTTAGTTGCCAATAATTAGCAATGCACATGATATTTAATGAATATTAATCAATTTGCAGCTATTTTTAATTATTAATTAGGTCACGGCACATCCTATAGTAAAATATATACCATGCCAAGTTAGGCCTTGCCGCCCTCGACAATACAATGTATGGTTGCTATGTGGTTTGTTTAAAAATAAACAAGACACAGTAATACAAGGGTAGGTCAGAAAATTATGCACCACAATTATTATCTCTTTACCGTTAATAACATACAAATGAAACTTAGTCACAATGTTCATGCACATGTGCAGCAAACGTATTTACTTCTCAACATCACCCCATTAACTTTAATGGCTTTACGCCATCTTGAAACAAGAGCATGTAATTGTATGTATCCCATCTGTACCACATTTTGTCCTGTTCTCGTAGCCATTTCTTCACTGTATTAATCAATCTGTCGCTGTCTTCAAACTTTGTCCCATGGATAGCATTCTTAAGGGGACTGAAAAGATGGAAATCAGATGGTGCCACGTCTGGACTGCAAGGTGGATGGGGCAGTACATTCCACCCAATTTTGTCGACTGCCTCCCTTGTTTGCAAACTTGTGTGAGGACGCATATTGTCGTGAAGGAGAAGCAGTTGCTCTCGATTCTTGTGAGGCCTAACCAAGCAGTAAAGAGATTGAGGTTTGTGAGTGTTTTGATGTAAATTTCCGAATTTTGGCAGCACATCCACGAGAATAACCCCATCAATTTCTTTAAAAAACAAAAAAATAAACAATAAGCATGACTTTACCAGCTGATGGAGATGCTTTGAATTTTTTCCTCGCTGGTGATTTAGGATGATGCCACTCAAATGACTGTCTTTTTGTCTCCAGCTCAAAATGATGAATCCAAGTTTTGTCTCCTTGCTTGACAAATAAAAACATCCCCGTCTGTCTCAAACTGCTGCAACAATTCCAAACAAATTGTTTTCCTTTAGGTCTTATGATCCTCTGTGAGAGCTCGGGGGACTCATCTTGCACAAACCTGTGAATATTCCAGGTGTTTGACAAATCCAGTTGCACTACGTTTGCTTATTGAAAGCTGCATGGACAATTGTTGACTTGTGATTCAGCTATCTCTGCGAAATGTCAGCACGTTCCAATATGATCCGGCAGGTGGCTGTGGCAGGCCGTCCAGAGCGTGACTTATCAGCCAAACTTCTCAACCTCTAAACCGCACAGACATGTTTGTGAATGTTAAGAATCGTTTCTTTCTCTGCGATAAAAAATTCTATAACAATCCTCTGCTTGTAACATACGGCATTAATATCTGCCATTTCAGCGGTTTTGTGTCGCAGTTAGAATTGGTTTACAGAAGTGCAATGTGGTATATACCTTCAAGAGATTATAAACTTAAATTGGTGAAAATGTAATGCTTTTACTTTTATCTTTATTATCTATTAGCTGAGATAATGATTGTGGTGCATAACTGTCTGGCCTACCTTTGTAGAAAGCAAAGTTGAATATTCTTAGCTCCCAATGTACTGAGCTACGAGCAGAACTGCTCAAAAGCCCAAATTCCTGTGCACTTCCTGATTGTAGATCACAACACAAAAATATTAATATCTCCGCTTAGAATTGACATTCAGTCTTCATTGAGATAGCGCTGGATCCGTCTTGTCAAGCTGTATCCAACTGTGACGGTTTCATAAGTAACAATATTTTAAATCATGAACAAAAATGTTACTATCATCACATGCATCATACGAATTACAACAGCCAAGGGGAGGACGCTGGCTATAATACTAATATAGTTAGTAATACTAATACTAATACTTTAACAGTAATACTAATACTACTAATAGTATTAGTAATAGTATACAATTAGTAGCTCAGAGGACACAACAACACATTCCATTCACAGTCATTGTTGATCGCAGACAGTTTATTAATATTAGTAATAGTACTAATAGTAATAGTACTATCTTACTAATAGTAATACTAATACTACTAATAAACTGTCTGCGATCAACAATGACTGTGAATGTGTTGTGTCCTGTGAGCTTCAAATTAAGCTGTTGAATATTATATTAGGATTATTAAAAACACAGTAACCTTACTTAAAGTCTGAGGAAAGTATAAGTCTGGAGTGTTCAAGCTTATAACCTGACAGAAATTATGAACATTCGCTCCTCCCTATATCCGTTCTGAAGGAAACTGGGAAAACTCGTTTTACAACATTTGAACACATTCCCGGAAAGATACAGGGTCGGTCACGTGACCACTGCAAGTGTGTATTTATAGATCAGCCACAATGTGGCTTTAGAAAAGAACGAGGAACTGTTGACATGATTTTCGCTGCAAGGCTGCAAGAGAAATGTCAGGAACAGAACTCTGAAATGTTCTCCACTTTCGTTGATTTCATCAAGCCATTTGATACAGTCAGATGCAAAATCCGTAATAGAGGCGCTCCTGTCTGGGAAATTGCCAGTTCTGAGGACACTACTTTCTTAACTTAGCAATCAGCGTAAGATCACCATACAGTGGATACCATCCCACTGTGGAGTCCCCGGAAACGACAGAGCTGATCGATTGGCTAAGGAAGGAGCAAAAGAAGAACAACCTGATGTGCCTATTACATACCACCAAAAGAAAAGAATGATCAAATCAATCAGAAAGCCTCCAAACCTTACTCAAGACGACTACCACGTTATGGACAGATCAGAACAGGTCATTCTTCTGCGCCTCAGAACAGGACACAATAGATTACGCAACCACTTGTATACAAAATTCAAGATTGGTGACTCAGCCATGTGCACATGTGGTTTGGCGTCGCAGACAGCAGAGCACATACTCCAGGATTGCCCAAACTACAACATATCCAGGCGAACCTTCTGGCCTAGTGAGACAACAGTGGAAGATAAACTCTATGGACCGCTGAATGAACTAAAAAAGACTGTTAGATTCATACAAGAGACGACATTGCAGTTGTAGACATGTTTCAAGCGAACGAAAGAAGAAGAAGAAGATACAGTCAACATGAATGAATGAAGAGAAGGAATGTGGAAGATTGTGGCAAAATATGGCTGTCCACGAAAGTTTGTTCACTCAAAATTTCAAATAACATAGTGTGACTTTTTCATGATTGTTATGAAGGCAAGAGTACAGGAAAATGGTGAACTGTCTGAGCCCTTTCCTGTCACCAATGAAGTGAAGCAAGGATGTGTCCTGGCACCAACGCTGTTCAGCCTTATGTTTTCAGCTATGTTGACGAAGAACAACGACATTGGACATTGGAATAGACATCAACTAGTTTACTACCGCATGGATGGAAAGTTGTTCAATCTCAGAAAGCTAAAAGCAAAACTAGCAGCGAGACCGTCAGAGAGGTGCTGTTTGCTGACGATTACGCTCTATATGCCAACTCAGAGGCAGACATGCAACACAATGTTTCAGCTTTATCATATGCCTGTGAGTGAGTCTTCGTGGCAAAGTGGTCAAGCCGTTTAACTCGGGCTCCGAAGGTTATGGGTTCGATTCCGGGTCGCGTCCTTCGGTTCCGAGTTAAATTTTTCGGAGACTCCTGTGGGTCATCGCTAGAGCTACGGAGGTCGTGCTTTGTGCGACGCTTTCCGCGCTGCGGGAAATCGCAGCTATGTGGGATAAAACCCGGTGCAATGAAGTCGACCCTGTCAAATTTTAAGCGACTTTTTTATCATATGCCTGTGCCAACTTTGGGCTCAAAATCAATTTGGATAAGACAGTTGTTGTTGTTGTTGTTGTTGTTGTTGTTGTTGTTTGTCCATCAAGAATTATGATGACCATTCATTTCATCCAGTGGGGTTGAAAGTATGGAGCCATGAGTTTTAAGATGGCTGATAAGGCCTATTTTGGCTCGAAATGTTCTCTGTCAATGTGGTCAAAGAATGCTTGACGTTTCTGGAGGAGGATCTCCTGCAGTGGTTTTTCTGTCCAGCCTTTTATTCACAGCTCTTGCAGTCCTAGTTGCTTCACACGTGACTACACCCTTGCATAATGATGTACGCCACGAATTTCGGTCTTTGGCAGCAGTCTCCCAAGTGTCAAGATGAATTCTAAAAGCTTTTAGTGAGATCTTCAGAGTATCTTTAAAGCATTTCCTCTGGCAGCCTTGGGAGCGTTTTCCACAACGCAGCTCGCCGTAAAAAATTCGTTTAGGGGGCCTGTGATCTGGCATGCGAGTCAAGTGACCAGCCCAGCAAATCTGATTCTTCATTAATACAGTGTGGATACTGGGCATGGACGCTCTTTCTAGAATGTCAGAAGTCGGGGTGCGCCACCGCCTAGATGAAAGTATTATTCACTGGCGAGCAACCCCAAATAGTCAGAAACTGACTAGGGACAAAATCTATATGGCTGAACTACAGATTAAGCCCATGAATATCCAACGTACAGCTCCAAGTGGCTGTAACAACATGAAATGAACTGTGCTGAATATTCGCCAAGGAGTGGGAAGGAGAAGGTTAGCTGAGGTAGATTTTTAAGTCTAGATTTAAGAGTAATCGACAACTATCCCAGTGCAGGTTTTTCTCTCCTGACTATTCCCTTTCTTGGTGTCTAAGTAATCCCCCACCAATGTACACACACAACACGTATGCACAATTGGAAGTAAAAGTATAACAACTGAATTATGAGTTAAAACAAACTACAACATTTATTGGCTATCATTATTATTAACCATCTGATGTTTTTCAAGATGATGATGCTGAAATCATATAACATATTGATAGTGATGACAAACATTACATAACTTCAATGTTACTTGTCAACTATCTGGATCTATGGTCCAAATCAGCTAAGCAGCTATGGTCAGATCTCCACTCTCCAGTAGAAACAAGTTGCTGGTATTCTGACGCCTGTCAGTCCTGGCACTAATTAGTAGTATCTAGTTCTTGAGATCTATACATAGGCGCTCTTAGTGAGAGCTGTTCAGAGATTTTTCATTTCTAACATGACACAGGTCTATGAAGCCTTATTTAAGCTGAGTCCAGCAGACAGTGTCTGAGACACTATTATCTTCTTGGCACCTTTCTGTCTGTCCCAAGCCACAATTCACATCTCTACAGTCTTGCTTTAATTGCATTCACGAATCTGTTTCACACACCCCTACAGTGCAGACACATTATCTCGCAGCAGGTCCAGTCATAAATTCTTTCTGCACACTAGCCCTCACACCTGTAAGTCTGACAATGTTTAACCCGGGGAGTCTTATTAGTGAGTTCACACCTTGCACCTCTAGTCTGTTTCAGACGGCGGTCAGCCGTCTCGGTGGATCGGTTTTCCTGGTCCTGCTTATCATGCGTCATGTCAAAGGAGCAATTAGGCTTATTTGATAAACCAGTTTGCTTGCGTCATGCCTGGGCGGTTTTACTTGCTTGTAAAGCCATTGTGAGCCCTCTTGTGTCACGGTTTAGTGGTCTTTTACAGTGCTAGTAGAGAATAAATTCATTCTTATGTTTCTTTCTCTAAGTGGTACCTCAGATGGTGAACTCCATGAAAATATTCTTGGTTGTAAACGCGGCATTTTACGACATAGAACTTCAGTGTTTGGGATCTTGTCTTGCCATTTAATCTTCAATAGCTTCCTAAGGCAAAATGTGTGGAAGTGGTTTTATTTATAAGCGTGTCGCTGATAAACAGTGCAGGTTTCACAAACATACAGCAGTGTGGATAATACAACTGCTTTGTATAATTTCAGCTTTGTTTGCAGGCTTATTCCATTTCTGTCCCATACATTATTGTACAGTCTGCCAAAGGCCACGCTGGCCTTAAAGATTCTTGCATTCACTTCGTCATCAATTGTGGCAGCTTGGGACACAATGCTGCCAAGACAGGTGAATGTTTCCACATCACTTAGTGCCAAGTAGCAACTGCGACGTAATGACGTAAAGTAGAAAGATTAGAGAATCCCAGAGCCCAAAGCGCCAAGAAATCGAAGGAGATGACGTGGCAACACAGAAACGTCACGGGACAATGTCAATAACAACAAAGGGAGACTAACTTGGCAGATTGCTCAGGGCGGCAGCTCATGTTGTTTCTGGAACGATAGGTCGGCTAGATATTGGCTTGATATCGCATCAGCGGCTGAATTCATACTTGGAAATGGAAGAAACAATCTGTAGAGACGACATTTGTCGAAGCCACAAATAAACAGTAAGACGAACGCAGAAAAACTCGATGTCTGTGAAGCGGCAGGAAGGACACTTAGAGGATTGAGAGAAGGACTCCGTTAGGACGAACAAGGACATTGTTGATATTCGAGTGACGATGGCTTGCAGCATATCAATCAATCAATCATGTGCCATGCGGAAAGCGTGGGAGGTCATGACTCACCATTTCACTCGATCACCAGCGACGTGGATCAGCTCAGTGTCCGTGTCCCGTCCATGCCACGTGGCGAAGCCATCCAGGTATTTTCCTCTCGGTCTTCCACTTGGTCTGTTCCCCTCGATCTTGCCAGTTGTCAATAAGTTCTCCAGTCCATTTCTTCTCATAACATGTTCAAACAATTTTGACTGTCTTCGTCTAATTTCTCTAATCAGTCTACGATTTTCATTTGTCTCCTGTAGTACTTGGTCATTGGTTTTTCTATCTGTCCATGGTACTCTTTGCATTTGCCTCAGAAACAACAATTCTGTAGCCATCAAATGTTTTTTTTCAGCTTGACTGCACGTTGTCCAAGTTTCACATCCATACAAAAGAGCAGGCACTATGTACCTCCCCCCCCCCCCCAACACTCTTTTTCTCGTTTTAATTGACATCTTTTTATTGATTATGTGGTTGTTTGGGATTTGAAATTTAAATATTGAGCACAACCCACTACTGGCAACGCCGATCGCATTCCGGTATGAACCTAAGGCCTATCCACGTCATTATGGAAGCACTATACTCGAGTTTCGCCCTCATTTGAGCTCGTCAGTAGTGCATATACCTGACCGGATCCGGAAACAGTCCCGGATCACGCGTGTGAAGCGGGTGTGTAACCACGCGGCACACACTGGATACACCAAATTATCACAACAGAACACCACAACGCTACCCATCGTAGGCTATGCTCAAGATTGCCCAATCGCCGCGACCGACGTCCGTCAATCGATGGGACCCGAACGATCAGGACTTCTCACTGGCAAGGAACACCAGGCCTCCTAAATCCAGTGAGCAATAATCAATTGATTATGTGGTTGTTTCGGGATTTGAAATTTAAATATTGAGCACAACCCACTACTGGCAACGCCGATCGCATTCCGGTATGAACCTAAGGCCTATCCACGTCAATATGGAAGCACTATACTCGAGTTTCGTCCCTCATTTGAGCTCGTCAGTAGTGCATATCCCTGACCGGATCCGGAAACAGTCCCGGATCACGCGTGTGAAGCGGGTGTGTAACCACGCGGCACACACTGGATACACCAAATTATCACAACAGAACACCACAACGCTACCCATCGTAGGCTATGCTCAAGATTGCCCAATCGCCGCGACCGACGTCCGTCAATCGATGGGACCCGAACGATCAGGACTTCTCACTGGCAAGGAACACCAGGCCTCCTAAATCCAGTGAGCAATAATCAATTGATTATGTGGTTGTTTCGGGATTTGAAATTTAAATATTGAGCACAACCCACTACTGGCAACGCCGATCGCATTCCGGTATGAACCTAAGGCCTATCCACGTCAATATGGAAGCACTATACTTGAGTTTCGCCCTCATTTGAGCTCGTCAGTAGTGCATATCCCTGACCGGATCCGGAAACAGTCCCGGATCACGCGTGTGAAGCGCGTGTGTAACCACGCGGCACACACTGGATACACCAAATTATCACAACAGAACACCACAACGCTACCCATCGTAGGCTATGCTCAAGATCTTTTTATGATCTTTTTATTGGTCAGAATGTTTTTCATCTTGCTAAAGGCTATTTTCGCCATGGCGATTCTTGTTCTAATCTCTTCAAGGCATCTCCCATCAGATGTTATGACTGTTCCGAGATAATTGTATCGATTCACCTGTTGAAGAATGTTCCCATTTACTTGTATATTACATTGTGGTACCTCGTTCTTCCTAGTGACGACCATAACCTGTGTCTTCTTACAATTTTATTCCAACCCCAGCTGCTCACTGTGTACAACAACCGCGTCTACTATTGTTGCAGATCCTGTGCATTGTCTACAATCAATACTGTATCATCTGCATATCTAATGTTATTGATGTTACTTCCTCCAATGCTGATTCCATTTATATCTTCTACATTTCTGAAAATATTTTCACTGTATAGGGAAAAAAGACATGGAGACATTACACATCCCTGCCTAACACCTCTCTTAATAGGTTGATATGGTCCCACTTCATTATCAATCCTTATGGCAGCTTGCTGTTTCCAAAATATGTTTTTATAAGTCTAATGTCTTTCCCATCAATCTGTAGATCTGCAAGCATATCCACCATGTTGACATGTCTAACTCTATCAAAAGCTTTTGTATAGTCAATAAAGCAAAGATGTATATTGCCAACATGTAAGTCGTCCTTTTCTTCAGTGTAAAGCCATGGTAATTAGATCGACCACCAATGTGGCACGTGGCTCGTAACATGAAACAGTGAAATCAACTTGCAAAGAACATGATTGGGGAACGGGGAATCAATTACAATGTCGACCCTCGAGGAAAAGTCTAAAAAAAATTCCGGAATTTACAAGACAGTCACATCTATTCGTTAGCAGATGAATTAGTTTCTCGTGCCACCGAGAAGGGCCTAATTCCTATATTACACTAACCTTGATCTTCCGCCTTGCCTTTTCCCTACGAACATTTAGTCACCTTCATTTTCCCTTGTGTTCTTCCAATTTCATTCTCTGTCGTTTTCATCCGAATCCGTCGTCTAGAGTTTCCCGTCTTTACAAATCCATGGCGCTCTCCAGATATGTCATAGGCTATTCATATCCTTGAGTGATTCTACCGCCAGCCTTGCATCATTCCAAAATCCGCCTTCTTCCTTCTCAAATTTAGAAGCCCACCCGATCTGTTCGGTGTAAGTCACAGCGTCTGTCATTGTTATTGTATGACGTTTTTACGTTCCCATTGGTTTCTCCTTTTGTTTGTCCACTTTCGTGTCCATCTGGGAAAACCCGTTTTCTCTTTTGGTGGCGCGTGCCGTCATGGCATAATGCCCCCTCCCAGATAAAAAAATGATTTATCATTTTTTCCCTCTATGAATATGTGTGTGTGTGTGTGTGTGTGTGTGTGTGTGTGTGTGTGTGTGTGTGTGTATATATATATATATATATATATATATATATATATATATACTTTGCAATCATGCTCAATACAACCTAACAATAACATCTGACTAGACCCTAGTTTTCCCTCTTATCCACCCTCAAAAAAGAATAAAGTTATATGACGGGCACGCCCACCTGTCCAAACCCCCGTTGGACGTCGTGTGGCTGATCATGGGGAATCAGACCAACTAATATACATATTAGTCCCTACCTTGTCCTAATAGACAAGTGTGTCCTCACTCTAGGCAATAACATGAGTTTCGGACGAGGGTAATAATGGGTTTCCCAGTAATCCATCTCAGTTGCCGTTGATCGTTGTTGTTGTTTCTCTATATTACATATTCATATATTTGTTTATATCCGTGGGTAGGGTAGACGTATACGATCCATGCCTTAAGAAACTTTAAAGATCCAATCTGGAGTGGATATCTTGGGAACATTGACTACTTAAACATTCATCAATTAACTAATGAACCGATGGTTACCAATATAATCTTAATTAAGGTAATAACTTAATTAATATAACAAAATTAACTATTTTTCTAACTAATTCGTAATCAACTATTTAACCACGCTAATTATATAAGTTAAAATATGAATGTTCTATGTCTATTCATGAAATTCACAATTTGTGAAATCCTTGTTGTGTTTCGACCTGTCTTTGTGAACAACACTATAAAATTACACTACACCTTACATGAAAACTTAATGTTTGCAAAGTTTTGCCCATGACGTAAGATCAGGCCGATCCAAGTATCCATCGAGTGTCATCGAAATTATTTCATCAAATCATGATGACTCTGCCAAATAATGGAAAATCAACAAAATATGTATCCATTGGCTAAACTATATATTCGCAACAGTAATAAATTATATAGTTGCCGAATGACGTAAACATTGTTCTTTAATCAGGTGCCATTTGATGATATATTTATTAAATTTCCTAACAATTTATGAAAGAACAGATACATTAAATATATAATTGAATAATTTATAACATAGATATG
This sequence comes from Cepaea nemoralis, assembly GCA_014155875.1. Classification (NCBI taxonomy): domain Eukaryota; kingdom Metazoa; phylum Mollusca; class Gastropoda; order Stylommatophora; family Helicidae; genus Cepaea; species Cepaea nemoralis. The sequence continues at coordinate 172,743 of JACEFZ010003823.1, forward strand.
ATTGAATGATTAAAATCTTGCAGATCTTCAATATAGACATAGAGTTGTGAAGAATCATACATTTCAAATATTCAAGACTTCTAAGAAAATAAATCAGAAATATAATATAATATTCTGATTCAACAAGAATAAATAATGTAATGTCACTACTAAACACTTAATACTTTATTAAGTTCTCTAATAAAGATATAGTTAAGAACAATTATCCGACGAATAGAGAACTGAAATATTTTCACACAACTGGGTGTAGAGATATGAGATAGTGTGAACACCTCTGAAAAGTATATATTTATAACAGTGACACCAGGAACAATCTATTTTGTAAGACCTTACTGTGTCTGTAGTGTGCTATGTGTTGATATAAACCTAACACTTTCATCCCATTTTACTTTTCTTTATTTATCTCTTTCAATCTTTCTTTCTCTCCTTCTTTCTTTCATACTTATGGTGTTTCTGTACTGTATGTATGCTAATATTTGTACTTTTCAACTTTGTTGAATTGAACACTGTCATAATTTTCACTAGTATATTTAATGACAATAAAGTATATTTGATTAATTTGTAGCAGAAATAAGCCAAGTAAATAAAGTACGCATTAATCAATGCATTTTGTTTATTGTAATTTTGTTTGTTATTATTGGCTTGTGTGTAAATTTTCTTGAGTGATTGAATGGCTGTATTTTTATTCGCAATATCATCAATATATGCCTTTGCTTGTGAGGATGTGTTCGTGACTATGGATGTACCCTGAGATAAGGTTAATTTAAGCCAAATCAAAAATTTCGTAATTAATATGGTTACAATATCCCGTGTCATCTGTTGTTTGTAACCATTGTGTTTAACTTTTGTTCTCTTTTTGTGTGCCACACTGTTGTTATTAACAGTCGGTTGAACTTTTAATGAATGTGTAATTCCTTCTTCTTGTGATACGTGGGTTTGTGTTTCTGTGAGTATCACATCAAGTTCACGTTCTATAGTTTGAAGGTAATCTTTGACATCAGCGATGTTACCAATTATCAACCCAGCACATGGGTTTGGTAGTACTGCTGCGCACACTTTACCTTCATAATATGGGCATTTTATGCTGACCCATGCGGTTTTGTACATTTCTATTGTACCCCCAAATGTTCTGCAACAGATGTTATTATGTGTAAAGTCACTTTTGTTCACTAGTTTGTGACTAACTCCAGTAATATCAGATCCTGTGTCTCTAAAACAGGTTGTTGGTACACCATTAACCCACGCTTGGTGTATCATCAGAGTACCTTGACGAGTGCATGCTGCATTCGCTTCATGTATATGCCTCTTGTGGGCTGATGTGAGGTCATCATCATTATTATGACCTTCCTTACCTGTTCTGTTATTGTATGACTCTATAATGGCTGCGTGTGTGTCCTCTAGATCATCTGAATCGCTACTACTACTAGACAATACATATGCATTACTTGCCTCTTTCCACGTATTCTTCATGGGACATACTTTACTGGTATGTCCATATGCCCGACACGAGAAACATTTGAATGCTCCTCTTGTATGAATCATACTTACTTTTTTTCTACGCTGTGATGTCTCGAAGATAATCTGTGTACCCAGGGTGTCGGTCAAACATTTCCAAATGTCCGTGTGACAATTTGCAATATTGACATCTGGATAGGTATCCCTTTCTTGGTCTGTCTCCTTCTCTATTAGAGTACTGGTATGGACTATTTCTATTCTTATTACCGCTAAATTTTCTAAACTTACCACTTTCCTTTCTGGAATCTAGCGCTCGCACCTATAACAAGTTCTGGTTGTGCACAGTTTGCGAATATATCTCTATGTGCATTGAAATATGACTCACCCTTAGTTTCCATTTCACTCAGATTTCTGCACTTATTCTCTACCTAAAAATACAGACATTAGATTCTGGTATTGCAGACAACAGTCTGTCTCTTATTATTAGATCTCGAATTTTTCGAAATCAGATCCAATATCAGCGGCTTTAATCCATTTATCAAAACATGAGGATAATTCAGAAACAAAGTCAAGGAAAGTTTGGTTAGACTTAGGAGTGAGTGTTTTAAACTTCGTACGTATACCCGACTCATCTAAACTGAAGTGTGCAAGAACACGATCTCGCATATATTTGTAGTTGGTACGCAAGTCCTCAGGTATCAACTCAATTACCTTTAAAGGCTCCAACGCAAGATGTCTGTGGAACTAGAATCGTACGTCCTGTTCAGGTACCTTATAGAACTTTACCAGCACCTCGAAATTAGTAATCCAAGAACTTACTGAATCGCCTTGTTGAAAGTTGCGAAAAAGACCTTGGTACTTCTTCACTGGCATCACTTTGTTTTGCATGTATTTTCCTCTCGTTCTCATTTCTGCCTCACGTTTCCATTTTCTAATGCCCTTGACCTTTAAACTCCCTTCGACCTCCTGTCCTTCCAGGGTGTCTCAGTCGCATGTTTTTCTTTTTCAAATGCGAGTTGTTTTTCTTTGATTTCTGCCTCTGCGGAAATTTGCTTTGCCTTCATCTCTGCTTCTGCGGCTATTTGTTTTTCCTTCAACTCTTTTTCCATTGCTAGCTTCTCACGTTCCAGAGCTATCTCCTTTTCCTTCAGATCCTTCTCAAGAGCTAACCTCTCTTGTCGTTCTTCTCGTTCCCGTGCAGCTTGAAGTTGCTTTGCTTCTTTTTCTGATGCCAGTTTATCTTGTCGTTCCTCCTTCTCACGTGCCATTTGAAGTCGTTTTTCTTCTTTTATTTGCATTAGATGATCGCTGAACTCCTGTTTTGCCCACGCTCTAAGACCCGCGCCGGTCAATCCAGTCTTCTCCCCCATCTCCATGTAATCATGAAGTGTAGACATCTTGTCCTACCTGTATAATCTGCTATCTAGCTGAAATAAAATCGCGAAGTAGGAAAGATAGACCAGAATATCGACAAATCTGTAATAATATTGATCAAGGTATAGAGTCGATAGTATATGCTGTAGTATCAATGTAGACCAAATAGTAACTTAATTAAAATCAACAGTGTAAATCTGACGACTACAAAAGAATTCAGCACTCTTATTGCACTACAACTATTCAGACGTTACATATGTAAACTACAGAAATTAGTATGCGAGATATGTTCAATATAAATATATATATATCACTAGACAAATAATAACGACAGAAAATGACAGAAGACGAATGACGTATTACTTGTAAACATATTTCCGATTATAACAGACAATAACATTCTTCCTGAACTTTTACTTGCATTGAACTTCTATTACTACTACAATTAACAAAACAACAATTATGTGTTGCCACCCGTGAGATCAATATAAATATTTTTGTACTGCCCTGACGAATGCCAACACTAATCGATTTCTAAAATATTTATGTGTCCTTAACTATTTCAGAAATACCCTTTCCAACCACCCAATCTGTTACTTTATAATTACTTTTGTCATCATAGATAATTAGCACCTCATTAACAGACGACCAATGTTACAACAATCGACAACAATAAGTTCATACTGGCCTTATAAGTCCACAATGTATCCCATGAACGTATCACATCGATTAAGACGATCCAGGTATCGAATAGTTCTTCTATATTCGAGTGATTGACATGCTTCGGTTGTAAATAAATTCAGGTTGGTGTCTGGTGACTGACAATTGATGAGTGATATCTTCGTGAGTGTAGGAGTAGAAGGAATGAGACGTGCCTCAGTGATTGATGTTCTTGTCTGTGTCGAAACGATTAGTGTAATGAACTTACACTACACCCTAGACCAAGTGGTCTGTGGACGACTTCTGAAAAACTTAGTCGGTTGTGGTGTAAACGTTGGAACCTTGAGTTTAAAATGGGTATGTGATTGCAAAATACCCGTAATGACTGAAGAAAAGTGCGTCTGTATGCTCCAGAATACAGTTGACTGATGTATATGTCCTATAAATTGTCCGTGCTGACGTGTACAGTGTATCTGTGTACAATCAGGCAGTGTCCAGTGTGAAGAGTTGACGTTGAAAAGTCCGACATTCCGTGTAGAAGATTCGTATGCGTTGAGGTTGCAAGATAGGTGTCAATCCACAATAATGAAATGGTATCGTGAGAAGTATGAAGTGCTACTTCCATGTCCGTAAACGAGAGCAACGGTGTCCCAGTGAGGATCGCTAACCTTGGAACGACGCAGATAAATAGTTGAATCTCTTGGTACGGCGGTGCAATGTGTAAAATTATAATCCATAAGTGTCTCTATATGTTCCTGATAATGGTATCATAAATGTGTAGAAGTTGGTGACATTGTATAAGTGCCGGTTGTCTGTGTATCTTCATGTGGCGTTGTCCTAATGTCCAGAGTATTAGTGTAGGACTAAATCCAATAAGTCCCGACGTACTATATAGTGTGTACAGTCCCACTGAATGTCCCACCTATATTTCCTTCAGAATCTTGGTGGAGGGAAGTGTAGGTCATCTCCATAATGTATAATGTACATCATCATCCATACTGACATCCGACATCAAGTACGTGTGTAGATAAATTTTATCTGTTAAATTAAAATGTTAAATAATTAATCTCTATAATGTCCCCAGAAGTAATGAATGTTCCTTGTGCCGTAAATTTGACAGATTGTCGGCAGCCAATAACATTATGTAGATATCATTTTTCCCGCCAAGTGTATCTTGACTGTGTGGTATATACTAATGTTCAAGAGTTGTGCAGTGTACTGTGTCAACTGCTTGTCTAATTTATGTAAACTACGTCTAATTTCAAAACATGTTTAATTCCATCCTGGGTAAACAATTGGTATTAGCAAGTGTAGTATGTCTCCTGATAGCGGACATCGAAACTGATGAAGTGTCCCATTGCCGTACAGATTTGTGGAATAGCACAAGTTTAATTTCTTACCTTGTGTGTGGCAAATGACAAGCAAATAATATCACATTTAGTAAATCAATATTGAATGTTTGCAGTCTGTAACTGATGTTTGTACCAGCTGCAATTTCCGGCTTCAGCTAAGTTTGAGATGGTGCGCGTCATAGGTAATTGTTGTGCACTTCAACTTGACGTGCAAATGTTTACATTCAAAGCGGTAGTCAATCCTTTCTTATAAACAACCCGGATAATCCAGTCACCCATGTATGCCAACATGTAAGTCGTCCTTTTCTTCAGTGTATAGCCATGGTAATTAGATCGACCAACAATGTGGCACGTGGCTCGTAACATGAAACAGTGAAATCAGCTTGCAAAGAACATGATTGGTGAACGGGGAATCAATTACAATGTCGACGCTCGAGGAAAAGTCAATATCCGTGTTTAATTCCGGAATTTACAAGACAGTCACATCTATTAGTTAGCAGATGAATTAGTTTCTCGTGCCACCGAGAAGGGCCTAATTCCTATATTACATTAACCTTTATCTTCCGCCTTGCCTTTTCCCTACGAACATTTAGTCACCTTCATTTTCCCTTGTGTTCTTCCAATTTCATCCTCTGTCGTTTTCATCCGAATCCGTCGTCTAGAGTTTCCCGTCTTTACAAATCCATGGCGCTCTCCAGATATGTCATAGGCTATTCATATTCTTGAGTGATTCTACCGCCAGCCTTGCATCATTCCAGAATCCACCTTCTTCCTTCTCAAACTTAGAAGCCCACCCGATCTGTTCGGTGTAAGTCACAGCGTCTGTCGTTGTTATTGTATGACGTTTTTACGTTCCCATTGGTTTCTCCTTTTGTTTGTACACTTTCGTGTCCATCTGGGAAAACTCTTTTTCTCTTTTGGTGTCGCGTGCCGTCATGGCATATATCCTTGTTTACTTCTATAGCGCGTTAAATAACTGTTCGCAGCATATACACAGCATTTACTGTACCCTTTCCTTCCACAAACCCACATTGTTCTTAATCTATTTCAGATTGTATTTTCTTCCTCACTCTTTGCATGATAATTCGTAACAAAATCTTTGTGATGTGACTCATTATACTAATTGTTCTATGTTGATCACATTCCAAGGTTCCTGATTTCTTTGGGATTGCAATAAATACAGAATTACATAATTCAGAAGGTATATCTCCAGTATCATATAATTTGTTCAGCAGTCTGGTGACTTGCTCTAATCCAAATTCTTCTAAAGCTTTAATCATTTCTGTTGTGATGTTATCTGCACCGGGAGCCTTGCCAGCTTTCATATGCTTAAGAACATTTTGAACCTCCATCTTTAAAATTGGTGGTCCTTCATTATTAAATCTAACATCATACTTATCCTCTCTGTTATCATTATACAGGTTTTTCACATAATATGTCCATACATGTAGAATCTAATCTTTTTCTATTATGATTTTGCCATCTTTAGTTTTTAGACAGCCTGCTGATGTACTTGTTCTTTTATTAGTAAGTTCCTGAATTCTTTTGTGCACTAATTTGGTATTTTGACTGTTGTGTTGTTTTTCAATTTCTAAGCAATTTTTATCAAGCCATTCTTCTTTTGCCTCCTTACATAATATTCTGACTTGTCTATGACTTTCTTTATATTTGGCAGGATTATTTTGGTTGAGTCTTCTTGTTTCTATTAGTTGTAAAATTTCTTCAGTCATCCATTTCTTACGACCCGCCTTTTTAAATTTTGGAATAGTTGTTTATGCAGCCAAACTGACTGAATTCTTCAACATGTCCCATTGATCATCCACATCTTGGAATAGGATCTCTAGATCAGACAATATATCAAATCTGTTCTGTACTTCTATGTTAAATTTGTTTTGTATTTCCTTGTCATTACTCAATGTACACAAATCATATTTAGTGTTTCCTATTATATACTTGACTTTCTTTAACTTTACCCTCAATGTACCTGTAAGTAATCTGTGATCAATTTAACAATCAGCAAAGGGAACTGTTTTTGCAATTGTTAACGCATTTTGAAATCTTCTGCTAATCAGAATATAATCAGTCTGGTTTCTAATTCTTGTCTATAATCTTCTAGGGTGTTGTTTAAACCAGGTGTTTCCTACAATCATTTCCTGCTCTTTTGCCCACTCTACAAGTCCGTATCCTCTTTCATTTCTCTCTAGTTTAGTTTAGTTTAGTCGAGTCGATGGATCAACATCACGGCACACGGGTGTAACCCATAAGTACTCCGTTCTCCTCCTAACTCAAACCTGAGTCTGGAGAAACTCAACTCATTGCACGAACTCCGTAGCACCGGCGAGGATCCTGAAATACTTTGGGTAGATTTTTAACTCGAAATTTTGCCGTTAGGCTACTCTTTTTCGATTTCCAACTGCCAAGGGATGTTTTACGTGCGCAACAATACACACGGGCGTCCAATCTCACTAACCAGAGACCAGGGGAAATGTTATTACTAGAAGTCCATGTGAAAAAATCCCGGTCCTCACTGGGGCTTGAACCCAAGACCTCCAGCACTCGAGGTGGACACCATACCTCGAGACCACGCAGCCCCCTTTCATTTCTCTCTCCTAAACAATAGTTTCCTACTGTGTATCTATCACCTTGATTTCCTACTTTTGCATTGAAGTCCCCCGTTATGATGTTTATTTCTGAATGTTTACATTTCTTTAAAGCAGAATCTATGTCATTATAAAATTCCTCTACACTATCTTCACTTGATTCCCCTGTTGGGGCATATACTTGAATAAAGTTTATGCTAATATGTCTGCCGCTTAATTTAACTAGTAGAACTCTGTCTGACACGGCCCTCTATCCTTGAACAGATTTGGATGATTGCCGGTTCAAGATAATTGCTACCCCCCTTTGTCGATCTTCTCCTCCAGAATAAATAATCTTAAAATCTTCATAAGTTTGGTAATTTCTGTTACTCTAGGGATATTATGACATGTTTATGTTGAGTTAATAGCTATTGGCATATGTGTAAAACCTGTCATTACTGCCAATAGTACCTTGCAGTGTAGGTCAGAGGTTGTTGTTGTGGGGTGGGGGGGGGGGGGTGAGGGGGTCTTGAGCCTGGGGAATTAAGATCATCTGGCTAGTGCAGTCACTGTGAACTGTGCAGGTTAGGGTTTTCTTGAGAAGAAAATATTGAGCAATGGCATTTTCTGCAAATGGTCTTGAGACTACTTATCTCTGTAAACAATTTTATAAAGAAACCTCACTACTGATTTGCACATATACTTTTGGTAGAAAATGTACAAACAAAATAGCAAGCATCATGTCCTGTGTTTGCTATTGTTGGTTCAAGATATGAGAAAGAACTGATCAAGCCTTGAAAGTTCTTGAATAGTCTTATGTAATAACATGTTGCAATTCACAATCTGTTGAGTTTCTACTGTTTGATGTGAAAATAAAATAAAGTACCCTCTTACATAGAGCATACAGTGTCGGACCCATATTGTTATAGACCAATGGGCACTTGGTGAGTGATGTGATCAGTCTCTCGCCGGCCGCTTTTACTTCCCTAGTACCCATTTTAGGTTGAGTCAGCCTTGGAGCCAATGGTAAATTTAAATATTGAGCACAACCTACTACTGGCAACGCTGATCGTATTCTGGTATGAACCTAAGGCCTATCCACGTCAATATGGAAGCACTATACTCGAGTTTCGCTCTCGTTTGAGCTCGTCAGTAGTGTATATCCCTGACCGGATCCGGAAGCAAGCCCCGGATCACTGGCGTGTGAAGCGGATGCTGGACACGCCAAATTATCATAACAGAATATCACAACGTTACCCATCGTAGGCTATGCTCAAGATTGCCCAATCGCCTCGACTGACGTCCGTCAATCGATGTGGACCCGAACGATCAGGACTTCTCACTTGCAAGGAACACCAGGCCTCCTAAATCCAGTGAGCAATAATCAAATTGATTATTTGGTTGTTTCGGGATTTGAAATTTAAATATTGAGCACAACCCACTACTGGCAACGCTTATCTTATTCTGGTATGAACCTAAGGCCTATCCACGTCAATATGGAAGCACTATACTCGAGTTTCGCTCTCGTTTGAGCTCGTCAGTAGTGTATATCCCTGACCGGATCCGGAAACAAGCCCTGGATCACTGGCATGTGAAGCTGGTGTGTAACCACGCGGCACACGCTGGACACGCCAAAATATCATAACAGAATATCACAACGTTACCCATCGTAGGCTCAAGATTGCCCAATCGCCGCGACTGACGTCCGTCAATCGATGTGGACCCAAACGATCAGAACTTCGCCCAGGTAAATGTAAATATATTACTGAGTGCCTAGTGCCAAAACGCTGCCACGGTTCTCACCCTTTGATTTACTTAACTTTATATTATTGTGTTAAGACATGAACAATGTGTTGTAATTATTTGATTATTTCTGACTTAATCAGTTATTTAATGTTCTGAAATAGTCTGATGGACTCCAAATCTGTAAAAATCAATTTCTCTACATGGAGGTTTGTGTTTAATAAATAATGTAATGCTAACAGTTTATATCACATTGTATTTAACTTTATCAAGCTGTGTTTTGTCATACAAAGACATTTTTAGACTTACCATGTGAAGGGGACACATGAACATAGATTGTGACAACAGGAAATTTGGAGGGGAAGAAAGACACTGGAAGACATGAAGAAAAGTTAGATAGCTTGAAATAGTGACATGGGGAAACATCAGTATTGAAAATGATTGACAGTATATGAGACAGGATAAGCAGTATGTCAGACAGGGGAAGCAGTACATGAGACAGGAGGCTGTTTGAAAAACAGAACAGTCAGTGCCATAAGACATGAATATATGAAGAAGAATCCAACATTTGTCTTGTAGATAAGTTTTTGTAGTATACTGTACAGAAAAATGGAAATAAAATTTGAAATATTGTTTGTCTCTGTGTTTGTAATTTTTGTGATTCTATTCTAATTATTAAAGCAGAAAGAAGGCTACTAATGTACTATGAAGCACTCCCTAGCACAGACAATAATACTGATCATAGATCAGTTATAATAAAACACGCAATGAAATAAGAAACAAAAAGGTAACAACAGACACTTTCAATTGTAGGAGTCATCAGAAAAATGTCAAAAGTGAATTAAAACAAGAAATCAAAACACTACATAAGACCCTCCCTGATGAGTTCTCAAGTGTAGATAAGTAATGGACACGCCATGCTTGACACACTTGAAAATAAATATGGAACCAAGAAAGTAAGGCAGCATCTAGAACACACACATTCAGAACTGCACGGTGGAGTTAAAGATAGCATATCAATAAAGAAGGTTAAAAAGTAAGTAGCATATCCTTTACAGGACGTTGCGGTCAACTCCAGCATTTAAAAGCTGTTTTTTATTTGCTAGGAGAAGAACAGTGTGGGTTCGTAGAAGGCAAGGATACAGTAAATGCTGTGTATAGGCTGAGAACATTAATATAACGTTCTATAGAAGCAAATAAAGACCTACATCTTTGCTTTATTGACTACACAGAGGCTTTGATAAAGTAAGGCATGTCAACATGATGAGGATGCATGCAGATCTACAAATTGATGGGAAAGACCCTAGACGTGTAGAAAACATATTGGAAACAACAAGCGGCCATAAAGATTGATAATGAAGTAGGTCAATATCAGCCTATTAAGACAGGTGTGCGACAGGGATGTGTAATATCTCCAAATCTGTTTTCCCTATACAGTGAAAATTTGTTCAGAAATGTAGAATATATGCTCTCCAATGGTGTTTCCACCTTGGCGGGGTGGCGAAGCTTGAGTTTATCAATGACCCTGAGATCTATGCCGGCGGTAGCATAGCTACCAGCAGAGCCAGCTACCAAAGCCGGGCAGGTCAAAGGGTAGAGAACAGACAAAAAGAAAAACACCCTAGTCCTCCAGGTTGGGGGTTGAAGCATGGGGTTAACATCCTCACCTTTGTAAAAACTATTTTGTTACGAAACGATAAATAAGCCTCGAATTCAGACTGAATTATGTGGACAACGACCTTGGAACGTTAAAAGATTTTTGAGATTTGGAACATGGAATGTACGGACACTATATCGAGTTGGAGCGGCCGAAGAACTAACCCGGGAGCTGGTTGAATATCACTTGGATATAACAGCAATTCAAGAAATAAGGTGGCCAGGAGAGGGTACTTTAGAACAAAATGGAATGAATGTAATATATGGAGGAAACACCCAAAATAAACATGAATTAAGAACAGGATTTGTCATCAAAAATGTTATGGGGGAACATTCTAAAATTTAAAGCTGTTAATGACAGGATTAGTAAATTACGAATAAAAGGTAAATGGAAAAATATAACGATGATTAATGTACATGCACCTACTGAAGAGAAAGAAGATGATATTAAAGAAGACTTTTATAATGATCTGGAAGATGTCATAGAAGAAACCCTCAAACAGGAAATCCTGATTGTGCTGGGAGACTTCAATGAAAACATAGGTAGAGAGCAAACTTATAAAAAAAAGTTGCCGGTTTGGAAAGCCTACATACAACTTCAAATGACAATGGATGGAGAGTCATCAACCTAGCAGAAGCCAAAGGACTGCAGATCAGCAGTACCAGACTGCAATGAAAGGATATACATAAACAAACTTAAAAATCAGGTGACAAGAGAACCTATAATCAAATAAATCACATTTTAATTAACAACAAAAATGCATCAAACATACAACAAGTTAGAAGTTATAGAGGAACTGAGTGCCACAGCGACCACTTCCTCGTTGGAGCAAAATTTAAAATACAACTTAAGAGAGCTTTCTATGCTAAACTACAAAGGTTACACCCAACATATAACAGAGAAAGACTACAAGAAAGTACAGTCAAAGAAAAATGTGCAGATGAAATAAAATGTAAACTTGAAATTCTACAAAACCCGTTGGAGGAAAGCGTTGACCAAACTTGGTTGAACATCAAGAATACAATTCAAACTACCGCAGAAGAATGTCTCGGTGTGTTAACCACGCATAGAAAGAACAGATGGTTGAATCAAAAATGTGAAGAAGCAGTCATTAGAAAAAATAATGCCAGACAGTTGTGGTTAAATGACATCAACAACATCCAAAATGAAGACCAATATAGAGCTGAATGCAAAGAGGCTACAAAAATATTTCGGCAGCAGAAGCAAGAGACAGCAAGACGTCCAGGCGATGAGGACAGTGCTATTGATCTGGCGCTGGTTTCTCCTTCACTCACTACAGTATGTAGATGGGGTGTACTGGGACACCACGGCAGCGACTACCACCCTTGCAGCATATTGGCGGAGAAAGGCAGAACCATGCAGCACAAGCTAACAGTCAAGACTTTCCAGTATGACAGTACAGGGCAAGATGTGGTGTGTAAAATAAGACGTGAATAGCGCAGAAAGATTCAGGGCAGGCAAAAAAGCTGGGAGCAGCTACCTTGGTGGAATTTCGAGGTGGAGAAGACTTGGGTGGATAAGCGTAGTGCTGTAAGGAGATGGCAAAATGCCAAGAAGAACAGAGCTGTCCATCCTAGTCCCTGCATGCCTTTGGAAAGAGAGATGCACACAATAGTAAGCTATTTTTAAAAAAAAACTGGGCAAGGTGGTTAAAAGTGAAAAAATGGGCAGAGGTGTGTCAAAGAGTAAGCACAGACAAGTCACTGAAATTATTCTGGCGACTACATAAAAGCATGAGTGGGGTAGTCAAAAATAAGAGCATTTCTGACTTCCAAGGTGCTGACCTCATCTGGCAGAGGACTGACGAGGACAAGGGCAAAGCCCTCTTTGAACGCTATTTATAGCAGAGCAACCAGACAGACTTGGGAGGCCAAAATCTTGCCAAGGAGGTCACCTCAGACAGGTGCAAGGCCAAGAACACTTCGGATGAAGACACAGTGACAGTGAAAGAAATCAAGGCTGTGTTTCGACGATCAAAAAACAACGCTCCAGGGCCTGGTGGCATAATATACGACGACATCAATAGGTGTACCAACAACGAGCTAGAGAAACTAGCAGACATGTACAACAACAGTAAAGGGAGTGCTAGCATCAAAGAGGAGTGGTTACACTGCTATCTGATTCCCTTGCCGAAGCCTGGCAAAGACCACACAACAATTCAGGAATATCGAGTTATAACCATGCAGAATACAATAGGCAAGCTGCTGGAGAAGTTAATTGCCAGGAAAATATCAAGCCAGCTAGAGGGGCAAGGTGTTTTCCCACCTACCCTGGGTAGGTACCATCCAAAAAGAGAAACCTGGAAGAATGCAGCAGATTTTGCCCATGATGTCTAAGAAGGTTTCCACTCAAGCATTGAAACCTTTGCTGCAGCGATTGATCTTGAGGACGCGTACAACTGAGTACGATTGGATTATTTAATGCTTCGGCTTCTTGAACTCAAAATAAGTCCATCCCTCCTTAGTTGGATCTCTGCAGCCCTCTTCCAACGGAAAGTAGTTTTTAGATGTGGCAGTTGGACTTCGGAACCAACAACAATATATTCTGGCCTACCACAGGGATCACCATTATCTCCGGTACTGTTCAATGCCTACCAGAATCAATAGTGAGCAGATCACTGGACCTGGTAGGACATTCTCATATGCCGATGATGTTTAAGTGTATCGTCAGGTTAAGGATAGAGCTCAGGTTGCTGTGGAACTACAAACCAAACTCAATCGCATAAGTACTTGATGTGATGAGTTGGGGCTATGGTCAACCCAACAAAGGCAACAGTGACTTGGTTCTCGTTGAATAATCATATTGTCAACACTCCAACACCAACTGTAAAGCTGTGTTCAGAGACGGTGGAAAGAACGCAGGCAATGAATTACCTGGGGATACGGTTTGATCGAAGCCTTGCTTATAATGAGCACATAGAACAGGTGATAACAAAGGCCAAGCGGGGTTTGGCTGCGATGCGGATGATGGCGGTAGCAAACTGTGAGCAGCGCCATCTATGTCTTCTGTTCGAGGGACTGGTCATGTCTGTTTTTGAATACGCTATGGCAATCCTGACTCTCAGCCGTAAGCAGATATAAAGGATGGAAAGGATAAGAATGAAGCTATGCGCATTATTCTTGGGTGTACAAGAGATACAGCATGCAGGGCGATGCGCTACCTTCTTGATTTTCCAACCATTGAAGACAGAATACAACTTTGCAGAGCACGCGCCTACCTCAGAGTTAACGCAAACAAACAACATCCACTGCTGTAGTGAAATTATGAAGGTGAAGGGCAGCAGGTTAAAAAGAGGACGGTCGTGGATGGGTCAATGTGTCAGAAACCACATTTTCAGAGCCGTTAGATGTTTTTAAACTTGTCTGCTCATTGTCCACGCTTCACATCCATACAAAAGTAGAGGTTCTATGTAGCACTTCAACACTCTTTTTCTAGTTGCAAATGACATCTTTTTTATTGGTCAGTATCTTTTCCATCTTGCAAAAGGCTACCTTCGCTATGGCGATTCTTGTTTTAATCTCTTCAAGGCATCTCCCATCAAATGTTATTACTGTTCCGAGATAACTGTACCGATTCACTTGTCGATTCCCATTTACTTGTATATTACATTGTGGTATATCCTTCTTCCTAGTGACGACCATAATCTGTCTTCTTACAATTTAATTCTAACCCTAGTTCAGTGTGTGCAACAACCCCATCTACTAAATGTTGTTCATTGTCTGCAATCAATACTGAATCATCCGCATATCTAATGACTAATGTTATTGATGTTTTGTCTCCCAATGGTGATTCCTCTCATATCTTCTACTTCTTCTTCTTCAGCATTCCGAGCCATTGAGGTTCTTTGCTGCAGATACAAGCCGTCTGCATTCGTCTCTCTGGTTGACCTTCGCTTGCCAGTCGCTGATTCAAAGTGCTTGTAAGTCTGAATGTGTATTATCTCTCCACCGTCTTCTTGGTCTACCTCAGGATCTACGGTCATTTATTTCCTGAGTGTAAGCGAGTTTTGTTTCCCTATTATCTTCCATTCTTTCCATATGCCTCTGCCATTGCAGTCTATTAGCCTTAATGATACCAGTGATTAGCGGGGACCTAAACAGATCATTAATGTCTTTGTTGCTTCTTCTTTTCTACTCTCCACTTTGTGTATCCCTAATGGACCCAAAGATGCGTCTTAATACTTTGTTCTCAAATTCTCAAAGGTTTGTAACAAGGCTTCGTGTCCTTTAGTTGTACTGTAGGTTTCAGGGCCATACAGCACAACTGGTCTGTCATGAAATTGCTGAGAGGAGTTCATCTGGTAAAGCTCCCGAAAGCCTGTTCTCTCGTTCCCTCAGCCTAAAACAACTGACCTAGTCTAAGCGAGATAATCGAGGTATTATCTTACTCCACCTGAGGGCGATTGGTGGCCCTTGGCTTCTGGACAATTCGGCTGAGTGACGCTCAACCCACGTGTTCCGGTCACACATGCGTGGTGGAAGATCTCAGCACAAAGACGGGCAGTTGTGGGCTGACCGAGACAGTGAACGGTTGTGAAGTGCTGTGCGCTGTTTTTCGCTAAACTTGGGAGAGAGGTGGCCGATGTCTTTTGCCTTTTTGAAGAAAGCCGACATACAATCCCGAAGTAGGATGATGGCTCCTCAATTCTGCCAGCTTTCACAAACTAAGGTACGTTTCATACATTAATAGAATTTACGAGTGTCGAAGCGCGATTGTTTGTACACGTGTGTGCTGACCGTCAAGGAGAAATCGATCAGGTGTGACCGAAGCGGGCTTGTGTTTGTACAAGTATTTATTTACCACCCTGTTTGGTACGGTGACTAGAGCGCGGGTGTTTCCTCACGAAATGTTATGGGACCTCGGCCCAGCTACATGACCGCGTAAACAGAGTTCACACCTGGGCGGTTTAGAACTCCAGCATAGTGCGCGTCAGCGGAGTGGAAGCGGTGCCGGAGCGCAACCGAAAGTTGCGGAAGGCATTAAATAGACCCCGACGTGTGGGGTATCGGCGAACTCGGTTCGACGAGACGAACCTCGTGCGACGTTCGCCGGACGTGTCGAAGGTCATTGAAAGGACATCGCGGGTGTCGACAGTCGTATCATTTGGTGAGGCGACCACTGGATTTTTCTTGGCTTTCCGTACATCTGTTGTTAAGTAGTCGCCTTAAAGGAACACCATCTTAATATATAGTGGGTTCCCGAGAGGTTGACACAGGGGAAACTGGAGGGATGCGACAGAGCTGGTCACAGCAAACTGAACCCCGTTCCAAATGCTCTAGCCCTAACTGGGGGAGGGAGAACGGGATGTAGGCTTCCGCTACAAGGGGATTTCCCTGTATAATTAATTATTCTCCTGAATCGACGTTACAGTTCCGGGAACCCTATTGTATAGTGGTTAATCACAAAAAGAACCAGGGAGAGGGGGGATACCTCAGAGGAAGTAGAGGGAGGCTGTCATCGGCCCTCCTTTAGGGCCGTTGTGTCTCTAGGTACTATTAACCCACTAATCTGGTGTGTTGTGTCATTTAGAGGTCTTTTCAGGGCAGAACCAGTTCGCAGACACCATGACCAGATATCCAACCCTACTCTACGCCAATCCCGTTTGTTGGACAATTCGGCCAGCGCTTGTTAGGACACAGACCTAGTTCATCTTCGTCAGTGGATCCTGGCCTGTGAGGGTGCCGGCCGTGTCATGGCGACACCGGCCTATGCTGAGTACACATACATGGGTAAAGTTTACCCACTGGTGGTAAGTCTGAGTCACGCTATTCATACATGGCGTTGTCTTTGATAGGTTCTACCTTGTGAGAGACCTAAGGGACGAGACCAGAGAGAGATGACTTGGTGACGGCGGTAGCATTGCTAGCTTACCTGCGTGACGTGAGGTGACGCTTCTACACAGCACCACGTCGCAGCGAAGTCTCAACTACGCCACAGTCCAGTCCCAGTCGTCGGTCTAAGTTGAACTTCCGTCAGTCCACCTGGTATTATGAGGTCTACGCACGGGCGAGTATATTTTCCTCGTGTATGTGAACAGTATGACATTGTGACCCACTAGCCCAACTATTAGGGTAGAACTACATCACCTTTTACGTCAGGATGGCCTGGTGTTTCAGGAACGGTCTGAAACTTCATGATATGAAGTCTCGTGACATTAGCTACAGAGTCACCGGCTACTGATCTTTAATGTGAGTACTGGATCATAGCCCTTGACTTTTGTCAACTCCAAGTGCTTATAGGACTGGTGATCGGAATCGTGATAACTACAGGGGTCACCAGCTATTTCCGTGAACTTGAACTGTGTTATACGGTGGCTTCCACGGACAGTTATTTATCTCCAGCCTTACCAGTGAACGTTTAGTTGATTGGCCTCAGGTACTTCTACAGAAATGTTATTCAGACGTCATCACCTACCCAAGCTACTCGGAGTCACCACCTCTACCCGATAGTCAGTCCAACTGAGTCTACACCTAGCCAGAGACGCTCGAAGCTGAGTGAAAAGATGAGTTATCTCTTTAACCATGTGGTATCGTGCTCGGTGTACAGTGATGAGTAAGACGGCCTGAGGATAACCCAGATAGCCATGTCTTCTATCGCCTGGCGGTTGCCAGTATTCTCTCATGGACATTTTCATTGTTGTCATTCATCTTGTACATTATACCATCTAGTCAGTATGTGTAGATACCAGAGTTGTGTCGTCTGTTCTGGATGCGAGGTGAAAGAGGTATAGTCCCGCGGTTGATAGTGAGAGAGACAGGAATCCAAGGGCTGGTGGGGTCTGTAGACTGAGATTGATCTTATTCCCAGAGTGCCTCTATCCCGTTAGTAAGGTGTGATAGTATCCTCCCCTCACCCCAAGGGAATACCATTACCTATATACCTATTGTATAGAGTTTAATCACAAAAAGAACCAGGAAGAGGGGGAATACCTCAGAGGAAGTGGCGGCCCTCCTTCAGGGCCATTGTGTCTCTAGGTACTATTATTTACCATTTGAAATCCTTAGAGAAGTCGGGCTCACCGCTCGCCCAACCAAGTGCATGGTTGGTTACCAGACGCTGGAATTTCTAGGTCACAGTGAACTTTGAGTTCAGTGTTTTGTATATTGTGATCTTGGTGTTACGAGATAGCGCATTTGATTTTAGCAGATGTTGTAGTGCAGTGGTTCTCAACCTTTTTGGCCCGTGCCCCCCCCCCCCCTTCATCATATTTTCAGAACGTCATTCCCCCCTTCCTATAAAAAATTTGGCCCGTGCTCCCCTTCACCATATTTTCAGATCGTCATTCTCCCCCCCCCCCCTTTCATATTTCCTACCTAAAAATCCCCCACCCCTACACAGTACTACGTAAAAATGGAAGGTAAATGTAATAGAATATACTAAAACAAGTCTAGACATCCACATAAAACGTGATTTGTGGGTCTACTTACTTTATAAAATGAGTTTTAGAAGGATGAGACGTACATAACTGTAAAGTATGATGGGAAAAACAATATCAAGTAATCGGTTCTTGTATTAACGAGATCTTGAAATGGTCTTCATTTCCCCCCCCCCCCCCCCCGGAAACCCTAAAATTCCCCCGGGGGGGGGGGGGGATTCCCCACCGGTTGAGAACCACTGTTGTAGTGCACAGTATATCTTATTTCCAGAGTTGATTCTAGCTTGTATTTCTTCCCTTATTATGTTGGAGCAGTTGAAGATTGTACCCAGGTATTTGTATGTTTCCGTTCTTTTAACGGTCATATTATCTATTTGTATTTGACCAGAGCTTTTAGCCATTCCGTCTCTTGAAATTACCATATATTCTGTCTTATCTTGGTTGATAATCAGCCCCAAATGTTGAGCTTTTTCCTTAAGTGAGTCAATATTTCCAGTGTCTTTTGTTCATTTTCCTCTATAATATCTATATCATCTGCATAACCAAGTAGTTTGGATGTTCCTCCAATAGCACATTCCTCCTTTACCTTCCTTACAACTTTCTCTAGAGCCAGATTGAAAAGGAGCAGCGATAGTGCATCACCCTGTTTCAAGCCAGATGTTATTTGGAAAGGGTCTGATTTCCTGCCTTTATATGTTACTATATTATAAGTATCTTCCATGCATAGTCTGGTCATGTTGATTAACTTCCTTTGTATTCCAAATTCCCGCATAGCATTCCATAGACTATTCCTATGGAAGTAGTGTAAGTGAGGCTCCATCCAGCGCATTTTTGAGGAGGGAATCGATATTCCTCCTCCTCCTCCTCCTCCTCAAAGGGCGATAACTCTTTTTTTCCCCAAAAAGGTAGGCGTGGTCAAGTGACTCATCATAGGTGACGTGGTCTAGTGACTCATCATAGGTGGTGTGCGTGCTCAGAGTGGGCGTGGTCAAGTAATTGTAGGTACGACATAAAAAAATACAACATAAAACATCAATAAAGAAAACAAACGATTCAAGTAAGGTATATAATAATTTTAATAAAACATATATAGAAAAGAAGAAGGAAAAAAAAAAGAAAAAAAAAGAAGAAAAAAAAAAAACATAGTCAAGTGACCCCTTAAATTATAGGTAAGGGTGTGCGATGACGTGCTCAAGTGGTGGTCAAGAGGTGGTCAAGAGGTGGTCAAGCGGTCAAGAGGTGGTCAAGTGACCCCTTAAATTGTATGGGATGGTACGTGTAGTGACGTGGTGATGATCAAGAGGTGGTCAAGTGGTGGTCAGGGTGTGGTCAAGTGGTGGTAAAGATGTGGTCAAGTGGTCGAGTGACCACTTAAATTGTCGGGGAAAGTAGGTGTAGTGATATGGTGATGATTAAAGGGTGGTAAATTAGTGTTCAAGCAGTGGTCAAGCAGTGGTCAAGTGAGGAAAATTTTAGTGGAAAGTAGTTGTAATGATATGGTGATGATTAAAGGGTGGTAAATTAGTGGTCAAGCAGTGGTCAAGTGGTCGAGTGACCACTTAAATTGTCGGGGAAAGTAGTTGTAATGATATGGTGATGATTAAAGGGTGGTAAATTAGTGGTCAAGAGGTGGTCAAGCGGTGGTCAAGGGGTGGTCAAGTGGTTAAATGACCCCTTAAATTGTTGGGGAGAGTACTGTAGTGACGTGGTGATGATCAAGAGGTGGTCAAGTGGTGGTCAGGGTGTGGTCAAGTGGTGGTCAAGATGTGGTCAAGTGGTCGAGTGACCCCTTAAATTGTCAGGGAAAGTGAGTGTATTAAGTTGGTGATGATCGTGAGGTGGTCAAGTAGTGGTCAAGCAGTGGTCAAGTGGTCGAAGTGACCACTTAAATTGTCGGGGAAAGTAGTTGTAATGATATGGTGATGATTAAAGGGTGGTAAATTAGTGGTCAAGAGGTGGTCAAGCGGTGGTCAAGGGGTGTCAAGTGGTCAAATGACCCCTTAAATTGTTGGGGAGAGTACGTGTAGTGACGTGGTGATGATCAAGAGGTGGTCAAGTGGTGGTCAGGGTGTGGTCAAGTGGTGGTCAAGCGGTGGTCAAGTGGTCGAGTGACCACATAAATTGTAGAGGAGAGTAGGTGTAGTGACATGGTGATGATCAAGAGGTGGTCAAGTTGTTAGGTCTAGAGGTTGGGGTGTCTCAGTCATGAAGTATCAAACTGTCTGCTCTGGGAAGGATGTCGCTGATCAGGGCGAGTAGGTTCTAATACGTTTATCGCTATTGTCTATAATTGGCGTGGTTGTATAGTAATAATAGTAGAGTTGTTTCGTAGTAATGTTAGTCATCATTATCAAGGGGCATGTTAGGTGATATTTATATCGGTAGTAGTAGTACCAGTAGTAGCAATACCAACAATAGTACTAATTATCATCATCGTCACGTGTCTTACCAACGGACGTACCACCCACACATTGCGATCTCCAACAACATTAAACAATTCCGGGGTTGACTCACAATACAGAAATCCCCAATTAACGGCATTACCTTCATGTAATGGTGGTACTCACAGTACCAATAGCACCAGTAGTAATAGTCACCAACATCAGCAAGAGACTTATCGCCTGACATTGGTCAGTATGACACTCCATAAACTATGATCTCCGACACCATGGATACAAATAGTAATAATATTGGTAATAGTAGTAGTGGTAGTAGTAGTAGTAGTAGTAGTAGTAGTAGTAGGTAGTAGTAGTAGTAGGTGGTGGTGGTGGTGGTGGTGGTGGTGGTGGTGGTGGTGGTGGTGGTGGTGGTGGTGGTGGTGGTGGTGGTGGTGGTGGTGGTGGTGGTGGTGGTGGTGGTGGTGGTGGTGGTGGTGGTGGTAATAGTAGGAGTAGTAGAATAGCGAGGGTGCTTGTTGTTTCACTAAGTATTTGTATATCGTATGTAGTATAAAGCTAGTTTGTGTTGTATGCCATGTAAGGTGTTACTGAAATATCTGTATTCTATAGTTCTAAGAGGTGTTGACGTCATAACCCACCACTCTATCATCTTATTGATAGTGTCTCCAGTGCCACGAAAAAGGCTCATTGTGAGATATCGATCATTTCTCAAAGCGACAGCATCCGGGGTGCATGCCCATTACGAGCAAACATCGATACGCCACTTAAAAGGCAACGACAAGGCAAAATGGCGTCGAATACAGTGTAACGTACAAAACTTATGAGGTCATCGGTTGTCCATTCCATCATGGTCGACAAATAGGCGCTCACTAACTTCACAATAGGCTCACTCAAATAAACATATAGGATGATAAGGCACCGACCCAAATGTGAAAAATGTCGGCCAAATACAGAAATAGTTCGTCCACATGTATGCAAACTAGGAAAATGTGTTAGTCGAACGGGACATATATTGACCAAGTAGGGAAATTTGAGAGCCATAAGTGAAAAAATATAATCCAAAGAGAGGAATATCTCATTCCAACTTATAAAAAGAAGGAAAATTCTCAACCAAATGAGAAAAAGTTAGACCAAGTATAGTAACATCGCAACCAAACTTATGAAAAGTAGGAAACTTTGTTAGCCAAAGCGAAAAAACCTAGGTCAAGTAGGAAAATCTGTTAGCCAAATATAAAAAATGTCGGCCAAATACAGAAATAGCTCGTCCACACGTATGCAAACTAGGAAAATTTGTTAGTCGAACAGGATAAAATATTGCCCAAGTAGGGAAATTTGAGAGCCATAAGTGAAAAAATATAATCCAAAGAGATGAATATCTCGTTCCAACTTATAAAAAGAATGAAAATTCTCAACCAAATGAGAAAAAGTTAGACCAAGTATAGTAACATCGCAACCAAATTTATGAAAAGTAGGAAACTTTGTTAGCCAAAGCGAAAAAACCTAGGTCAAGTAGGAAAATCTGTTAGCCAAATGTAAAAAATGTCGGCCAAATACAGAAATACCTCGTCCGCACGTATGCAAACAAGGAAAGGTTGTTAGCCAGATAGGAAAAATATTGCCCAAGTAGGAAAATTTGATAGCCAAATGTAAAAAAAAAAAAATATCACCCAAAGAGAGGAATATCTCGGCCAGACTTATAAAAAGTAGGAGAACTATGTGCCAAATGGGAAAAAGTTAGGCCAAATACAGAAATATATCAACCAAACATATAAAAAATAGGAAAATTGATAACCAAACGGGAAATATATTGACCAACTAGGGAAATGTGTTACTCAAAGAGGAAAAATAATGACCAAGTAACGAAATACATCGCTCAAGCTTATGAAAACTACGAAACTTTGTTAGCCAAATGGAAGAAACCTTGGTCAAGTAGGAAAAATCTGTTAACCAATTGTGAAAAATGTTGGCCAAATGCAGAAATAGTTCGGCCACACGTATGCAAACAAGGAAAGGTTGTTAGCCAGATAGGAAAAGTATTAACCAAGTAAGAAAATGTGATAGCCAAAGGTGAAAAAATATCAGACAAAGAGAGAAATATCTCATCCAAACTTATAAAAAGAAGGAAAATTCTCAACCAAATGAGAAAAAGTTAGACCAAATATAGTAACATCTCAACCAAACTTATGAAAAGTAGGAAACTTTGTTAGCCAACGAGAATAAAAACCTAGGTCAAGTAGGAAAATCTGTTAGCCAAATGTAAAAAATGTCGGCCAAATACAGAAATACCTCGTCCGCACTTATTAAAATTAGGAAAACTTTGTTAGCCAAATAGTAAAAATATTGCCCAAGTAGGAAAATTTGATAGCCAAAAGTACAAAAAATATCACCCAAAGAGAGGAATATCTCGGCCAGAGTTATAAAAAGTAGGAGAACTATTTGCCAAATGGGAAAAAGTTAGGCCAAATACAGAAATATCTCAAACAAACATATAAAAAATAGGAAAATTGATAACCAAACGGGAACTATATTGACCAACTAGGGACATGTGTTACTCAAAGAGGAAAAATAATGACCAAGTAACGAAATACATCGCTCAAACTTATGAAAACTAGGAAACTTTGTTAGCCAAAGTGAAAAAAACCTTGGTCAAGTAGGAAAATCTGTTAGCCAAATGTGAAAAATGTCGGACAAATGCAGAAATAGTTCGGTCACACATATGCAAACTAGGAAAAATTGTTAGCCAGATAGGAAAAGTATTGGCCAAGTAGGAAAATTTGAAAGCCAAATGTGAAAAAAGATCACCCAAAGAGAGAAATATTGCGAACAATGTCGGCCAAATACAGAAATTTCTCAACCAAACTCATGAAAAGTAGGAACACAACTTGGCCACTTGTTCTTACAAACTTGCTCGCTGGCTCAAACAATCTGTCCTCTTGCTATTACAATCGGTCGACCTATCCTATCAACTCACACACTTACCATAACAACTGTCCCTTTTCCCCAACAACGTGTCCATCGACTCTCTCATATTATCGACTCGCCCTATCAACTTACCCACTGACTCTAACAACTTCCCCACAGGGGCTCACAAAATTTCCACTTGTTATTACAAACTGTCGACAGTCTCGCCCAAATTACCACTTACTCTTACAAACTGTCCCAACTGCGCGCACAAAGGTGTCCACTTGTGATTTCACGGCCTCCTCATCACATAGATAAGTAGCCCTTATAAAATACAAATGTATCCCACAAGTCATACAGAAGTGTCCCCCATATTGTCATTAAAAAAAATATTTGTGTGTGTAGGTAAGTTCATGTCTTTGGCAGTTCATATTTTGTAAATTCATTTCTTCAGCATAAGATTTGTGTAAGTTCACACCCTCAGCATAAATTTTGTTGTGTAAGTTCATGTCTTCGACAGTTCATGTTTTGCTAAGGCCTAGTTTTAGTGAAAAGGCAGAAGTCTATTGGCTAGAATTTCAACCTGAGTGGTCAAATACTAACACTGCCTGTGGACAGCTATTCTTACCCATGCGCTAAAGTTGAGAAAATGAACTTCCGTTGAATGGAAGCTACCGCAGACTTGACTTATTAAACCCCTCTGGAAGAAGTAGCGGCAGCTTAACCAGGAAAAGATCGAATTAGTTATCCCCCTTAGTCTGGGAATTATGAAAATATATGCTCATACAAGCGATATTACTCATGACGTCATATAAACAAAAATATAAACGATAACAAATGAGGCAGAGCCACAATTGTTATCCTTTATATTTTTGTTATCCCCGTTAATTGGGGATTTCTGTATTGTGAGTCAACCCCGGAATTGTTTAATGTTGTTGGAGATCGCAATGTGTGGGTGGTACGTCCGTTGGTAAGACACGTGACGATGATGATAATTAGTACTATTGTTGGTATTGCTACTACTGGTACTACTACTACCGATATAAATATCACCTAACATGCCCCTTGATAATGATGACTAACATTACTACGAAATAACTCTACTATTATTACTATACAACCACGCCAATTATAGACAATAGCGATAAACGTATTAGAACCTACTCGCCCTGATCAGCGACATCCTTCCCAGAGCAGACAGTTTGATACTTCATGACTGAGACACCCCAACCTCTAGACCTAACAACTTGACCACCTCTTGATCATCACCATGTCACTACACCTACTCTCCTCTACAATTTATGTGGTCACTCGACCACTTGACCACCGCTTGACCACCACTTGACCACACCCTGACCACCACTTGACCACCTCTTGATCATCACCACGTCACTACACGTACTCTCCCCAACAATTTAAGGGGTCATTTAACCACTTGACCACCCCTTGACCACCGCTTGACCACCTCTTGACCACTAATTTACCACCCTTTAATCATCACCATATCATTACAACTACTTTCCCCGACAATTTAAGTGGTCACTCGACCACTTGACCACTGCTTGACCACTACTTGACCACCTCACGATCATCACCAACTTACTACACTTACTTTCCCTGACAATTTAAGGGGTCACTCGACCACTTGACCACATCTTGACCACCACTTGACCACACCCTGACCACCACTTGACCACCTCTTGATCATCACCACGTCACTACACGTACTCTCCCCAACAATTTAAGGGGTCATTTAACCACTTGACCACCCCTTGACCACCGCTTGACCACCTCTTGACCACTAATTTAACACCCTTTAATCATCACCATATCATTACAACTACTTTCCCCGACAATTTAAGTGGTCACTCGACCACTTGACCACTGCTTGACCACTGCTTGACCACTAATTTACCACCCTTTAAGCATCACCATATCATTACAACTACTTTCCACTAAAATTTTCCTCACTTGACCACCACTTGACCACTGCTTGACCACTGCTTGAACACTAATTTACCACCCTTTAATCATCACCATATCACTACACCTACTTTCCCCGACAATTTAAGTGGTCACTCGACCACTTGACCAGATCTTTACCACCACTTGACCACACCCTGACCACCACTTGACCACCTCTTGATCATCACCACGTCACTACACGTACCATCCCATACAATTTAAGGGGTCACTTGACCACCTCTTGTCCGCTTGACCACCTCTTGACCACCTCTTGACCACCACTTGAGCACGTCATCGCACACCCTTACCTATAATTCTTCTTCTTTTCTATATATGTTTTATTAAAATTATTATATACCTTACTTGAATCGTTTGCTTTCTTTATTGATGTTTTATGTTGTATTTTTTTATGTCGTACATACAATTACTTGACCACGCCCACTCTGAGCACGCACACCACCTATGATGAGTCACTAGACCACGTCACCTATGATGAGTCACTTGACCACGCCTACCTTTTTTGGGGGAAAAAAGAGTTATCGCCCTTTGAGGAGGAGGAGGAGGAGGAGGAATATCGATTCCCTCCTCAAAAATGCGCTGGATGGAGCCCCACTTACACTACTTATGGACACTATCATAAGCCTTTTTAAAATCCACAAACATTTTATGGAGATCTCTTTTATATTTCCAACTTTTCTCGGCTATTTGTAAGATAAATATCTGATCTATTGTTGATCTGTTTTGTCTTAAACCCGCCTGATAGTCACCTAATATGTATTCTGAATATGGTTTAAGTCTATTTAGTAATACCGCGGATAGTATCTTATAGCTTATGGACAGGAGTGACATTCCTCTATAATTTTCACATTGGAACTTGTCTCCTTTCTTAAAGATAGGTATCACTTAGACTCTTTCCAGTCAAGGGGGTAATTCTTCTGTTCTCCAGATTTTTATTATTAGTTCGTATAGCTTTAGATGTAATGCATGGCCGCCTGCCTTTATAAATTCAGCAGCAATTCCATCAGTCCCAGTTGCCTTATTGTTTTTAAGTCGTGTTATTACAATTAGGATTTCTTCAAAAGCAAGTTCTTCAATTTGTGGTTCGCACGTTAGAACCGCTTCCTGTGGGAAAGTGATACTTGGAGCTTCATAATTTAGTAATTCAACAAAGTATTCTTTATTATTTCTTACACATTTCCTTATTGATATTTATCATATTCCCATTTTTGTCTTTTAAACCATATGTGTTGTGTCGGTGCTCTCGTGTCATTGACTTCAGTTCTTTAAAAAAAACTTTCTGGATTCGTTTTTCTGGTGATTAGTTTCCATATCTTTGATTATATTGCACATATATTCTCGCTAGTTAGTTAGTTAGTCAACAGATCATCATCATTGCACATCGAACCATTCAGTCCATAAGTGCTCGGATCCCCTCCTCAGCAAATCCCGCAGCATGTAGCGGCTAACGACACCAGTTCTGTGTTTTTTTTTTTATCAATCTTCTTTGGCTTCCTGCGTAGTGTTAATTACAGGCACATTGAGGGTAAAGTTAAAGAAAGTCAAGTATACAGCAGGAAACCCTAAATATGACTTGTGCAAATTGAAAACTGACAAAGAAATACAAGATAATTTTAACATAGAAGTAAAGAACAAATTTGATTTATTGTCTGATCTAGAGATCCTATATCAAGATGTAGATGATCAATGGGAAATGCTGAAGAATTCAATCAGTTGTGCAGCAGAAAAAACTATTCCAAAAGTAAAGAAAGTGGGCCGTAAGACATGGATGACTGAAGAAATTTTACAACTAATGGAAACAAGAAGACAGAACAAAAATAATCCTGCCAAATATGAAGAAATTCACAGAAAAGTCAGAACCTTATGTAGGGAGGCAAAAGAAACATGGCTTGAGGAAAACTGCGAAGAAATTGAAAAACAACACAACAGTAAAAATGCGAAACTAATGCACAAAAGAATCCAGGAGCTTACTAATCAAAGAACACGTACATCAGCAGGCTGCCTAAAGACAAAAGATGGAAGACGTCATAATAGAAAAAAGATCAGATCTTACATGTATGGTCAGATTACGTGAAAAATCTTTATGACAACAGAGACGAACACTACGATGTTCAAAATAATAATGAAGGACCAGCAATTTTGAAGATGGAGGTTCAGAATGCTCTTAACCATATGAAATCTGACAAGACCCCTGGTTCAGACAGCGTCACAACAGAAATGATTAATGCTTTGCCTTTAGAAGAATATGGAATAGATCAAGTTACCAGTCTGCTTAATACAATATATGATACTGGAATTATACCTCATGCATTATGTAATTCTGTATTTATTGCAATCCCAAAGAAATCAGGAGCCTTGGAATGTGATCAACATCGAACAATTAGTATAATGAGTCACGTCACGAAGATTTTGCTAAGTAATTATCATGCAAAGAATTAGGAGGAAAATACAACCTGAAATAGGAGAAGAACAATGTGGGTTTGTAGAAGGAAAGGGTACAGTAAATGCTGTGTATTTACTGAGAACCGTAATTGAACGATCTATAGAAGTAAACAAAGATTTACACCTTTGCTTTATTGACTACACAAAGGCTTTCGATAAAGTGAGACATGTCGACATGACAAGGATGCTTGAAGATCTACAAATTGATGGAAAAGACCTTAGACTTGTAAAAAACATATATTGGAAACAACAAGCTGCCATAAGAGTTCATAATGAAGTAGGCCAATATCAGTCTATTAAGAGAGGTGTGAGACATGGATGTGTAATGTCTCCAGATCTGTTTTCCCTTTACAGTGAAAGTATTTTCAGAAATATTGAAGATATGGAAGGAATCAACATTGGGGGACGATGCATCAATAACATTAGATATACAGACGATACAGTCTTGATTGCAGACATTTAGTAGATGCAGTTCTTACACACAGTGTACAACGAGGGTTAGAATTAAATTGTAAATATACAAAGGTTATGGTCGTCACTAGAAAGAACGAAATACCACAATGTAATATACAAGTAAATGGGAATATTCTTCAACAAGTGAATAGGTACAATTATCTCGGAACAGTAATAACATCTGATGGGAGATGCCTTGAAGAGATTAGAACAAGAATCGCCATGTCTAAGATAGCCTTTAGCAAGATGAAAAACATACTGACCAATAAAAAGATGTCAATTGAAACGAGAAAAAGAGTGTTGAGGTGCTACATAGAACCTGTACTTTTATATGGATGTGAAGCTTGGGCAATAAGCAGTCAAGCTGGAAAACATCTGATGGCTGTAGAAATGTGGTTTCGGAGGAAAATGCAAAGAATATCATGGACAGCCAGAAAGACCAATGAACAGGTCATTCAAGAAAGCAAACGAAGATCGTAAACTGATTAGAGACATTAGACGCAGACAGTTAAATTTTTTGGGAATGTTATGAGAAGAAATGGATTGGAGAACTTGGTGACTACTGGCAAGATCGAAGGGAACAGACCAAGAGGAAGACCTAGAAGCAAATACCTGGATGGCTTGGCCACATGGCATGGTCGAGACAGGAACACGGAGCTGATCCACGACTCTGGTGATCGAGTGAGCTGGCAAAACATGACCGCCCACGCTTATCGGCATAGCACGTGATGGATGGATGGGTAGTGTTCTTGTATGACCACACCTCTTTTAATTTGCTGTTTTCGCAGTTGTAGATTCACAGTCATCACTTGGTTCACGCAAAAGACTTATTTCTCGTAGAACATTCTGAATGTCAGCCTGGTCCATGGCGCGTCCGCCCTCCACCGTAGCCTCACCTGCGAGCTTGTCAGCCCGCTCATTTCCTTGTACTCCCGCATGCCCTGATACGAAGATGAAACTAATCTTTGCCAGCCGAGACCGCTCCAGAGACAGCAGCCATTCTCTTCGAATCCATCCCATCTCTATCCTCTTGATCATGCTCATTGAGTCGCTAAGGAAACATGCCCTAGTGAATGTCTGTGTCTCGAGCCATGGTATTGCTTTACTTACTGCCATGACTTCCATAGTCAGGCTACTTGTGGTCTCAGTGAAAGCACCAGAGTCCTCCTTCACAATTCTCCCTCCGGCCCGAGCCGTAAAGGCCCATGAGTTTCTCACATGTCAGACGACCGACCCATCTTTGTAGATGACAGCATCACTGTCTAGCGAATTCTCGAAAATCAACGCTTGTACTTCAGCCTCCACAGCAGCCGGATATTCTTGTCTGCATTTTCTATCTAGTTGGATGCAAACTGAAAAGGATGTAGCAGAAATCTGTTGGCACTTGTACCCATTCCTCGCCAGGTTCTAAGTCCTCAAGTGAACACACCTGTTGAAGAATGTCTTCGGCTTGACCCATCCACGACCGTCCTCTTTTTAACCTGCTGCCCTTCACCTTCATAATTTCACTATGCAGTGGATGTTGTGTGTTTACGTTAACTCTGAGGTAGGCGCGTGCTCTGCAAACTTGTATTCTCTCTTCAATGGTTGGAAAATCAAGAAGGTAGCGCATCGCCCTGCATGCTGTATCTCTTGTACATCCAAGAATAATGCGCATAGCTTCATTCTGTATCCTTTCTATCTGCTTACGGCTGCAGCTGTACCTTCTCCAGCAGCTTGCCTATTGTATTCTGCATGGTTATAATTCGATATCCCTGAATTTTTTTGTGGTCTTTGTCAGGCTTCGGCAAGGGAATCAGATAGCTGTGTAACCACTCCTCCTTGATGCTAGCACTCCCTATACTGTTGTTGTACATGTCTGCTAGTTTCTTTAGCTCGTTGTCGGTACACCTATTGATGTCGTCGTATCTTATGCCATCAGGCCCTGGAGCGCTGTGTTTTGATCGTCGAAGCACAGCCTTGATTTCTTTCACTGTCACTGTGTCTTCATCCGAAGTGTTCTGGTCCTTGCACCTGTCTGAGGTGACCTCCTTGGCCAGATTTCGGCCTCCCATGTCTGTCTGGTTGCTCTGCTC
This sequence comes from Cepaea nemoralis, assembly GCA_014155875.1. Classification (NCBI taxonomy): domain Eukaryota; kingdom Metazoa; phylum Mollusca; class Gastropoda; order Stylommatophora; family Helicidae; genus Cepaea; species Cepaea nemoralis. The sequence goes on from JACEFZ010003823.1 coordinate 203,212, forward strand.
TAGATAGCGTTCAAAGAGGGCTTTGCCCTTGTTCTCGTCAGTCCTCTGCCAGATGAGGTCAGCACCTTGGAAGTCAGAAATGCTCTTATTCTTGACTACACCACTCATGCTTTTATGTAGTCGCCAGAACAATTTCAGTGACTTGTCTGTGCTTACTCTTTGACACACCTCTGCCCATTTTTCACTTTTAACCACCTGATCAGTGTTTGAAATAGCTTACTTTTTGTGCATCTCTCTTTCTAAGTGCATGCAGGGACTAGGATGACCAGCTCTGTTCTTCTTGGCATTTTGCCATCTCCTTACAGCACTACGCTTATCCATCCAAGCCTTCTCCACCTCGAAATTCCACCAAGGTGGCTGCTCCCAGCTTTTTTTCCTGCCCTGAAGCTTTCTGCGCTTGTCACGTCTTATTTTACTCACCACATCTTGCCCTGTACTGTCATACTGGAAAGTCTTTACCTTTAGCTTGTGCTGCCTGGTTCTGCCTTTCTCCACCAATATGCTGCAAGGGTGGTGGTCGCTGCCGTGGTGTCCTAGGACACCCCATCTACACACTGTAGTGAGTGAAGGTGAAACCAGCGCCAGATCAATAGCACTGTCCTCATCGCCTGGACGGCTTGCTGTCCTGGTGACACAGCCACTGTTGATACAAACCAGGTCAATGGTTTCAAGTGCAGTCTCGAGCTCCTCCCCTTGTATGTTGGAGGAAATGTTTCCCCATGATCTGCCTTTAGCGTTGAAATCGCCACAGAAAATAACATTTCTCTCGTGACCTAATATGCCACTTAAGCACTGCCACTTCTGGGAATCCATACTCGCGTTGCGGGCATAAACATTAACCAACACGAATGGTATACTGGATTGAACTCTCAACGCCTGTATTTGTATATCGTCACTGTCCCAACTGGACATGTCTAGCTCTGACGCCACCATGCTGTCGCGAACGAGAATCACCATTCCCAGATGCCGTCTATTGTAGAAACATTTGAAGCCGGCAATTCGAAGTAGCTGATCGCCCAGTCTCGTCTCCTGGAGCGCTACAATGTCATTCCTGTAAACTAGGGTTTCTAAAATAGAGCCCCGTTGTTTTACGCTGGCACAGTTCCAATACAGAATACGGATATTCCTGAGTCCTAGACGGTGACACTTGAGTCTAAAACGTCTTAAACCACCACGCTTACCTTGTCTCTTTCTGCCTGCCCAGCGTCCACGTCACCTCGTTAGGTTGACTGCTGACCGCTCGGAGAACACACGTTGTTCCGCCATGTTGAAAATGACCAGAGGAAATTATATATAGTATGTTTTGAATGCATTATTGATGTTGAATGTTCCACCATTCTTTCAGATTAGACACTTTTGTTGACGTTGAATGTTTCACCATTCTTTCAGATTAGAAACAGTTTGTTGGCATTACATGCTTATCATTCCCTAGGTTTAGAAGTGAAAAGCTTCCATGCTGATTGTTTTGTTGAAGTGTCTGGGCAGACAGATGATTTCCTAAAATTAAAATGTGACATTTATAAATAGCATTTGCATATGCAGTAACCATTCTTTAAACCAAGAGGTCTTTAGTTTATACATATTTTTTATCGATGATGCAAATAATATCAGTACAATATAAATATTTCATATATTTTTATATGGAAAACAAATTATGACTTTATAACTATGAGTTACACATGCAATTTTGTGCCAGTTTTGTTTTAAAATTAAATGACACGATTTCTTCATTCCCCCACATACTGTTCAATTCCTAGTGTATGCAAACAAAAAGGTATGTGGTATAATACTTCTATAAATGTATTTTTTTGTTTGTCTGTTTGCTCACTCTTAATACTTTAACGGGAATCTTATTAATAATGTTACACACAGTACTTCAAACATGGATTCCAATGGGGCCAGAGGCACGTCTCTTGCTGTCAGATTTGCTTACACACCCTCAGCTAATACTAGCCCATTCTGCAAACTTCGTTCTGAAGTGACAGTGGGCAAATCCTTTAAGAATGTGTTACGTGCACACATTTGAAATCCCAGATATTGTCCCCAGATGTTATAGCAGAGGTCAGCATGGATGAATGGATAAGAGTGCTTGCTCTTAAAGTTCTGGTGTGCTGATGCCGAGACAGCAGGTTCAACCCCTGCACCAGTCAGTTGGACTAAAATGTTGACTCCTTGTTCTTGATTTGTGGATGTAAATTACAAGTCCCTCAGAAGTCAAAGTGGTTCACCTGATGGTGAGGGAGACTGGTACTAGGAAAGCTAATCCACACGCAAAAATCATTCAGAGCACTAGAAGTATTATGGACTGTGCTTGAGTTCAGAACAAACAGACACCAAAACAGAACAGAAAACACGTTATGGTCCATGAAAGGTTTACAGAAATATAACAGCCCTTAGGATAGCAGTTTAGTGAAAAGTTTGCAGAAATCTAACAGCCCTTAGGATAGCAGTTTAGTGAAAAGTTTACAGAAATCTAACAGCCCTTAGGATAGCAGTTTAGTGAAAAGTTTACAGAAATCTAACAGCCCTTAGGATAGCAGTTTAGTGAAAAGTTTACAGAAATCTAACAGCCCTTAGGATAGCAGTTTAGTGAAAAGTTTACAGAAATCTAACAGCCCTTAGGATAGCAGTTTAGTGAAAAGTTTGCAGAAATCTAACAGCCCTTAGGATAGCAGTTTAGTGAAAAGTTTACGGATATCTAACAGCCCTTAGGATAGCAGTTTAGTGAAAAGTTTACGGAAATCTAACAGCCCTTAGGATAGCAGTTTAGTGAAAAGTTTACAGAAATCTAACAGCCCTTAGGATAGCTGTTTTGTCTATTTATGACTATCAAAAGATCAGACATCTGAAAAAGAAGTCAAGAAGAAGATTTGTTTGCCTGATCATTTTGTTCTAAGTGTGAAATTTTTAGTGATTGTGAAACCCTGTTTTCTTGCACCTCTATGTCATCAAATCTGTGAAACCAAAATTTTAATGCTGCTGTTATAGGCATGTTTCAAATTTGAGGTCACTATTGTAGAATCTTTGTTTTCTTTGAATAATGAATGTGAATTCCATGATAAATTCATATTTATAAAATATCAACAAAAGATTATTGAAATGTATTAAGATGGAAGACAGTTTATAGTAGTCACATACTAAAAACTAATTGAGTGAAATGAGTGGCCAAAGGAAAATGGGTAAACAAAAGAACTGGTCAGATCACTTCTTAATGCCACACTCTTCATTGATGAAGATTTTATTGTCACTTGTCAGTTCCCGAATTAGTTCAGAAGTTGTTGATTGAATCTTTCTAAGCTCAGAAATGTCTTCAGTGGAGAGAGAGTTTACTAACTTTTGATCAGGTCAAGGGAACTTTTGGATTTCATGTGGAACATTTTTGTGTAGCTTTCTTGAATCACAACTGCCCAAAGCTTGCTGTGCCAAGAGATCTAAATAAGAACCTAGTGTAACAGTAAAGGGAGCTTAGGAGTTAATGGATGCTGCGCATTCATTAACTAGTGGGAAATCATTAGTTAGTGAACGTGTGTACACGAATGGGTAGACGTATCCAGGGCTTGCACACACGTCACTGGGGGGACTTGGGACTTGGGATTCAACTAGGAAAGATGTCGGTGTTTACCATCATCAGTCAGAAGACGTATGAATTCATTGAATAAACGAATGTTTATCTAACAGCCGAGACTTGTCCACTATATTGACACGAGCCTTCCACACACAGCCTTATCATATCATCACCACACTGTTATACAGGCTGTTTTGGTGCCGTCGACCTCAAGATTTCAAACATGGGATGTCGCGGAGATTGTTGACTAAAGCGAAGAATTTTGTCTGCGTCTAGAGTCGGATGTTATGGAAGTTCTCAAGTAAATTATAAGAGACGCAACAACTGAAAGCCCGCCCAGGGGTAGTTGTTGTGATTTATCAGTGTTTGTTAGGGGATTCTCAGTCAAGGTCAGAAGGTTTGATAATCTTGATTTATAGAGACTGATAATTTTTTATATACCTGACTCACCAATATATAGGGCCTTGATTGCTGATATACGCTGTTTCTTTTGTAGAAGTCAAGAATTGCTATTTTACATTGAAATTCATAAATGATGTAATGATGTTGTCACCACTAGATACATCTTACAACTTATAAAGTCCCGAGGTACGAGAAATAAATTATGTATACAACTGAATGATCAGCTCCAATTGGAACCGAGAAATCTTGAGAATGATAAAATTTATGAGCACGATCTCAGCTCACTGGACTGTTAGAGGTTAAATCAAGGTCGATTTTTACTTTCTGAAATTCTCGAATCAAGGTCGTCAACCGTCACTTCAGCTGAGTGAAGACATTAGGTCTGTTTAACTTGTCTCAAGTCAAAATTGTTTCAGTTGAATTGAACTAACCGTTGTTGGAACGCCACATAACACGTAATGTTCCGAGTGATGAAACAGAGTGGCCATCGTCAGGCTTGAATCAATCCATTGTTGACTTGCTCGTTTTTTGTGAAACGTGTGGATGTTCCAGATGTGCTCCCGTGAAATCTGGTTTTGCTGGAACTGTTAACCGTTCTTGGTTGAAATACAGTGAAGGTGACCTTGCTTGTCTGAAGGTAAAGTCCAGAGTTTTTAGCCAACGCTTAAAATCAATCGATCGATCAATCAGTCAGTCAATCGATCAATCAATCAGTCAACCAATCGATCAATTAATCAAGCAACCAATCGATCAATTAATCAAGCAATCAATCAAGCAATCAATCAAGCAATCAATCAGTCAGTATTGTATCGAGCGTTGTAAATTTAAAGGCCAAACGAGCATAATCAGCGGCATGTAAACAACTGGAAGGAATCGACTTCGATTGAAGTGAGAAATCCAGAGGCTCTTCTTTTTCTGCTCCTTTCAAGTTTGTCGATCAGGGTCCTTTTTTATCAAGACCCTCGGTTGGAATTTTTTCATCAAAATGGTCAATTAGAGTCCCTTTTGTCAGGATTCGCGATTGGAACTGGAACCTTTTTCATCAAGATCATCGGTTGGAGTCTTTTTCGTCTAGTTTAGGTAATGGATAATTTTAGATTAATTAATTGAACAGAATATTTCTTGCTGCTTACTTTGAAATAATATTGTCTGAAAATATTTGTATATTATATTGCTTGATAATTTCCATTATAGATTTTTAGGATGGAGCCCCAAGATTTTTCTCAGGTACTAAGTGGAGTCGGTGGAGCGATATCAAAGTTGGACGCAGTATTAAGACTGCAAAGTGTAATCAGTGATGTTGAGAGATTTAATGGACAGGCGAATCAGTTTAAGAAATGGGTTATTTCTATTGAGAAACATGCTTATCTAGTGAACGCTACAGATGAGGATAAAAAGAATTTAGCATATAGAACTAGTACAAGTCCAGTTTCTGACCATACAAGAAGAAAGCTAGAAGCGGGAGGAGGTGAAACCTGGGAACAATTTAAAGACGACCTCGCACGTAAATACGCGGAAATTACTGATCCACAACACGCATTCTCAGTGTTGCGACAAACGAGACAAAATATACTACAGAAAGTGTACAGCTATACAGTGATAGATTAATCAATTTAGCTGAAGAGTCATTTTTGGGACAGAATGTACGAGCTGAAGAAGTGGAACGGATGTTGGTGGGGATTTTTGTTGATGGGATTAGGTCAGATGGACTGAAATTTAAATTATTGAGAGAGAATCCTGCAAGGTTGTCACAAGCGGTAGATATCGCTATACAAGAAGAAAGCTTGAGGAGAAGGTTTAGATTGAGGGTAGGACGAGAGTTAGGTAGTAGTTCGGAAGATAGAATTGAAGAACCTATGGAAGTAGGACAGTATAGACATGAATGGAGAGGAAGACGAAGAGAAATACAAATGGTACAAGGAAACAGTAACGTATATAATCAAGGTAGAGAAGGACTAGTGAGAAATACTGTAAGAAACATGGGGGGTAACACAAATAACGCAAATGTGGTTTGTTGGGGATGCCACCAACGTGGGCACATTTTTCGCTTCTGTGGTAACATACGTGTCCCATCGAATACACAAAATAATAGAGGTGCTCAGAATAGTACACAGAATAGAACTACAAATAGTAGATCAGCAAATGGGAATTATGGAGAAGTGCAGAGAAATTTTAGAAGGTCAGGAAATCAGGGAAATTGGCATCCCGCTTACTGAACAGGATCGGCAGTAGGGGGGAAAATAGTAAGATCCAAAAGATGAAGCAATGTATTAAAAACCCAAATGATGAGTATAATAGGACATTTAGAAATAATAAACATAAGAAGTTATCTCCCCAAGTTGAGATAAAACAGTTGTCACTAAATATGGTTGATCCTAGCTCATGTATAATAGAAATAGGGAAATATAAAGTTAGAACATTAGTTGACTCGGGAGCGCAAGTTAGCGTGATTAAAGAAACATTTTTATATCGAATGTTAAAAAATTGTAAAATATTTAGAATTCAGGAGAATCTTCATTCGGTAACTGGACACAAATTAGAAGTGCTTGGACAAACGATGATAAATTTTAAATTAGGAGGGATAAATGTTAGGCATATGTTCCATGTGGTCAGGGATTTAAATAGAAATATGATATTGGGTAGAGATTTTTTATTTAAAAATGGAGTGAGACTTTTTTTTTGATTTGCATAAATTAAAATTCCAAGGTGTTTACGTAGATTTAGAAGAGGATATGCATGTGTCGACACTAGTTAGAGTCAAAACGACCATGAGTTTGAAACCACAAACAGTTAATTTAATACAGGCAAAAATGAAAAAAAATCCGTACTTTTCGGTTGGACAAACAGTTAAAATAACGGAATTAGAGAGGGAAATAATACAGGAACCTGGCTTAGAAGTCACCGATGGGTTAATAGTACTAGATAAACATCTCAGCTTTCCAGTAATGCTCCTAAATAATACAGGAAAAAATATTACATTATATAGAGGTTGTGTAATTGCTAAAGTAGAGTATAGTGAGAATAACATGTTAACTATAGAAAAAGAAAACATATTGGGAAATAAGTATTCAGAAACTTCCAGGATTGGAAATAATGCCAGAAATAAGTATAAAAGAAGATGGACAAGACGAAATGATGAATTGATCCATACATGTAAGAAACGTCCATCTCAGATAGATACAGTTGATAAAAAGACAAGAGAACAAGAATTGTTGTCACAATTAAAAGCTCTACCGGAGAATAGAGAAATATTAGAAAAATTGGTGAAAGAAAATCCAGACGTTTTTGCGGTTAGTGATTTAGAATTGGGAAGGACACAAACAGTTACAATGGAAATAGATACGGGAGACCATCCACCAATTAGTTTAAAACCATATAGAACTCCATTAAGAAATAGAGAGATTGTGGAAAAGGCAATAGAAGATATGTTGAAAGCAGGGATAATAACAAGATCGAAGTCAGAATGGTCATCTCCGGTCGTCATCGTGGCCAAACCTGATGGTTCGAGTCGTTTCTGTTGCGACTACAGGGCGTTGAACAAAATCACTAAGAATGTAGCGTACCCACTACCAGTAATTGATGATATTTTGGGGCTGCTTAATGGCTCTACATTTTTCACAACACTAGACGCAAGGTCAGGATTCTGGTGTATTCCGATGTCGAAGGACGCTCAAAAGAAAAGTGCTTTCTGTACTCATATGGGTTCTTACGAATTCTTACGTATGCCATTCGGGGTTCGAACTGCGCCGTCTCACTACATGCTCTTAATGAATGAAGTTTTAGAAGGTATGCAAAAGTTTGCACTAGCATACATAGATGATGTTCTCATATTTACAGCAGGAGATGTAGATGATCATTTAAAGCATATTAGGTTAGTGTTCGATAGACTAAGAATACATGACGTTAAATTGAAGCTTAGTAAGTGCCAGTTTTTAAAGACAGAAACAAAATATTTAGGGTATATTATAAATAGAGACGGTATTAAACCAGACCAAGACAAAATAAAGGTTATTAAAGAGTTACCTCCTCCAACTAACATAAAGGAAGTGCGTGCGTTTATAGGAACCTGTGGGTATTATAGGCGGTTTGTCCCAGCATTTTCAAAGATTGCAGAACCAATTACAAATTTGACGGGCAAATACGCTAGATTTAAATGGGATGATGAGTGTCAAAAAGCATTCGATTTGTTAAAAAACAGTTTAACAGTGGTACCACTATTGACGCATGCAGACTTGAACAAACAATTAATACTATATACAGATGCTTCGGACAATGCAATAGGAGCATGTTTGGTTCAACCATATGAAGGAAAAGAGTCTGGAATACCAGGGGTTAAAAATGAAAGGCCAATATACTTCTTATCTCATAAACTTAGCAAATCTCAACGCAAATGGACGACTATTGAGAAAGAAGCTTACGCTATACACTACGCTCTTCAAAAACTAAATTACTACTTACATAACGCCAATTTCATTATTAGAACTGATCACATGCCATTAAAGTCTATATTAGAAGCACCAATACAAAATAGGAAAATACAAACGTGGGCATTGAATCTACAGGGATACAATGCTAAAGCGGAATATGTTTCAGGAAAACATAATACATGCGCCGATCTATTGTCTAGGGTCCCATATCCACTGTCATCAGGAAACACAGAAGATGAAGGAGAACCAGAAATAGACGATCGAAACTGGCAAGTAAATATATTAGATTCTGCCATAATAAATAGAGAAGACTTTGAGAGTTTACCGTCAGATCAAGAGTCTGAACCTAGAGCGGAAGACCCACGTTTATCAAAATTTAATATGAAAGATGAACAAGAATTAGATCCAAAAATAGTACAGATAAAAAGAAAACTGAAAGAAACAGGGGGAAAATAGTTTTAAAAGAAAATTTGTAGAGCTACAAGAAGACAATCAATTATATTATATCAATGAAAAAGGTGAGGGATTAAGAAAATATATTCCGAAACATTTAGAACGGGAAGTTTTAAAGGCATATCATGATGATAATGGTCATTTTGGACGAGATAAGTTAGTTAAGTCTATTAGCAGTAAATATTACTGGCCGAATTTATTTAAAAGTGTATATGAATATGTTGAAGCATGTGAAAAGTGTAGGGTAAGAAACATGAAGATAATTAAATGTCCCTTACAAGATACCGATATTCCTCAATTTCCAATGCAGAAAGTAAGTTTGGATATTTCAGGTCCTCATCCAAAAACATTATCGGGAAACGTATACCTACTACATATCGTAGATTCATATAGTCTTTGGCCAGAAGTTTATCCAATTCCAGACAAGAGTGCTGATTCAGTTATAAATATGCTGTTACAAGAATTTATACCAAGGTTTGGGTGTCCACAAATAATACTTACAGACAATGGGAAAGAATTTGTAAATAGAAAGTTTGAAAAATTAGTAAAAGATTTGAATATAAAACACATTAAGACTTCATATTACAGACCAACTTCGAATGCCAAAAATGAGCGACAACATAGGATATTATACAACATACTAGCGAAAAATGTAGAAGAACATGATATGGATTGGGATCTTTATTTGGGAATAGCATTAGGGGCGATCCGTACACACCAAAATGAAGGAACAGGTTTCTCACCGTTTTACCTAGTACATGGGAGAGAACCAATATTACCAATTGACAATTTATTAAAGCCTAGGAGAAAATATATGGGGGAAGATTTTCAGGAAACAAGGTTGCAAGAAATGCACAAAGCACATATACGTTTAAGAAATAATATAATTAAGGCTCGAGAAAGACAGAAGAAATACACAAATAAAAATGCACACTTACAAGAGTTCAACATAGGTGATAGAGTTTATTACAAAAAACATAGGAAAAATTCTAAGTTTGATGCTCATTGGGTGCCGGGATATTATATTTTAGAAAAAAAAGGTCCAGTATCATATACTATTAAGAATCAAGTTACAGGGCATGTTGCACGTTCACATGTAGAGCACTTAAGACGGGATAATGAGGAAAAAGATGCAGAGAATAATAATAATTATTATTATTCAGAAGAAATATTGTCAGATGGACAGATTGTCAGACAAATGGAATATCCAATACCTATAGAGAATGGGAAACAAGTAACAACAGCATCTACTACGGCTGAACAAGAAGAAACAATACCAAAAACAGTCATGACAGAGGAAAACAACACGTATGACGGTTATAATACTGAAGAATCAATCAAGGAAAAAATAGAAGCTCCATTTATGAATACAAGACAGGCAGTAAAAAGAAAGTTAGATAGACAGAAAGAAAAAGAAATTAAGAGGCAAAGGAAGTTTAGACTGAATTCTTCAAGTGATGAAGATATGCCACTGTTTGAAAATTTATTAAGACGCCAAGACAGAAAAATTAGATTGGATTTAGAAAGGAAGAGATTAGCGGTTGCTAGTAATGGATATACAGATGCGGAACAAGAGATGGATGAAAAGTCAGAAACTGATGAAGATGCTGATATGAAAGAAGATAGTTCTCCTCAGGAGGATGACGACATTGATGTAGATATTGCACTTATAGAAAACAATTTGAAGCTATTAAGAAAATGGAGAAGGGATAAATAGCGTGGTAGGATATTCTGCAGATTGCAGATAGAAGAAGAAGTTAGACACGGTATTTCTGAATTTCTGAGGAAGTTGACAAATAACTTAGTCAAGTGTTGTCGGGATGAATAGACATAATGTTGTAAGAAGTTAAGACTTATTGATATGTGCTTTATTATCATTTTGATTTTTAAGTTGAAGTGTTGACTTTTTCTTAGACGGAAAATAATTGATTAGTAGTCATAATATGTATCTATATATATGGTTTTTCATTTCATCACATATGTTTAAATTGATTAGTGTGTGGGGATAAAGATGATGTCAAAGAATGAGGGGGTTGATATTGTTTAGTCTGTTGTTTGACTTCAATTGTTCTTTATAAAATGTAAGGATAATTTAACTTTGCTTTTATTGAGTTATCCTGAGTGTGTTTAAAATGATTCCTAGCTAGACGTTCAGTTATGGGAAAAATGAAGAGTTGTTTTTGGGAACTTACAGAAAAAGTGAAACAGACGACTTAAAGTTGAGTTGTTTAACGTATATAACGTTTATAAATAGAAATTAAGTTAAGGGGGAAGTTGTGGTGATTAGCGAAGTGATTCAGTATGTTGTAATGGAGGAGTATAATTAAAAGTGGCTGGGGGTATCAGCAACAATTGATAATTACATGTGGTTTAGAAAGAGTTAAAAATGGGGGATTGAATTAGGGACTACATTAGACGGTTCTTATTGTAAATACGTGGATTGAAATAGGAGCTGGGTTGAACAGCGTTTAATGGGAGAATATGGGGGGGAATGCCAGGTTGAATTTTGGCATTTAAATAAGTGGACACTGGAAGAAGAAGACTGTACGTAACAGTATACTAATAATTTGGAGGTTTTGAAGGAATGGTTGAATTTGACGAGGTGTATAATACAAAATGGTTGTAGTGTTGGATCAACTTTTTGATAACAACAATTATTATTGACGAAAATGAAGATAAATTTTAGAAACTTTATTTTTATAAAGTTTTGAGAATGCATAGGAAGAGAAATGTGGTTACTTCTTACTTTTTCCTTACTTTCTATTTTTTTAAGGTGCGCACCTACCCAACCTAACTGACTTAACTAAACTTTTCTGTCTATCCTGGAATAGCGAGAATGTGAATAAGGGAGAAAAAGATAAGGGAAATATCTTCAATTTTTGTCAATCATAATTTAGATGGACACTTTAAAAGCAGTTCGCTTATAGAGAGTTTTGTAGAGAGATTTTGTGGAGAACTTTGTAACAGATTTTATAGAGAGTTTTGCATTGTTGATATTGTATGAATTATGTCTTTGCTTAGCATTTGGATATGATGAGATAGGAGGGTGAGATTTTGACTTAGGAAATATATGGGATTGTTGGGCAGGTATGATATAGAATCGTAGAGTAAAGGGGTTAAGAGTTGGGGTTGAGACTTTTTCAGGGAAAAAGTCTCCTTGAAGAAGGGGAGGAATGTAACAGTAAAGGGAGCTTAGGAGTTAATGGATGCTGCGCATTCATTAACTAGTGGGAAATCATTAGTTAGTGAACGTGTGTACACGAATGGGTAGACGTATCCAGGGCTTGCACACACGTCACTGGGGGGACTTGGGACTTGGGATTCAACTAGGAAAGATGTCGGTGTTTACCATCATCAGTCAGAAGACGTATGAATTCATTGAATAAACGAATGTTTATCTAACAGCCGAGACTTGTCCACTATATTGACACGAGCCTTCCACACACAGCCTTATCATATCATCACCACACTGTTATACTAGTACATATGAAATCTTTCAGTCATTTACCAGTGTCAGCTACAGGTTCACCTTATCTGAAAAACTCTGGGACTGTTCCATTTCATATGTAAAGACACTGCTGGCCTCTACAGTCAAATGAACAATTCAATTAATGGATGTCTCGTATGATTTCCTTTGCTCGTCTTCTGGCTCTAAGAATCCTACATAAAAATAAATATACCACATAAAATAAGGAAGTCACAATCCACTTAATCTGAACTAGGAAGCCTCCATTCTTTAAAAACTGAGTGATTCCGGTGACATGATGCCTAGCAAATTATCCTTACGTCCCTGTGTCAGTGATAATATTCTCCACAGCTCTGTGTATTTGACGAGCTGTACCTCTTGATTCCACCCCCACACTATTAAGAAATGCTTGGAACTATCTAATATTAAATTATATCACAATTTTCCATTAAGATTTTAGAATATTTAACATGAAATTTATTAAATGTTTCCATTTTATGGTTTTAGAGTCTGTAACATTAAATTGTATAAGTTCTCATGGATTGTTTTAGGAAGTATAAATTACACTGAATGATATTTAATTGGGTTTTTATTAAGACTGTATTGCATAGCATGAGAGCTATTCTAATCATCATGTAGCAGGTCCTATGCAGAACATCGCCTCCCATCAAGACCCACTTGATCCTTTACCAGTTCCCTCACCTCATGCACGTTCATGCCCCAGATACCTTCAATGTCATATGTCCATCTTCTTGCTGGTTGCCCCTTGCCTCTTCTTCCAGGAAACACACCTTCTATCACTGTTCATTTCAAACCACACACCGGGCGTTTAGCATGGCCTAGGTATTTCAATTTGTGAGACTTGATGTTGCTTATGAGCCAGTGTTTCTTCAATATTTAAATCTTGTAGAATGTCAGTATTTTTCTTATTCTTGATCGACAGTAGTCTATGAAATTTCCTGTAACATTTATGTTCTAAGGCCCAAATTTCTTCCTGAATTATCTCAAAATGGCTGATGACACACATCCGTATGTGTCTACAAGAAAGATGCATGTTATAGAAAATGTTACTTCATTATTTTCTTGCTGGTGTCATAGCACTGACTCTTAATACTGTTTAGTCTCTGAATGGCTGTTGTCAGTCTCTATCTGATTTCTGTGAAGTGTCCCCATTATTGCTGATTATGTGCCCATAGTTTGTGACTTTCAGTTTCTACATTGTTGATTGTCATGTTTGGTTGACATGTAGTTTTGTCTGTGGATGTAATTGTTTGTTTTAAAGTTCATACCAAGATTTTGATCTTCACAGTGTCTTTTGACAGACAAGATTAACTCTTCTAATTCCTTAGCACTTTTTGAGTGGAGGACCATGTCATCTGCACATCTGAGTTCTGGAATTGGTTCATTCACACTGAAACTCATGACTAGAAGTGTGCAGGAGAATTCTGTCCAGATCATTCACAATGACTCTCAAATGTTGCCACATTTCGAGGATACTCTTATCCTTAAGTCAGACTCTTACACACACAAAATGAATCAAACAAAATAATATTATTTGTTAGTCTGCATTCATTTAGTTCATAGTACCCCATCTTTGTATCCACTTGAACTCTTTCAGTAATAAAAAAAAATCGTGCATGTCCTTTGCAGGACGTTGCAAACAACCCCAATCCCAAGGTTGATTTTCTAGGCAAATGTACATCCAGTAGTTTCCATTGCTTATCTGAACAAGAGGTCACATTGAAGTCCAGTGACCGTTGTAGAGTTTGACCTGCTACCCCGCCGCCATTGCACCGTAAGTCTACATGCAAGTGCATTAAACCCTACGGCCATGTGGACCTCTCAGCGACCTTTGTCTGTTAAAACCTGTTTTAACAAGTTAACAGCAAGTGATTGCATTATTGTCAATATTTGTAATCTATACCAACAGGAGAAAAGTCATAATGTTTTTTGCATTTGGTTACCACCAGCTATCATTGACTGCCAATATCAGGTTAGTTTGCTAAACTGAAAGGAGCAGTATTATGTGATGTAAATAATTGTTGGCAATGATTGTGGTTCATGTCATTAGTGATGATATATTCTCATTCACTAAAAAGGTTTATTTATCTTTGCCACGTATTTAATCTGGTATCGTTATACACTGTGAAAAATTCAATTTGTTTTGTGTGGTAAAGGATTATAAACTCATCATCATCATCATCATCTCACATTTACATTCCCTGTAGCAAGTAAGACTGAAATAGTTGCTCCTTATTGATTTATTTTCTGGGCTGCATAGCAGAAGCAACTTGTGCACTCTTCATCTTCATGTGTGTTGACGTCTGTTAGTTGACTGTATTAAAATTCATGTGTATAAGTGTTCACTTGTGTTGGTTGGCACTGTTCAAGTGTTTGTTGAATACATCCCTCCTCTGAGGGCTCTTCTTAGCTCAGGCAGCTTTTGTCTACACCTTGCAGCTTCTGTGGTAATGCTGTTGTCTGCCACATATAGAATCATGAGCATTTGTTGCCCCTTCTCCTTCATTCTGGGGGTGGCTTGGTTTGTGTCCTTGTTACTTAACCCTTCTTCTATGCTCTGCTTTACATACTTGAACCTATCATGATGTAGCTCATAGGGTCATAAAGACAGTTAGACCAACCTGTCACTTTTAGATAACTCACCGTGGACACAATGAATATTATGGTTTCATTTTCTCTTACTTTAAGTGGCTATTGATATTTTCTATACATTGTTGTTCATGAAAGAGGTTTTCATTCTCTTATATTCCATTTGACTTTGTGTTCATTAAAAAGTGAATGGAGGTTTTATGCTGCCACATGTATTACCAGAACAAAAGAGGTTTCCTTAACTCTGCAATAACTTGTTCACATCACTGCTAAGCCAGGTTCACAATATATTTTAAACGTTAAACTTTCTTAGACTTTAGATTGTACAGCCTGTAGAATGGAGGTATTGACTTTATTACCCACTAAGGAAACCTATAATCTATTCATGAAATATAGAATCTATGAAATGTCAATATCTCTTATCACTGATGGGACACACAGTCTGTGGTCAGTTGATAAGACTTATCTATTATTTATTCATGAGACTAGTGTCCAGACCACAGGAAACAAGTTTTCATAGAAAACATGACTGGAGTAAGATGGATGGGCTGTTGCAAAAGTATTTTAGCACACAGTATTGAATGGGAAGCAATTGCAGTAATGGCACCAAGTAGCCTACAAGGAAATGATATGTTATCCAATATGTATCATGCTTTAGGAATCCTAGTTTATCTCACGTGTATTTGTTCACTCATTGTATGTGTGCTCCTTGTGTTTGTTTCTGTGTGTATCTTTCATTCATTCACTCATCATTCACAGACATTCTCACTCATCTTGGAATGATTGCTTTGCTTCTCATACAGGAACAACATAAATTGTTTGCTATCACAGTAATTGCCTTATACGATTGTAACCTTATACACATGAGCTCACTACACAGTACCATGGTAATGAAAGCCTTTTTGTGTCTTTTTGAATTTTTTATCATATGAAGACAAAGCAGTTGAAGACAACTTTGTAGTGTAAATATCTTCTGGCTGTTTTGTTTCTGGTTTTTCATACCACAGCTGTATTTACTGAAGCTCTGTGCTGACACTACTCCAACATAACACACGATGTAGTTGACGTATTTGTGCAAGTGAGAAATGGGACTTCTTTTGTAACTGGTTATGTGAATGGTATTCAAAGATAGCTGATTATCTGAATGGCATGTCAAGAGTAGCTGATTATCTGAATGATTTGCAAAGAGTATTTGATTATCTGAACTATATCTAAAGAGTAACTGGTTATCTACATATTATTAAAAAGAATATCTCAATTATGTCATCTATATAACAATAGATTTATGTATTTAATTTTTAAAAAGTACAGTTAAAAACATTCCATTTTTAAGCCAGTCATTTTTATATATTTATTATATTTTACCTGTTTTTTTCTTACTTTCATTTTTGGAGGGCAAAATTGGAGAAGGAATTATATGCTTTTTGACAAATGAATGCATATTTTTAATACTTGTAATATGAGTCAGGTAAAGTATCTTAAAATATACCCTGATGACCAGACTCGTATAATAAATTAGCTGGACATAACAAAGAAATAGGCACTTATGTTTACATATTTGATATTTAGTTGCAATTGTTTAATGAACAGACCACATTAAATTATCATTGTGCTCATATTTTAAGGTGATTTTATTTAATTATCTGCATGAAAATAGAGATTTGGAATATTTGAACAAATTTGATAAAATTTTATATTGAAGTGTGTTCACATGTGAAGTGTTTATCATAAGTTATAGTGTGATTTTACCATTCCTATGTTCAATATCAAATTTATTCATTGTATACTTGTGTCAGTCTCAAAGTGTTTGTTCTATAATCTTGTAAAGTAATGATTTACATCAATATGTTGTGCTATTATGATTAAACATGGTAAACCCTTCTTTAGTTTTCTTATTTGTGTACTAGCTTTCTTAACTAAATACTTCTTAGTTCCTAGTAATTGTATTCTAGGCAAATCCATGGGAGCCTACTCTCCATCAATAGATGTAAGAATGATTCAGCCTGACAATGCAACTCAGAAGACTTGTTGAAAACTGGCACTGGTTCTCTTCTACAACTGTCATTACTGCCTATATAGTACCTTGCGGTGTATGAGGGGGTGTCTTGAGCCTGAAGAATTAAGGCCACACCTGGCTAGTGCAGTCATTGCGATAAATGCAGGTTAGGGTTTCCTTTTTGCTCCCGATAGAAAAAAATCCACACCTTATCGAGGATTCAAATCTGGGTTGCCCGAAGGAGAATCCAGCATTCTAGCCACTCGGCCAGCCGCTCCTCTTCTACAACAGCAACGTCTTCCTACAATCAGTCATACAGCTTGGTGCTCTGAACCAGCAACCTGGGGAAGGGGAGGGAGGTTGTCTTCACAATGAATTGATCAAACTATCAGCCTTTTGCTCCAAAAATCGTGAGTTTTATTTTCAGACTCGCCATTGGGTTCACTTTTGACATCTATGTTGAAAACCCCCTGGGAAATGATTGTGAGCAATACTTCTGGCAGTTGGCTAGCCGTTTTTTGGAGAGAAACTGGGTCAGATGGGATGAAACCAGTTGCAGTGAAGTTGATTCTCTTGCTTTTAACTCCTGAAAAGAAAATGTAAATGTTATAGTAAAATTTTCCTGCCAGGGACTGCATGAAATGTCCTCCCTCATATGGATGCACATACAGTAGATACATTACATGCTCTGAAATTTGAGGTCTTGAAACATCCAGCATATAGTTCAGACTTGACGCCCTCGGACTTTCACTTGTTTGGGCCCTTTACAGAAAATTTGCAGGGTTAAAGGTTTGCAGATGTGAAAGAGGTAATGAAGGTGATGCAAAATTGGTTAAAGGCCACATCTAAAAACATTTTCCTGAAAGGCTCAACAGGCTGGCTAGTGGACAGGCTGACCAAGTGTGTTGCCAGGCACAGAGACTGTGTTAAAAAATATACATACAGACACAATTCCTGGTTTGCACTTCTGTAAAAAAAAAAAAACAATGCGTTTATAAAATTACTGTAACTTAATGACTTCCCCTTGTATAATGTCTCAAGACCTTTTCTTCCATATATAGTGACAATATAATGAGAAATTTAGAAGGCATGAGAGGAATCACCATCAGAGGACATAACGTCATCAATATAAGATATTATTTCAGGCAATGACAATGAACAGGATCTGCAGTATTTAGTGAATGCTGTTATTGTATACATTGAGCAATTAAAGAGAATAGTCGTCCCCAAGAAATAAGAAATATAACATCCAAGTATGTTGATGCCGAGGTAGCGGGTTCAACCCCCACATTGGTCAGTTGGACTAAAAGTTGACTTCTCGTCCTTGACTTGGGGATATAAATTGCAAGTACCTCTAAAGTCAGAGTGGGTTCGCCTGATGGCGAGGTACACTGGCAATAGGGAAAGCTAATCCACAATGAAAAATCTAGTCCAGTACACTAGAAGCAGTAGCACATGTACGGACTACACTTGAGTTCAAAGCGAGCGAACGCAAAAATTTAAAAAAACATCCAATGGGGAAATTCTTAAAACTAGTGGATCAGTAAAACATCTGATGTGCGCGCACGCACACACACACACGGACGCGCGCGTTTACACATATCAGTCCAACCAAATGGATTTTTTTTGGTGTGGATAAACACATAAAGGAAGACACAAACAATAGATTGCACGATTTATTGCCTGGCATATTTCGCTGCATCTTGTCAGGTACATACTGCAGAAATCACACAACTTACGAGAATTAACTAGATAAATCCTTCAAGTTGAAATATACACATATTTGCACAGTAATGTCACTTATCTACCACGGTAATTTTAAGCTGACTAACATGTCTTTCTGCTTGCACAATTCTGACTTGCGTTGATAGATCATAATTGCTTCTGCAAACTTTAACAAGCGAGTATTTTGTGTGTTAAACAACACGCGAAAGGCAGTGTCTCTGGACCACATGGCCGCTTTCCATAATGTGCCTACCATTGAAGACGCCGGGAGCTTCTGGTGTGTCGGCCCCACGAGGCTAGCATCTCCTGTGTGTTGTATCTTGTTGACCCATTGAGGTATGTGTTCTGACACTCGTTTGTTAAGCTGTCTCTCTGTTTTACCAATGTAGAAGGCCTGGCATCTACATGTGAATTGGTAAATACAATTGTTTGTGACGCACAGAGGAACAGGCTCTTTGACTGCTGGTGTAGGAATGGGTACGGTTTTATATATAATGACTGGAGTTGCAGCACAGAATGTTCGGCCTACTGCTGTAGTAAGACGGTCTTGTAGACGTTCCATTACGTCATCCCCTGGAAAGGTTAGCTGGATGAATACCTTGAGTTTCGGGACTGTAGTTACGTCTGGTTTTGGTTTGGGCTGTTGGCAGTGGCGCTTTATAAATCCTGTGGAGTACCCATTCAGGTTTAAGACATTCTTCACAGTTTCAAATTCCTCTGTCAGTGTGTCCTGGGTGCATATCTTTCTAGCACGGTCAAACAGGGTCCCTACTAAGCCACGTTTGTACTGCACAGGTGTGAAGCTCTGAAAATTTAGGTATTGGCCATCCATGTTCCTTTGCGATACACCGATCTTTGAATTGTGCCGTCTGCTCTACGTCTCATTAGAATATCTAGGAACGGCAATGCTTCATTGTGTTCGTGTTCCATAGATAGAGAGATGTTTTTATGCGTCTTGTTCATTGTGGCCTGGAACGATGTTGCGTGTAGCTCGTCTGTGGTGATAATTAGTATATCGTCCACATAACGACGGTAAAAGGCCAAGTTGTTAATGTCTGAGGATCTCTTTTCTTCTAAATGTGCCATAAAGATGTCCGCTAGAATAGGACCAAGAGGACTCCCCATGGCCACTCCGTCAATTTGGCGGTATGACTTAGTTAGAAAATTGAATTGTATGTTGGCGGTACATAGTAGTAGTAGCCTCTCCAGAATAGGTGTTGGTATGCCTATGCCTAATTTTAGTTGTTTGTCTTCAATGCGTTCCCTTATTATTTTCACTGTCTCCTTTAATGGAACGTTAGTGAATAGGGAGGCTATGCCCATGGATGCCATGTGTTTGTTATTTACGTCCATAGTATCCAATAATTCCACCAGTTGGAATGTATCTCTGAGTATTTTTGGATCGAAGAACTGTCGTACCGGCTTTAAAATTTCGGCTAGCCATCTCTCCATTTGGTGTTGTGTAGAGTTAACCATGGACAGGATAGGTCTTAGCGGGATGCCGGGCTTGTGAAGTTTGGGTAGACCGTACATCTGAGGAGTGTGCGAGCCACGTGGTGTGAGCGTTTTTGCAGTGGCTTCACTGATGAGTCCCGCATTCACAAGTGACTGGATCTCTCTAACAAACGAGTGTCATAACACATACCTCAATGGGTCAACAAGATACAACACACAGGAGATGCTACCCTCGTGGGACCGACACACCAGAAGCTCCCAGCGTCTTCAATTGGTAGGCACATTATGGAAAGCGGCCATGTGGTCCAGAGACACTGCCTTTCGCGTGTTGTTTAACACACAAAATACTCGCTTGTTAAAGTTTGCAGAAGCAATTATGATCAATCAACGCAAGCCAGAATTGTGCAAACAGAAAGACATGTTAGTCAGCTTAAAATTACCGTGGTAGATAATTGACATTACTGTGCGAATATGTGTATATTTCAACTTGAAGGATTTATCTAGTTAATTCACGTAAGTTGTGTGATTTCTGCAGTATGTACCTGACGAGATGCAGCGAAATATGTCAGGCAATAAATCGTGCAATATATTGTTTGTGTCTTCGTTATTCAAATTCACTACGGGAAAACATTGTTTTGAACACATAAAGGAGCACAAAAAATTAGTTTCGTTACTATTACCACCATACTTAGGTTCACACATCATTGCTTTTCAATGTACGCCCACTAGGGCCAACCTTTCAGTGACCCCCACTCATGTATTGTGCGGACGGCCACCGGAGCACTTCTTTTCACTCTCGGACAACCATCACGTCTCAATTGCTTCCAGTTTCCCGCCTTAGTTACTATCCTTCACCCCGGTCTTCATGACCCACAGACTCCAACGGTTTACTATATAAGAGTAGCTAGGTCCTATTCATGTCAACATCACAGCCTGGGATTCTGAGATGAGAGCACACACCCCTGTCTCTCTCTTGTATTGACAGTGAACATATCTGATATAAATATACCTTCTTGTGTTATTACTGCATTACTGCACTTTGACTCAAGTAATACCTGGCTAGCCGGTCCACCTGGTCTAGAAGTTGCACGACTTTCTCCGCAATCCCGTATACTCTCGTGAGTAACGTGACGTGCGCGAGAATTGGTAGCGGTTCTTTCCGCGTCGGTAACTTACGGGGCATGTGAGCCGGCCGTTCAGAAAGCAATGGCAAACTACTGAGCGTAATCTTGCAAAGAAATCAACATATATCTGAAAGATGCTGATGTTGACAGCGATGTCCTGTAAAGGATATGCAAAAAAAAAAAATTATGCTTTATACTGATTGTCCTTGTATCCCGTTTTCTTCAAGGATGGTGCATAATTTATGTCAATCTACTGTAACAGAGTACCATCTCTGTTAATAGTTTAAGAGGGATTGATGTGCAAAGAATAGGCACGGTTGAGCATCCTAGGAGGACGCTCAAGCCGTGACGCGGGGCTTAGGGAAGTTAGTTACAGCCTGGATCTCAGATAGTCAACATCGATTGTATTATATCCAAACATCATGTAACCTGTTTTATACATTTGGACTTATTTCATTAAATAAACTCATTGAAGCTACAACCGGGACTCCGCTCATTACTTGTTTACTCTGTTATAAGAATAAAATTGGAGCCGCTTAACCGGGATTCTGGACTTAGCTGTCGCGGACGCAATGTGAAGTACTAAGAAACAGCAGAGCACAGCGGAGAACTTTTATTGAACACCTTTCTCAGCTTGCTACGACAAAAACATATGATGTTACTGAGTGAATCTAGAATCTTGTTAGAAGCGGTAGTCAAAAGATCCAGACCAGACCACCTTATTAAGGCTTGCAACTTACAATAGAACAAGCGTTTTTTCGGCTAGTTGATTGGAGCCGCCATACATATTGAAATGAATTGTTAGACGGAGCTACCATCTACCATCGTAAGCTGTTTGTCAGAATCGTAGGCTGTTTATCATCGTACTCTGGAGTGACCACCGAACTGTTGTCACTATGCTGTGAGTTTTGACCTGCCGTCATTGCAGCCGTTGGTTGACCTTGCTTGTCTGAAGGTCACTTGCTTACTGGAGGACTGAAGAAATTTTTCTGCTCTCAAAATATAAAACAGCCGCAACTAACTTGAAACTACATCGAGATGTCATGAAGAATGCGATTTACTTGCTTTGGTCTCTTTGGACGCGGGTGGGCATAATGGTTGCCGTCCTGCTGAAGAGGGGACCCTAATTAAATCGCTTCGTTTCTCTTGAGCCGTTTCAAATCTAGACGTGCCCTTTTTCGGGTGAAGACCAGACGTGCCCTTTTTTCGGGTGAAAAGAAGCCACCGTTCAGACGTGCCCAACCATGGGTGAAAGTGGAAGTACTCCTCGCGCTAGAGAAGCCAGAGATGTCTGAGGATTGATGTAACCACCAGAGTCTGCTTTCCAGGGGTCCAAAAACCGACAGGACAACTAGAAGACAAGGTCGTCGTTTGGAGAAATCTAAGAAATTACAGCTTCAAGTATCCTTATATAATTACATAAAACGAACGGTATGGATTGTTGATTTTAGGACAATTATTATAATTGTGTAATAATTTTTGTTCATTGATTAGATCGACCTTATTAGATTTTGGCAAGGACGATATCATGGCAACACAAGATAACACAGATGAGACCTCTCAGTCGAGCAAGTACTGAGTGTGAATAGACAAGCCTTTGTGGTTACAGGATGATGGTTTTAATTATTCCGTTATGTATTGTATAAATTATAACTGCACTTGCTGAAGACAAGTCGTGCAAATTTGGTTTAGATATATCATTAAAAGTAGATTTAATTAGATTATATTAGTTATATTAATTATTATTTTATTGAGACGACACGTAGCAAAGAACATGAAAAGGTTTGAGCCAAAAATTGAAAAAGGTGTCCATATGGCTAGAAGAATTGCAGGTAGCGGTCGGTGAAGTACAGCATTTTGTAGAAGGGTTAAGGAGAAGAACGACTAGACAAGAGCCTTATAGATTTAAGGTAGAGTGCAATGAAATAGTAAAGAATAATAGGAGACAGACAGTATCTAATGAAAACAGAAGACAACATAACGTGGTATATAGAGACTAGTTACGTTGAGCCAGATGTGACTAAGGTCAGAAGTGGTTATAATAGACGAAGATACAGAGATGGGCCTGAGAGAGACCTTTCCAGTAAACAATGGAATTGGCCTTCTTATAGTGTGACTGCTAGAAAAAGACGGGACGACTGGTTTGAACAAAGACGGAGACAGTATCTGAAGTCAGGGTCAAGGAACAGGGTAGAAAACGTAAGTAGAAATTCAACTGCTCCTAAGGTGGTTGCGAATGTGACTGTTAAACAGGAAAAGAAGACGACGGTATTAGTAAAGAAAATAGACCAAGAGACTCAGACGCAGGTGATTGAAGTGGTAGAACGGAATACACAGACACAAGTTGATACAGTGGAAAAGAAAGTCCAGATACAACTA
Organism: Cepaea nemoralis; assembly: GCA_014155875.1. NCBI lineage: Eukaryota > Metazoa > Mollusca > Gastropoda > Stylommatophora > Helicidae > Cepaea > Cepaea nemoralis. The sequence continues at coordinate 226,814 of JACEFZ010003823.1, forward strand.
GCCAACAAGATAACAAAAGCAAGTCAAACTGAGTTGGTGGAAATTATAAAAAACTCCTCATGAAAAAGGAGACACAATTGAAATAAAGGAAGGTAGACAGACGAGAACCAACGACGTCAAAAGACAGGTGAGGAAAAGTATTAGGGAAAGAAATACAAATAGTCTGATAGTTAATAGAGGTACGACGACGGGTGTGTCAAGTTCCTCAGGTAGAGACATTGAATTTATTCCTAAATGGTGCAGGAAAGATGGAGGCATAAATAAGAATGTTAGGTGTGGGGATTCAAGTTATAGAGAGGATATTTCCACCTCTACCGCATATTATAGTAAATACCGCGCTGCTGGGACAACTATAGATACTGATGATTCAGAGGACGAGTTGACTATTAAGAAGAAGAAACGTAAAAAAGGAGTGTCAGGAATTTCTATTAACCCAGAATATACGGAAGAAGAAATGAAGAAATTCAGAGGATATATGCTTTCTAGACCTGATTTATATACGCTTACAGATATCGAAGAAGACGAATTAGGAAATCTGATCTCTAATAATAATCTAAATTAGAGCTACGGGCTAGGTTTGATAGTTGACCGACAAGTGACGTGACGAAATACGTTGAGAGAATCTGACTCGTTAATAGTGTGGGATGAAGTGATGAAGAGGTTAAGATAAAGTGAGTGAGTAGTTGACTGTTGGAGTGGTTGGAGGTAGAGAATTAGGTAGGAAGGAGAGTAGTTTTTGGTTGTGATGATTGAGAAAAGCAGTAGAATTGTGAAAGTCCTGTTGAGTATTGAAGTAATTCGTCTGGTTATGCGTTGTTCTTGCATGTGTAAAAGTGTAGACAAACATGTGTGCTGCGTCGTGCTGAAGAAGGAAGTGCATGGATAGAACGATGTCAGGTGATTAGTAGTAGTAGCGCATGCATGAACGAGGCGTTTGGTATATCTTGTGTCACTGTGTGTGGAAGTGATCGACACGCTTAGGCTGCGGTGAGTAACTGGTAGAATGTTGAATTCGTGTCTAATTTGTTTTCTTAGAAGTAATAGTATAGGCACGTCAGGGTGTCGTGATACGAGAATAATGATGAGATGAGAACGAGGTTGTTTGTATACAATGCTCAGTGCATATGAGAAGCATAAAGTACGACTGCCGTGCGAATATGTGAAGAGTGGCTGATGGGTAACGCTGATAAAACATACCGCTGATTTCGTAGAGAATAGAGTAAGTGAGTATGCGGAAGTTAGGGGGTAGAGAGAAGATGATTGGATATTTGTGATGTCTTTTGTTTAGAATGTGAGGTGTTGGACAGAATTAATGAAAATTTTATGACAGGCTGACAGATAGAGAGTTAACGTTATGTTTATTTATAGTAAGCAAGTACCATGTCGTTGGCAAAGGTGAGTGTGCGGAAGAATGAGAAAACACAGAAAAGTTAGTTGTGGGAAAGTGATTGTTAGCGTTTAGATCGTTGGATGATGGGAGTGGATGAAGAATTGGTTGTTAAAGCTAATGTGTTGTTTGAGCAGGGTAGGCTTTGAGTTTTGGAAAGGGAGTGAATGATTGAGAAAAGTTGAAATAAAAAAGTAGTTAGATTGTGAAAATCGTTGGCAGAGACATGGTGAAGCGAGAATGCCTGATACAGGAGAATAAAATGTTAGTTGCGTCGGGTAGACGAGAGACTTAAAATTAGAATTAGTTATTGACAAATACAGAAGATAGATGCATTGGTGAAGTCTATAGTAAATAGACAAACTTTTCGTGGTTGTAGCATTGTGGAGATACCGTAGTAAACGGTAATGTTTAAGAAGTTGTAGTAATTCTTGGTGCAAATCCAGAGGAAACAACTAGCGTGCCGAGTCACGGTTTCTCTTAGTAGATAGATGACTGGTAGTACATTGGGATAGCCGCCACACTAGTAGTAGATGAAGTGATTTGAGCTGTAGTTTACAGCAGTTGTTTAGGTTTATATTTCAAATATTGTGATGTGTTATGAGTTAGTTTTGTAAAAGATGGAATATTGTGAAGGGAGATAATCAACGTTTGACTTCCAGAAAAAGTACGGTCATTTGTTGATTAATGATTTTTTGCTGTAGGACCATATTGTGCGTTATGATGAGATTGGGAAGGGTAAGCAGACACCGTGACTACTATCGTAGTTCACATAGTAGTAGAGACCAATGTGTTTGGGCTTTAGTTTGGTTTTAATTGATGTTTGTAGTTGTTTATAATTCTATACTTTAAATATTTGAATAGGATGTGTTTTGATTGGCGTTGTTTAGTTCTGTAAACTCAGAGTGGAATTTAGTATTGTTTGAAAGGGAAGATTAATCAAAATTGACTTCCAGAAAAAGTTTTTAGTCATTGTTGATCAAATGATTTTTGCTTGGGAGAATCAGATAATTGTTCGCGTTTATGAGAGAATATAGTCTGGGGTAAAATAGGCGTTGGACTTGTGTGAAGATTTTGTAAGTATGGTTAGTATAAGAGACACGTCAAGATGTTGTGGAGTAATGGTAATTTAATGCAGATTGGTTTTAAATTGAAGTATGTTGGTTATGTTGATGTTATAGACTTTTTGAAGACACGGTCATGGTTAAAATGATTATACCATTGATTCAAGAAATAGATTGTTGGGTTTTTAGTTTTGTTTTGGGAAGTAAGTATGTTCAAATAAATGGTCAGTTGTGGAGTGCTGTGGTCACAGCGAACATAGATTAAATGACATGGGGTTTTGGGGGTCCGTGATATAATGGACTGATAAAAAATTAAGTTGATTGCAAGCAGTGATGGATCACAGACATGAGTTCAGTGGCGGTATATTGTTGCTGTTGATAACGGCATAAATTGACAAGTAGAAGTTTTAGGTGAAATGCCCATAATAAATGGACATTAGTGGGTTGCTGAAGTTTTCGGCAAGATTAATAGGGAACCTGATATAGAGTATTCCTGATTGAGGTATAGGAGAGATTTGGTTATATTTTACTAGGTGATGTTTATAACGATAGAGGGGGTTTTGAGTGGTAGGCCCATAATGGACCTTTTTATTTGTGTCCTCGGGATGTGATTTGTGGTTGACATTACAATGCGAGGTTGCTATGGTTGAGGTAAGGTTCAGAGCCATAATATCAGCAGTGTCTGTAATATATAGACATTTAGGAGTGAATAATATTTTTGGTGGTTGATGCTTGATGCTGTAGATAGCAGCGCAAACTGTGAAATTGCCATAATAGGTGGTATAATTGAACTATAGAATTGTTTTAGACTTTATTACATAAAGTCTCAGGTGACATAGGAAGGTAAGTGTGAGTGTGGTGTTTGTGAGGAAGAGTTCTAGTTCTTTGACTTTCCGGTGCGCACCGATTCTTTGTCTTACTATCGTGTGCGAGTGATTTCAGGTTGGTTGAAAGTCAAAGTGGAGAATTAGTAATGTTGAGGTAATACTGTTAGTGATGACGATAGGGAGTTTGAGGTAGTATCAGAAGAGTACGGCGTTTTGAATTTTGATCAGGTATTGGTATATATATATATATGCTCGTGATGAAAAGGTTTAAGCAGATCGCTTGTAAAGAGAAGAAGAGTATTTCGAAAAGGTACACATATATGTTCTGATGTGTTGTATAAAATTGAGATTTTGTAAGGCAGAAATATTATGATGTATACTAAATACCTATATATATATATATATATATATATAGTATATATTATATATATATATATATATATCTATATATATAGTATATATATATATATATATCTATACTATATATAATCTTATATATATATTATATATATATGTGGATTTCCTTATGACTGTTAGTTAGCTATGGGAGACGGGTAGAGAATTGGACTTGAGGGAATAGAAAGGAAGTTCATTGGTTAAGAGGGGGAGAGATAAGGTTGGGGTTAATATGTTAATTAGAATGGTAGGTTAAGGGTTAGACTTTTAAGATAAGTCTTTATTAAAGAAAGGGAGGATTGTAACAGAGCACCATCTCTGTTAGTTGTTTGGGAGATAGTTGGTGTGAAATAGAAAAGGGTTTTGGGAAATGAATAAGTGATAAATGATGCACGCGTGAGCACAATTGAACGAGTTGTTAGGGAAGCTCACGCGTGACGTTGGGGATAAACATAGGGCAGTCCCAACTCAGCATTCAACTTAGTCAGCAGTGTTTCAACTTATTGTATACGTTTTTATACCTGAACTAATAAACGGACAAATATACACTTTGGTCGGAGCCTTGTCTTCAATGTGTGCAGTTACCTCCAGTTATGTTCAGACTCTGCGTGATCTATAACACTACCCTGTCAAAAGCCTTTCCTATTCCACAAACACAATATTATGCTGATCATTGTATTCCGTGATTCTCTCTCTCCCCCCCCCCTCCCCCTTAGAGTGAATAGTGCATCAGTGAAACTTTCCTTTCCTGCAAACAAACAGTGATTCGTTTGTTTGACTATGGGTTTAACTCTTTGTTACAATAGCTTCGCATACATTCTTACCCATACTAATACCTCTGTATGTTTTGCATTCTCATTTTCCTTTCTTTTTCCACATTGGTATTATTACTACCTGTTGCCAATCTTCAGGGACTTTTCTTTCTTCCCAAGCTATACTGTTAGCCATTTTTGCCTGTTTTCTTTAATACCTGAATAATTATAGCATCTGTGGTTATTCCATCTGGAACTGGTACTTTGTTTTTAGGACTTTTCTTGATGATTTTACTTCTGTTTGTATAAAGTTTGGTTCTTGTTGTTCACTGCTTCTAGGCACAATCTGATGGGTTGTCTGCGTTAGGTGTGGGGGTTAAGTAGTTCTTGAAAATATTCTTCCCATCTTACAAATTTCTGTGTTGGATGTAATATAGTTATACCTCACGTGTTGTTTATGATAGTGGTTGGGTTGTAGCATTTGTCTCTTATTTCTCATATTTTAACATGTTTATAAAATTATTTTGGGTAACTTTTGAAGGTTGCTATCTGTTCTCTATATAGTTGATAGTTGTTTTGATTTGAAAGCAGGAACTATAGTCTATTCACATTTGGGTGTCTCCATATAAACATCCATATCTGAGTAACCGACTGAGGGAAAATGTTGAGATTTAGCATATAACCTTATCATTATGTCAATCAATCAATCATGTGCCATGCCGGAAAGCGTGGGCGGTCATGACTCGCCATTTCACTCGATCACCAGAGTCGTGAATCAGTTCAGTATTCCTGTCTCGTCCATGCCATTTGGTGAAGCCATCCAGGTATTTTCCTCTTGGTCTTCCTCTTGGTCTGTTCCCTTCGATCTTGCCAGTTGTCATTAAGTTCTCCAATCCATTTCTTCTCATAACATGTCCAAAAAATGTTGACTGCCTACGTCTAATTTCTCTAATCAATTTACGATTGTCATTTGTCTCCTGTAGTACTTGGTCATTGGTTTTTCTGTCTGTCCATGGTATTCTTTGCATTTTCCTCAGAAACCACATTTCTGCAGCCATCAGATGTTTTTCAGCTTGACTGCTCATTGTCCAAGTTTCACATCCATACAAAAGAACAGGCGCTATGTATCCCCTCAACACTCTTTTTCTCGTTTCAATTGACATCTTTTTATTGGTCAGAATGTTTTTCATCTTACTAAAGAAAGGCTACTTTCGCCATGGCGATTCTTGTTCTAATCTCTTCAAGGCATCTCCCATCAGATGTTATGACTGTTCCGAGATAATTGTACCGATTCACTTGTTGAAGAATAGTCCCATTTACTTGTATATTACATTGTGGTATTTCGTTCTTCCTAGTGACTACCATAACCTGTGTCTTTTTACAATTTAATTCTAACCCCAGTTTGCTCACTGTGTACAACAACCACATCTACTAATTGTTGCAGATCCTGCGCATTATGTCCACCCAACAAAAATTTTTTGTTCTGGAGATTGTACATCATATTTCAATATCTGTTTATATACGGTATATAATTTACGTGTCAGGGATTAAGTCCATACTTTAAAATGTATTACACCTTCAGCCAGACACATCTGCGCTGTTTAAAAAATTTTCTCGTGGTACACGTTGTGGCAAGAACGGCGCGCAGTTAAATGGGAGTGTTCAGAGGTGTCGTCGTAATGTGGGTCCTTTCATGAAACTTGATTATTTGATGAATTTTACCATTTATCGCAAACATCGGAATGTGTGAATATTGTTGAATGGGATTGAATGTGAAATTTTGTACACTTCAAAGCATCGCTATGAAGTTTTGAACATATTTTTGCCAAGAAGCTGAACGCAGGAAACTGTTTCATACTATTACAAATCCCGAAAAAAAAACAGTGCATGCACTGGGTTTGAGTAAACGGCCATTTCGTCGATGGGTGCAAGAATCTGGAATGAGACCACAACGCAATAAGCAAACGGTAGGTAGAAAGGCAAATGTAGACAGCTTTGACAAGGATCTCATCAGGCAAGCAATTATAAACATGATGGATACAAAAGAAACAGTGACTGTAAGAAAACTTATGGTTTGGTTGAGAAATAACAATGGCATAGAGTTATACAAAACAACTTTGTGGAAAATTATAAGGTCATTAGGCTTCACGTTTAGAAAGTACAAGGGAGGTAGAAATATCCTTTGCGAGCAACCGCATTTAGGAGACATGAGAAGCAGATACCTACGTGAAATAAGAGAAATGCGCAAAGAAAATTATGACATAGTGTATTTGAATTACACCTGGATCAATGGGCACCACACAAGTGAAAAGGAATGGCAATAAGTGGACGGAAAGATAAGCGATATGTGCCCAGTAGTAAAGGACAGCGTTTGGTCATAGCCCATGCTGGTAGTACTCATAATGGCTTACTACAGAATGCTGGACTTGTGTTCGTATCAAAGCATATAGACTATATGGATTATCATAAGATTAATGGTAATGTATTTAGCGATTGGCTCGAGAATACAGTGCTTCTATCCCTAGATAGACCGTCGTGTCCAATTATGGACAATGCATCATATCACAATGTAGTTGCCCAAGAAGACAAAATACCCGCGGCATCGAGCACAATGAAAGCGATAAAGATATGGCTCCGAAGGGAAAATATGCCATTTCCAGAAACGTATTTTAAGCTATGATTGTTGTTCCTCGTAAAACAGGCACAACAAAGCAAGAAATATCAAATCAACAAGTTGATCGAAGAGCATGGCCATTGGTGCTTGAGACTTCTGCCGTACCATTCTCATTTAAACCCTATAGAGCTTGTGTGGGTTAAAATTAAAAGACAGGTGGTAGCTGACAATACTACATTCAAATTGCTGGAAAAAATGTGAGGACCATGTGTTGACAGAGGAAGATGACTATTGTAGAAAGAATGGATTGAATTTTATGAAACCGAGAGCAGTCATCAACCTACTGGAATCGTCCGACACAGATTAAGGCCTGGGCAGATCGCAGACATTAATCCACATGCACACCTACTGGGATATTTTGCTCCAACTATTCAGAAGAATTGCAGGCCCTAAACATTACAGCATAAACAAACAGCATAAACATTACAACAAACAATACAACTTGTCAATGGCAACTGTTTGTATTCCACAGTGATGAATTTTCAGTTCCACAAGCCCTCAACGGTGACAAACAACTGGCGTTGAAAAAAAAAAACAACAACAACAACACTAAACGCATTGAATACCAACAGAAGAGTAATATTGCGGTGGAAACTGACATATTGTGGCATAACAAGAAACGTGAGAGCAAACACGTTGTCAAATTAGGGGACAACACACGTACATAGAATCAATTTATAAACTTCAATGAAAAGGGGACCAAGATCTTGGCCGTTAAGAAGAAAGCCCAATACAGAAACATTGACAACTATTTTCATAGTACAAAACAGGTAATAATCATGTTCCGTCTCTGAAAGGTAAACAGCAGAGTAGACAATCTTTCACGAAGAATCAAAGCGTTCTGTCACCCACGTGTACATGTGAACAAACTACACAGAGAGCTGAACAGATCCTAAAATATTGACACATGATGACTAAATTGCGGGTATCATTTCTGGTCACTCCATACGCACATTAACACACAGCTATTTGGAAGCTTTCATGAACTCAATATATAAAGCTAAATGCATCCTAGTAACATGATTTCTTGTGCACACATTATTAACCAGCAGCTGAAGAAACAAGAAGGAAATGAATAATTAGGTAAGAAATATATTCCTTCTACTTTCCTGTCAATTTACACATTATTTACCCCATGCCTCTGTAAATTATGTCTTTACTAGGGGTGTACCGGATTTCGGCTCAGGCAAATCCGGAATCCGGCCATTTTTTGCAAATCCGGCTTCGGCTCCGGCTCCGGTCCAATTTTTCCGGATTTAGGCAGGATTTGTGTTGCCTAGTCACGTGAATTTTATGTACATGTTTCATGAGGCCAAGCCGAATTTTAGGCAATAGCACAGTAGCACTTCCGGTTTACTATTTCTCGCTGATGTAAATAAGAATTTTAAGGGGGGGGGGGGGGGAACACTCATTTGAATTTTAATGGTGCATTACTTCATGAGTTTGTGGGACTTGAATATTTCTTATTTTCGTAAATGTCTTTGGTCTTGCCCATAAAATAAAATGGCATAAAAATCTAAGTCATACAGCGCCGTTGGGATTACTTCAAGGTTAAAGACGATGATTCAGCGAAGGTAATATGTAAGTTGTGTGACAAACAGTTATCGCGTGGACGATCAGATCGCCCCAAAGACTTCTCAGCATCATCAATGCAGACCCATTTGCGATCGATGCACAGGAAAAGCTATGACGACATGATGGAAAAGAAAGCATCACCGGAGGCCAGTGTATTGGCGACCACATCTATGATGAATCTGGGACCGTGTTTGCACAAAGCAAGCAGCAGTACCCAGCAGTCAATTGTGCAGGCATGGGACCGGGCCAAAATTTGGGACATCAACAGTCCCAATGCTAAACGCATTCATGCTGCCGTAGCCCAAATGATAGCCATAGATATGGAGCCTTTTCAAGTAGTGGAACGACCAGGTGTCAGAGAGTTGATGCATACAATGGAAAAAAGATATGAATTGCTTTCAAGAAAGTACTTTGCTGAACATGTCATTCATGACATGTGTAAACGTCTGAAGATAAAAATTGCAGCAATGATATCTGACACTGATTACATATCATTCACAACAGATACGTGGACAGCTGAACACACCACTCAGTCATTTATGGGCCTCACTGGCCATTGGATAACAGACTTCTTCGTTCACCGCAGTGTAGTCTTCCATTGTGCTGCATTTGATGAACATCACATGGCCACAAACTTGCTTGCACATTTTGAAATGATGCTGGATGAGTGGTTAATTGCACGTGAGAAGTACCATGTTGTTGTGAGAGACAATGCATTCAACATTGCCAAATGCTTTCGTGATGGCAACTATTCAAGTGTTGGATGTTTTGCACACACACTGCAGCTGTGTGTGCGTGATGGTCTTTTGAGTCAAAAGTATGTTGCTGGCATCATCAGTACTGGAAGAAAATTGGTAGGACATTTTAAACACTCTTCTTCAGCAACCAGTCGTTTGCATGAACTTCAAAATGAATTAAACCTACCATAACATCAGCTTATCCAGGACGTGACAACACGATAGAACTCAACGTTCTATATGCTACGACGTCTGTTAGAACAACGGCGCAGCATCAGCCTGTACTGTGTTGAAATTGATTCGGTAACTGGGCTAAAGGCACAGCAGTGGGCAGTCACGGAGAATGTGGTAGCAACTTTGGCACCATTTGAAGAAATCACACGTGAAATAAGTGCAGCTCAGGCATCAATATCAGTTGTGATCCCATTAGTGAAAACACTCATGGCTTTCCTCCAGAAAGAAGGTAGTGATGCTGGGATGAAAACTATGAAAGCAGCCCTGCTTGAAGCTGTTAGCAGCAGATTTGCGGACATTGAATCCAACAGTATTTACACCTGTGCCACACTACTGGATCCTCGATTCAAGCTGTGCTTCTTCTCCGAACGTGGTAGAAGTGATGCACGAGCCCATCTGCTGGTAGCAGCTAACTCCATTATTGATTCAGCAAACACAGTCAGTCCACAGGATCCATCAGCTACTAGTAGTAGTAGTAGTAGTAGTAGTAGTAGTAGTAGTAGTAGTAGTAGTAGTACTAGTGTTTTGACTTCTGTGAGCACTGCCACACAGTACGAGTCCAGCCTATGGAGCTGTTTTGACACAATTGTCGAGGAAAATCCCACAACAGATCGTTCTGCAAGTGCCGAAGGCAACAGCATTAACACTGAGGTGACACAGTACCTGACAGAGCCACTTCAAACTCGACAGTCAGATCCAGTTTCCATGGTGGCATGCCAATAAGCAAAGATTTCCAAGTATGGCTAGACTGGCGCAGGCATTTCTTGCACCACCACCTACAAGTGTGCCATCGGAAAGGCTGTTCAGTACTGCAGGAGACATTATCACTGACCACCGTAGTAATCTTTTACCACAAAATGCGGAGACATTGATTTTCCTGAAATACAACTCGTCCCTTCTTGACTCTGAGAGTTCAACTTCACAGCCATAATGAAGACTGACTGACTGAAATAGTGAAATTACTGAATGAATGTATTTCAATAAATTCAATCTGTTCAATGTACTGTTGTTGTGAGTTGTAACTGAGCTGCCAATTTGCCAGCTGAAAACAATGTGAAAACTAAAAACTGAAACTGAAAACTAAAAATTAAAATTACTAAATTAGCATTATGTGCTTATGTATTATGTTTCATCTTGAACTTATGGAACTTAATATTACTTAATTACTTATTCTAATGTAAATGTAATTATTTTACATTTAAATGATTTAATATGAATATATGTCATCATTGTCATGTCTATAGTAATGAACTGCAGTAATGAACAGTTGAGTGACTCCACTCACCTAAATCAAGTGATGTAGTACGTTATTTTATTTTTATTTGTAAATCCGGCTCCGGCCGGATCTCACTTCATAAATCCGGCCAAATCCGGCTCCGGCCGGATTTCAAAAATTTGAATCCGGTACAGCCCTAGTCTTTACTAATAGTACATATTACATCCCTCTCGGGAGTCTCCGCGGCGAATCTGTCTGACTCGGGCTCTGAAGGTTGTGTGTTCGATTCCGCGCCGCGTCCTTCATTTCACGAGTGCATTTTTTCAGAGACTCCCGAGGGTCGCCATTGGCGCTACAGAGTTCGTGCTTTGTACGACGCTATCCGAGCTGTGGAAAGCGACTGAGCCATATGGGTGATATGGGATAAAACTCGGTGCAATGCAGTCGACCCTGTCGACTTTTAAGCGACTTAAAAAAAATGCACCCACTCCCATACGAATCAGGCTACGCCTTATACTTCAAACTTGTGCCATTACCTCAAATGACGTGCTTTACTGTAAAACTAGTTTGTTAGCATGAATTCACATTTTTTAAACATCATAGAAATGTCGCCACTTTCGATGACTTAAGTTACCTCTGGACCTATCAAAGACATATTCCTTGGGTGGGGGTAAATATAAGACGGCAGAAAAACTTTCATAATGATGCAACAGAAATTTTTCATAAAAATTGATCGTGAATGAAAGCATTAATTTCTGAACAGACTATAACCGGTCACCCTAGTAGAACCTGCCTGCTATGGAAGGGAAAAGGAATGTCCCTCAGGAGTCCTTACGCATGACGGAGCCCCGCTCGCATACCGAATGTTCCATGTTCACAACCAGTTCACCCGTGGCATTGCAGTCCTCGGCACATTGGTCTACCTTGAATTTTGGGGTTTTTAATTCGAGATTTCCATCTCCTAAATGGGCTGCTGTTCTTAAATAACGGTAGTAGTATAGTAGGTAACATAGACGTATTATTTTTGCGGAGGCGGAGGAGAGTTATTAATTCCCCCCTGATGACCATTATAGATTGTTTTAATCAATTCTTTTTTAAAAGTGGGCGTGGTATTCAAGTGACCCCTCGAGATGTAGGGGAGGGTACGTCTAGTGAGACGGTGGGGGTGGTAGTCTAGTGTACAACATAAAACATTTAAATAACAAACGATTCAAAAAGGTATACAAAAAATTTTAATAAAGGGAATACATATATAAACAAACAATACAATGAGTATTGAACATTATATATTTAAATGAGAAGAGGTGTGGTGGATACATTATCTGGTTGTATCTGTCATTTTATGTACAGATACGACAGGGAGGGACTTAAAACCTATATTGTTTTGGGGATGGAGATAAAACTGACCGCTGATTGTTAAAAGGGGTGGGATATTCTTTAGTATCATAAGTGTTATAGAAAGATCATCATCACATGCATATATTAGGGGTACATATTAGGATTGCTGGGTGCGTAGATGGGGCCAGTGGTGTTGAGGTGCTGTAGGGCTAGTGGTTGGGAACAGGTACAAAGAAGCTTCAAATGAAAACAGTAAAAATAGTTTCTTTTAATTGTCGATGGTGATAGCTGATGTGTGTTATTAAATTGCTTGACGTTAGTGTACTTTTTCATAGTTTTTCTTAGTAAGCTAGTTCAGCTGATGGTACAAACAACAAAGAAACAAACATTCACATGTAATATAATACCAACTGCACGGTTTGACAGTTCATTTTTACATAACATGAAACAAGCACACACATTTATTATAAAAATAACAAGATTTGATAATGCAATATCATCACTTTTCATTTACGAATCTTTTTTCATGTTTAAAATGCCAATGTGGAGCATCTGGTTGAGTAGTATGAATGTCTTCTGTAAAAGTTGTGGGGTGTGTTCTATCATTTCTTAATGCTCCGAGGTTTATCAGAAGTGAAATAATCCATTCTATGTACTGTATGGCCAGTTACTTGCGCAAGTGACCTTGATTCTTCAGCCTAAGAAACCCTGTCTGCAGACGTAAGCAATGGTACCGTGATAATTTTAGTTTAGGGAGTTGGAAGATTACTTCAGCCTTAAATGTATATAAACTATTATGAGGACAAGATGTTTATAAAAAGCACATATGGAACCAGGTGGGAATCCGAGCATCCAGGCCACCACAAAGGTGATGCATACTACCAACTGACCAAAGTTAATAAGTAGCAGTCTTCAGACTTTGCGTAAAAATGAAAAATGATGATTTTTCTATTACACTTGTGATACTAAACCACACCCTGCCCCTTTTAACAATTAGCTGTCAGTTTTATCCTCACCCCCCCCCCCCAAATGTGCGTGTTAAGACCCATGTGACATGACCGTCCATATTTACCACCTTGGCACATGATGATGATGACACTTGTTGATTGTATACGTCACCCATAATGACCAGATGTGAACTCTAGTGTAGCCCATATTGCTAGATGTCCTCGATTGGCATTACTAAAACTGTCTTGATTCGGTTCTTAACAATGAAAAATGATGATGGTGTTTCTATAACAGTTATGATACTAAACCATACCCCACCCCTTTTAACAATCAGCGGTCAGTTTTATCCCCACCCCTGAAAAATATGGGTTTTAAGACACATGGGACATTACCGCCCACACTTACTGGCATGGCATATGATGATGATGACGATGACAAATATCTATATATTACACTGCTCCACAGGGAGCCATACTTAATTACGGTTTTCCTTTCAAGATAGACCCCGGGTTACTATACTACCCCTCTTAAGTCATTGAGGACACGCCTTTTTTGTATATACATATGTTGTGCTAACCTCCATCTTACACCCCGAGCGGTCGCTTTTCTAACCTAGTATAACGTCATCACCAAACCTCTTCTCATTTAATTGTTTAATGTTAAATACTCTTTGTATTCTTTGTCTATATATGTTTTACCGTTATTACAATTTTTGTATATCTTCTTTGAATCATTTGTTATTATTTCACGTTTTATGTTGAACACATATTACATCATCCCTGACTTTAAATACCACCACGTCACTATACATACCCTCCCCTACACCCCAAGGGATCACTTGACCACCACATCACTAGATGTACCCTCCCCAACACCCTGAGGGATCACTTGACTACGCCCACTTTTTCAACAACAAACAATCAATAATTGTTATCAGAGGTTATCTTTTACTTTGTGGTGCACATTCCTTATATATTATTACTGAATATCAATTGTGCACCACAAAAATTGGGCATCTTCGGCCCATGTTATACTACTCTGCTCCTCCTGTCTCACGTCCTGCTTACGTGTAACATAGTACTCCTCCTGTCTCTTGTGCTGCTCCTCCCGTCTTATGTACTGCTCCTCCCATCTCACGTACTGCCTCTCCTGTCTCATGTCCTGCCTCTCCTATCTCACGTACTGCCTCTCTTGTCTCATGTCCTGCCCCTCCTGTCTCACATACTACTCATCCTGTCTCACGTACTGCTAATCCTGTCTCATGTGCTGCTCTTACCGTCTCAAGTACATGCTCCTCCTGTCTCATGTCCTGCCCCTCCTGTCTCACGTACTGCTCCTTCTGTCTCATGTACTGCTCCTCCTGTCTTATGTCCTGCCCCTCCTGTCTCACGTACTGCTTCTCCTGTCTCACGTACTGCCCCTCCTGTCTCACGTACTGCTCCTTCTGCCTCATGTCCTGTCCCTCCTATCTCACGTACAGCTCCTCCTGTCTCATGTTCTGCCCCTCCTGTCTCACGTACTGCTCCTTCTTTCTCATGTACTGCCCCTCCTGTCTCACGTACTACTCCTCCTGTCTCATGTCCTGCCCCTCCTGTCTCACGTACTGCTCCTTCTGTCTTATGTCCTGCCCCTCCTATCTCACGTACTGCTCCTCCTGTCTCATGTCCTGCCCCTCCTGTCTCACGTACTGCTCCTTCTGTCTCATGTCCTGCCCCTCCTGTCTCACGTACTGCTCCTCCTGTCTCATGTCCTGCCCCTCCTGTCTCACGTCCTGCCCCTCCTGTCTCACGTACTGCTCCTCCTGTCACATGTCCTGCCCCTCCTGCCTCACGTACTGCTCCTTCTGTCTCATGTCCTGCCCCACGTACTGCTCCTCCTGTCTCATGTCCTGCCCCTCCTGCCTCATTTCCTGCTCCTCCTGTCTCATGTCCTGCTCCTCCTGTCTCATGTCCTGCTTCTCCTGTCTCATGTCCTGCCCCTCCTGTCTCATGTCCTGCTCCTCCTGTCTCATG
Organism: Cepaea nemoralis; assembly: GCA_014155875.1. Classification (NCBI taxonomy): domain Eukaryota; kingdom Metazoa; phylum Mollusca; class Gastropoda; order Stylommatophora; family Helicidae; genus Cepaea; species Cepaea nemoralis. The sequence goes on from JACEFZ010003823.1 coordinate 241,974, forward strand.
TCCTGATCCTCTTGTCTCACGTACTGCTCCTCCTGTCTCATGTCCTGCCCCTCCTATCTCATGTCCTGCTTCTCCTGTCTCATGTCCTGCCCCTCCTGTATCACGTACTGCTCCTCCTGTCTCATGTACTGCCCTTCCTATCTCACGTACTGCTCCTCCTGTCTCATGTACTGCTCCTCCTGTCTATTGTACTGCCCCTCCTATCTCACGTACTGCTCCTCCTGTCTCATGTACTGCCCTTCCTGTCTCACGTACTGCTCCTCCTGTCTCACGTACTGCTCCTCCTGTCTCATGTACTGCCCCTCCTATCTCACGTACTGCTTCTCCTGTCTCATGTCCTGCCCCTCCTGTCTCACGTACTGCTCCTCCTGTCTCATGTACTGCCCTTCCTATCTCACGTACTGCTCCTCCTGTCTCATGTACTGCTCCTCCTGTCTCATGTACTGCCCCTCCTATCTCACGTACTGCTCCTCCTGTCTCATGTACTGCCCTTCCTGTCTCACGTACTGCCCCTCCTATCTCACGTACTGCTCCTCCTGTCTCATGTACTGCCCTTCCTGTCTCACGTACTGCTCCTCCTGTCTCACGTACTGCTCCTCCTGTCTCATGTACTGCCCCTCCTATCTCACGTACTGCTCCTCCTGTCTCATGTACTGCCCTTCCTGTATCACGTACTGCTCCTCCTGTCTCATGTCCTGCCCCCCCTGTCTCACGTACTGCTCCTTCTGTCTCATGTCCTGCCCCCCATCTCACGTACTGCTCCTCCTGTCTCACGTCCTGCCCCTCCTATCTCACGTACTGCTCCTCCTGTCTCATGTCCTGCCCCTCCTATCTCACGTACTGCTCCTCCTGTCTCATGTCCTGCCCCTCCTGTCTCACGTATTGCCCCTCCAGTCTCAGATACTGCCCCTCCAGTCTCAGATACTGCTCCTCCTATCTCCTGTATTGCCCCTCCAGTCTCAGATACTGTTCCTCCAGTCTCATATACTGCCCCTCGGTCTCAGATACTGCTCCTCCTGTCTCATGTACTGCCCCTCCAGTCTCAGATACTGCTCTTCCTGTCTCATATAGAGTCAATCATTTTCAATACAGATATTTCTTCATGTCACTATCTTAAGCTATCTAACTTCTCTTCAAGTCTTTGTGTGTCTCTCTTCCCCTCCAAATTACCTGTTGTCACAATGTATTTGCATTTGTTCCCTTAACATGGCAAGTCAAAAAATGCCTTTGTGTGACAAAACACAGCTAGATAAAGTTAAACACAATGAGATATAAACTGTTATTATTAAATTATTTATTAAACAAAAACCCCCATGTGGAGAAACTGATATTAATTGTTACAGACTTGGAGTCCATCAGCCTATTTCAGAACCCTAAACAACTGATTAAGTCAGAAATAATCAAATAATTATAGCCCATTGTTCATGTCTTAACACAATAATATAACGTTTAGTAGATCAAAGCGTGGGAGCCGTGACAGCGTGTTGGCGCTAGACACTCACTACTATATTTACATTTACCTGAGCCCCAAGGCTGACCCAGCCTAAAATGGGTACTAGGGAGTAAAGGTGGCTGGCATGATACTGATCACATCACTCACCAAATGCCTATTGGTCAATAACAATATGGGTCTAACGCTGTATGCTCTATGTAAAAGGATACTTTACTTTACTTTCCACATAAAACAGTAGAAACTAAACCGATTGTGAGTTGCAACATGTTATTACATGAGACTATACAAAAACTTTCAAGGCTTGATTAGTTCTGTCTCATATCTTGAACCAGAAATAGCAAACAAGGACAGGATGCATATTATTTTGTTTGTACATTTTCTACCAAAGTATATGTCAAATCAGTTGTGAGGTTTGTTTATAAAATTGTTGAAAGAGAAAATTAGTCTCAAGAACATTTACAGAAAATGCCATTGCTCAATATTTTCTTTGACATTTTAAACTAAAGTCTTTTCTTCTTTGTAGGTCTTAGATAAGACTGAGCTACCGTATGACAGTAGACGGTACTACCTGCTTTCTGTTAGCGCCGAATGTTGGGCGACGCTTACCAAACCCAACACCCCACATTGTGTCAATGCTTCAGGTGGAAGAGCGCAATTGGGAGGGTACAAGCCTTATCAAGGTGTTAGGAAATGCCTAAAGAAAAAAATGTCATGGCAGGACAGACCAGGTTCTAAGCCTTGGTTAGCAGCTGGTCTAGGATCGAAGCTCTGACAGGTGGACAGAGCATTGCTTCACTGATTCGGCAGCTTCTGCAGCTTGTCTTGTTCACGATATATTGGTGTTACCTTTCCTCTGGAATGAACTAGGCAGGTCGAGAGAGGGATCATGCTGAATGGGCAACACATGGTCTCTAAGTTTAGCCGGGGATTTGTGTTATGGATAACCCCATTTTACAAACTATCGTCTGTCAAGACGGCAAGGTGCCAGTCAGATGTCATAACAAAACTGTGACAAGAAAATAACCTGTGATTGTTATCTTTACTGTTTCAATAAGAACATGTCTGTCACCTGTCACAAGATGTCAGTTATACAAATGAGAACATATTTAACAGATAAGAAACTCCAAAAACTAATACTATAAATAACAGAACTGGTTTATTTTCCACTCCCAGGATCATTGGCAACTATTTGGATAACAGATGAAAACATTAGGATATTACATCAGGCTGTTCAACATTAGGATATTACATCAGACTGGTCAACATTAGGATATTACATCAGGCTGTTCAACATTAAGATATTAGTACACTAGGCTGTTCAACATTAGAATATTACAACGGGCTGTTCAACATTAGGATATTATGCCAAGCTGTTCAACATTAGCATATTACATCAGGCTGTTCAACATTAGGATATTATATTAGGATATTACATCAGGCTGTTCAACATTAGGATATAACATTATGATGTTAAACATTAGGATATTACATCAGGCTGTTCAGCATTTGGATATTACATCATAATATTCAACATTAGGATATTACATCAGGATGTTCAACATTAGGATATTACACCAGACTGTTCTACATTAGGACATTACATCAGGATGTTCAACATTAGGATATTACATCAGAATGTTCAACATTAGGATATTACATCAGGCTGTTCAACATTATGACAGTACATCAGCTATTACATCAGGCTGTTCAACATTAGGATATTACATCAGAATGTTCAACATTAGGATATTACATCAGGCTGTTCAACATTAGGATATTACATCAGAATGTTCAACATTAGGATATTACATCAGAATGTTCAACATTAGGATATTACATCAGACTGTTTGTCGTGAGATAGCTGGCAGGTGTCGCTCCTGATGGATTAAATGACAAAAACAGTTATGTGAAAAGTGACGGTCCTGTAATTTTAAAAAAGACAGCGATCGTGACTTCAAACACTGGCCGTACGTATTGGACACGGAAGCGAAGTCCCGTAGGGAACGGAAGAATTGTCTACCGGGAAAGTTCAAAGACAAGAGTCCGTATCGGACTGAACGGAGAATCACCGGGACCCAGAAACATCGTTTATCTCCGGGAAGTTCGGAGCTAGATCAAACAGTGATCGAGTGGAAATACGGTGAACAGAAGTCATTGATCAAAGAGTTGAAAATGTTTGAGGTACGATGTGTGGGGAAAACGGGACTGAGCGGACAAGAGCGAATACGTGATTTCACAAACCTTTGATGGGAAATAACGGCAAATTCGATTGTTGATGTAGAAACATTAAAAAGAAGGGAGAATTGGAACCGGGGTATAAATAGTTGGGAACTTGTTTTTTTTGTTTTTGTTTAGTGTGTGCCCTACTTTTCCATCTCGAAGGAGAATTGTTCTATTCGTCCGTATTCAGAAAAGAAATACTTTGTCCCTAGTTGTTTAGAGGCGATGGGACAGTGGTGCTTATGTGCTTTTGTGTTTCAATTCATGGACTACAATAGATAGTATAAGGTAGTTGTGGTGTAGAGTATAAATATAACATAGAGTATTTGAGTGTGAGACCGTAATAATGGGCGTCGGCCGAATTTAGCTGAGAAGTGAAGTAGTGGATTATGTAATGTATAAATGCCCTCGATAGAATACGTTCTATGATAATATAGGATAAGTATGATACGAGATTCTAGTATAGATGGTTACTGGGATTTCTGAGCTCTTTTATGACATTTCATTCTTTACATAGTCTTAAGTTATGTGTATACTCTTATGTCTTATGTCAGAGGTCATTTCTCTGAATATATATATAACTGATAACGGCCATAAGCCTACTCTCACCTCTAATGAGTTTGAGTTAAGTTGATAGCACATGATATTGTCTTTTCAACAGGTTCCATGAACCCAGCAATAGCAACACTCATGAAAAGAAAGAATGGACCCTAGGCTGGTGTAGTAATACATATCGGTCAGATTGAAGTCTGATATCATACATACAGGTCAGCAAATTCTAAGAAGTAACAGATACCTATAAGGAAGTCTGGCTAAGAGACTTACAGCAGAATAAAGTGTACCGAAGCATAGAGCTGAAGCTCAATATTGTTCTCAGGAACTATTTTTCAAATGAAGAAGCCGTAAGACCAGAACTTATTATCAGATAAACAGAACAGTAATGAATAAGATGAACACCGTGATTCAGTCATATTCTAAAGACAGTCTTGGTAATTATGCATCCGTATAGAGACGATAAGTCATACAAAGATATCGGAGGTATAAACATTACTTGAAATATCATATCGTTCATGTTATCAGATATTCCAAAAAGGATAGACAATATATAATAAAAACAATCTGTGGTGAACAAACTGTTTAATTCTACCATTGTCGAGGATATTGTGAAGACATCAACATCATTCAGAGAGACATTATACCGGGTGAGCGAGCGTACATCAGTTCTGTGCTGTGGTGACTATATGTGCCGTTGAGTGATGAAAACTATGATATAGATCTTAGAGTGTCACTCTTATCTCACCTACAGGATAGAACACAACAACAAGGTCTTTACATACACTCTATACACACCCATGACACTTTTTATTCAATAAATAATGTTAGTATTTATTGGAGGACAATGTTGTGTGGGTATGTTCTGAAGGAAAGTGAATAGGGGTGTGTTAAGAAGGAATAAAAGAGAGAGAGAGAGAGATAGAGAGAGAGATAGTGATTAGAAGACATAACGGGGGAATGTAGACAAAGGTCTGACAATAGTTCCAAAAGTATAAGAAGGATTTTAAAGGTGTGCTTGTTGACTCCACTTTCCCCCAGGGACAACAAGTGACACTGTTTAACATTAGGATATTACATCAGAATGTTGAACATTAGGATATAGCATCAGGATTTTAAACATTAGGATATAGCATCAGGATTTTAAACATTAGGATATTACATCAGGTTGTTCAACATTAGGATATTACATCAGAATGTTCAACATCAGGATATTACTCCATAATGTTCAATATCAGGATATTGCATCAAATATTATATCAGATATTACATTAGGCTGTTCAACATTAGCATATTTGATCAGTCTATTCATCAAACATTTTAACACATGAAGTTTTGAGGTGAAGAAACACTGCAACCCTTCAAAAGCTCAAGATCCGAACTTGAAACTATAAATATTCCACAAATAAACTCTAATCTGCACAGTTCCCGGTGACTGCACTCGCCGGGTGGCCTTAATGCCTCAGGCTCAAGACCCCCCCCCCCCCCCAACCACCTCTGTCCTACATTGCAAGGTACTATTGTATTGGCATTAATGGCAGTTTTTACACATGTGCCAACAGCTATTTTCTCAACATTCACATTTCATAATATCCCTAGAGTAATAGAAATTACCAAAATTATACTATAAAATATTTATATAATACATTGGATGATATAAGATATATATGCAAAGATTAAATATATAAAATAGTACTACAGTTACATAGCAGCTTTCTTCACTGGAAAACATATATGTAGATGTCATAAAAAAACTGTGACAAGAAAATAACCTGTGATTGTTATCTTTACTGTTTCAATAAGAACATGTGTGTCACCTGTTGTTACAAGATATCCGATATACAAATGAGAACATATTTAACAGATAAGAAACACCGAAAATTAATATTATAAATAACAGAACTGGTTTTCTTTCAACTCCCAGCATCATTGGCTGCTATTAGGATAACAGATGAAAACATTAGGATATTACATCAGAATGTTCAACATTAAGATATTAGTACACTAGGCTGTTCAACATTAGAATATTACAACGGACTGTTCAACATTAGGATATTACGCCAAGCTGTTCAACATTAGGATATTACATCAGGCTGTTCAACATTAGGATATTATATTAGGATATTACATCAGGCTGTTCAACATTAGGATATAACATTAGGATGTTAAACATTAGGATATTACATCAGGCTGTTCAGCATTTGGATATTACATCAGAATATTCAACATTAGGATATTACATCAGGATGTTCAACATTAGGATATTACACCAGACTGTTCAACATTAGGACATTACATCAGGATGTTCAACATTAGGATATTACATCAGAATGTTCAACATTAGGATATTACATCAGGATGTTAAACATTAGGATATTACATCAGGCTGTTCAGCATTTGGATATTACAGCAGAATGTTCAACATTAGGATATTACATCAGGATGTTAAACATTAAGATATTACATCCGAATGTTCAACATTAGGATATTACTCCATAATGTTCAAAATTAGGATATTACATCAGGCTGTTCAACATTAGCATATGTGGTCAGGCTATTCACCAAACATTTTAATACATGAAGTTTTGCGGTGAAGAAACACTGCAATCCTTCAAAAGCACAAGATTCAAACTTAAAACTACAAACATTCCACTAGATCCTTCCATATCTGGTGGTCAAATGAGAGATCTAGCCAATAATGGTACACAATGAAGGTCAATGAAGCTAAAGATGACAATGTATATGCATATGGCATAAGCATAAAGGGAAACAAATTTAACAATAAACACGTTCAAACGTGAATTGACAAGAAGCACAACAATACCAAAAAAAAAAAAAAAAAAAAAACTAATTGGGAACATGGCACAAGAAATGGCACAATTATAATTGGAAGACGTCACCGGAGCTACGGAGTTCATGCTTTGTGTGACCGGGCCATATGGGATAAAACCTGGTGCAATGAAGTTGATCCTCTTGCCTTCTAAAAGCTTTTTAGCAGTTGTCAAAAAATATTGGAGCAAACAAATTCACTCTGGCTCCAAAATGTCATGTTGATATGTTAATAGTTATGAAATGTGCATTTTCAAAGCAGCTAATTTAAAACAGTTAGTAAAAGCCGGTCTACCTGGCTGAGGAGTTAGAAGCTTTCTCCGTAACCCCGAATACTCTCGTGGTTGACGTGAGCGCACAAGAATTTGAAGGGGTACGAGTCGCGCCAATGACTTACGAGAGTATGGAGTCGGTCGCTCAGAAAGTCGTGGCGTGCCGATGAGCGTAATCTAGCTTAAGAATCAACATACATCTGAAAGATGCTGGTGTTGACCGCAATATCCTGAAACAGGATGGAAACGCAGGGGGAAAAAAGTGAGTAAAAGTCCATATCACACGTCTTAGGCGCACTTGACATAGGGGGGGTGTGTGTATGCTAGACCTACATTTGTATAGACCAAACGGCACTCAGTGGCTGATGTGGTCGGTAACACGCCAGCCTCCTTTATGTCCCTAGACCTTTCTTAGTACCCATTATAAGCTGTGTTGACCTGGAAGCCAAACCCAAGATCACCAGTATGACAGGTGAACGTCTGGCCACTTTGTTACTGCGGCTCCAAATTTACCAAATAACACAAGAAAACCCTAATCTGCACAGTTCAGTGACTGCACTAGCCATGTGGCCTTAATTCCTCAGGCTCAAGACCCTCCCTCCTCCCTCAACCGCCTCTGTCCTACACTGCAAGGTACTATTGTATTGGCAGTAATGACAGTTTTTACACATGTGCCAACAGCTATTTTCTCAACAATCACATTTCATAATGTCCCTAGAGTAATAAGAAATTAACAAAATTATACTATAAAATATTTATATAATAAATTGGATGATATAAGATATATATGCAAAGATTAAATATATAAAATAGTACTACAGTTACAAAGCAGCTTTCTTCACTGGAAAACATATATGTAGATGTCATAAAAAAAACTGTGACAAGAAAATAACCTGTGATTGTTATCTTTACTGTTTCAATAAGAACATGTGTGTCACCTGTTGTTACAAGATATCCGATATACAAATGAGAACATATTTAACAGATAAGAAACACCGAAAATTAATATTATAAATAACAGAACTGGTTTTCTTTCAACTCCCAGCATCATTGGCTGCTATTAGGATAACAGATGAAAACATTAGGATATTACATCAGAATGTTCAACATTAAGATATTAGTACACTAGGCTGTTCAACATTAGAATATTACAACGGGCTGTTCAACATTAGGATATTACGCCAAGCTGTTCAACATTAGGATATTACATCAGGCTGTTCAACATTAGGATATTATATTAGGATATTACATCAGGCTGTTCAACATTAGGATATAACATTAGGATGTTAAACATTAGGATATTACATCAGGCTGTTCAGCATTTGGATATTACATCAGAATATTCAACATTAGGATATTACATCAGGATGTTCAACATTAGGATATTACACCAGACTGTTCAACATTAGGACATTACATCAGGCTGTTCAACATTAGGATATTACATCAGAATGTTCAACATTAGGATATTACATCAGGATGTTAAACATTAGGATATTACATCAGGCTGTTCAGCATTTGGATATTACAACAGAATGTTCAACATTAGGATATTACATCAGGATGTTAAACATTAAGATATTACATCCGACTGTTCAACATTAGGATATTACTCCATAATGTTCAAAATTAGGATATTACATCAGGCTGTTCAACATTAGCATATGTGGTCAGGCTATTCACCAAACATTTTAATACATGAAGTTTTGCGGTGAAGAAACACTGCAATCCTTCAAAAGCACAAGATTCAAACTTAAAACTATAAACATTCCACTAGATCCTTCCATATCTGGTGGTCAAATGAGAGATCTAGCCAAAAATGGTACACAATGAAGGTCAATGAAGCTGAAGATGACAATGTATATGCATATGGCATAAGCATAAAGGGAAACAAATTTAACAATAAACACGTTCAAACGTGAATTGACAAGAAGCACAACAATACCCAAAAAAAAAAAAAAAAAAAAACTAATGGGGAACATGGCACAAGAAATGGCACAATTATAATTGGAAGACGTCACCGGAGCTACGGAGTTCATGCTTTGTGTGACCGGGCCATATGGGATAAAACCTGGTGCAATGAAGTTGATCCTCTTGCCTTCTAAAAGCTTTTTAGCAGTTGTCAAAAAATATTGGAGCAAACAAATTCACTCTGGCTCCAAAATGTCATGTTGATATGTTAATAGTTATGAAATGTGCATTTTCAAAGCAGCTAATTTAAAACATGTAAAGTTAGTAAAAGCCGGTCTACCTGGCTGAGGAGTTAGAAGCTTTCTCCGTAACCCCGAATACTCTCGTGGTTGACGTGAGCGCACAAGAATTTGAAGGGGTACGAGTCGCGCCAATGACTTACGAGAGTATGGAGTCGGTCGCTCAGAAAGTCGTGGCGTGCCGATGAGCGTAATCTAGCTTAAGAATCAACATACATCTGAAAGATGCTGGTGTTGACCGCAATATCCTGAAACAGGATGGAAACGCAGGGGGAAAAAAGTGAGTAAAAGTCCATATCACACGTCTTAGGCGCACTTGACATAGGGGGGTGTGTGTATGCTAGACCTACATTTGTATAGACCAAACGGCACTCAGTGGCTGATGTGGTCGGTAACACGCCAGCCTCCTTTATGTCCCTAGACCTTTCTTAGTACCCATTATAAGCTGTGTTGACCTGGAAGCCAAACCCAAGATCACCAGTATGACAGGTGAAAGTCTGGCCACTTTGCTACTGCGGCTCCAAATTTACCAAATAACACAAGAAAAACCCTAATCTGCACAGTTCAGTGACTGCACTAGCCATGTGGCCTTAATTCCTCAGGCTCAAGACCCTCCCTCCTCCCTCAACCGCCTCTGTCCTACACTGCAAGGTACTATTGTATTGGCAGTAATGACAGTTTTTACACAAGTGCCAACAGCTATTTTCTCAACAATCACATTTCATAATGTCCCTAGAGTAATAAGAAATTAACAAAATTATACTATAAAATATTTATATAATAAATTGGATGATATAAGATATATATGCAAAGATTAAATATATAAAATAGTACTACAGTTACAAAGCAGCTTTCTTCACTGGAAAACATATATGTAGATGTCATAAAAAAACTGTGACAAGAAAATAACCTGTGATTGTTATCTTTACTGTTTCAATAAGAACATGTGTGTCACCTGTTGTTACAAGATATCCGATATACAAATGAGAACATATTTAACAGATAAGAAACACCGAAAATTAATATTATAAATAACAGAACTGGTTTTCTTTCAACTCCCAGCATCATTGGCTGCTATTAGGATAACAGATGAAAACATTAGGATATTACATCAGAATGTTCAACATTAAGATATTAGTACACTAGGCTGTTCAACATTAGAATATTACAACGGGCTGTTCAACTTTAGGATATTACGCCAAGCTGTTCAACATTAGGATATTACATCAGGATGTTCAACATTAGGATATTACACCAGACTGTTCAACATTAGGACATTACATCAGGATGTTCAACATTAGGATATTACAACAGAATGTTCAACATTAGGATATTACATCAGGATGTTAAACATTAAGATATTACATCCGAATGTTCAACATTAGGATATTACTCCATAATGTTCAAAATTAGGATATTACATCAGGCTGTTCAACATTAGCATATGTGGTCAGGCTATTCACCAAACATTTTAATACATGAAGTTTTGCGGTGAAGAAACACTGCAATCCTTCAAAAGCACAAGATTCAAACTTAAAACTATAAACATTCCACTAGATCCTTCCATATCTGGTGGTCAAATGAGAGATCTAGCCAAAAATGGTACACAATGAAGGTCAATGAAGCTGAAGATGACAATGTATATGCATATGGCATAAGCATAAAGGGAAACAAATTTAACAATAAACACGTTCAAACGTGAATTGACAAGAAGCACAACAATACCCAAAAAAAAAAAAAAAAAACTAATGGGGAACATGGCACAAGAAATGGCACAATTATAATTGGAAGACGTCACCGGAGCTACGGAGTTCATGCTTTGTGTGACCGGGCCATATGGGATAAAACCTGGTGCAATGAAGTTGATCCTCTTGCCTTCTAAAAGCTTTTTAGCAGTTGTCAAAAAATATTGGAGCAAACAAATTCACTCTGGCTCCAAAATGTCATGTTGATATGTTAATAGTTATGAAATGTGCATTTTCAAAGCAGCTAATTTAAAACATGTAAAGTTAGTAAAAGCCGGTCTACCTGGCTGAGGAGTTAGAAGCTTTCTCCGTAACCCCGAATACTCTCGTGGTTGACGTGAGCGCACAAGAATTTGAAGGGGTACGAGTCGCGCCAATGACTTACGAGAGTATGGAGTCGGTCGCTCAGAAAGTCGTGGCGTGCCGATGAGCGTAATCTAGCTTAAGAATCAACATACATCTGAAAGATGCTGGTGTTGACCGCAATATCCTGAAACAGGATGGAAAACGCAGGGGAAAAAAGTGAGTAAAAGTCCATATCACACGTCTTAGGCGCACTTGACATAGGGGGGTGTGTGTATGCTAGACCTACATTTGTATAGACCAAACGGCACTCAGTGGCTGATGTGGTCGGTAACACGCCAGCCTCCTTTATGTCCCTAGACCTTTCTTAGTACCCATTATAAGCTGTGTTGACCTGGAAGCCAAACCCAAGATCACCAGTATGACAGGTGAACGTCTGGCCACTTTGCTACTGCGGCTCCAAATTTACCAAATAACACAAGAAAACCCTAATCTGCACAGTTCAGTGACTGCACTAGCCATGTGGCCTTAATTCCTCAGGCTCAAGACCCTCCCTCCTCCCTCAACCGCCTCTGTCCTACACTGCAAGGTACTATTGTATTGGCAGTAATGACAGTTTTTACACAAGTGCCAACAGCTATTTTCTCAACAATCACATTTCATAATGTCCCTAGAGTAATAAGAAATTAACAAAATTATACTATAAAATATTTATATAATAAATTGGATGATATAAGATATATATGCAAAGATTAAATATATAAAATAGTACTACAGTTACAAAGCAGCTTTCTTCACTGGAAAACATATATGTAGATGTCATAAAAAAACTGTGACAAGAAAATAACCTGTGATTGTTATCTTTACTGTTTCAATAAGAACATGTGTGTCACCTGTTGTTACAAGATATCCGATATACAAATGAGAACATATTTAACAGATAAGAAACACCGAAAATTAATATTATAAATAACAGAACTGGTTTTCTTTCAACTCCCAGCATCATTGGCTGCTATTAGGATAACAGATGAAAACATTAGGATATTACATCAGAATGTTCAACATTAAGATATTAGTACACTAGGCTGTTCAACATTAGAATATTACAACGGGCTGTTCAACTTTAGGATATTACGCCAAGCTGTTCAACATTAGGATATTACATCAGGATGTTCAACATTAGGATATTACACCAGACTGTTCAACATTAGGACATTACATCAGGATGTTCAACATTAGGATATTACATCAGAATGTTCAACATTAGGATATTACATCAGGATGTTAAACATTAGGATATTACATCAGGCTGTTCAGCATTTGGATATTACAACAGAATGTTCAACATTAGGATATTACATCAGGATGTTAAACATTAAGATATTACATCCGAATGTTCAACATTAGGATATTACTCCATAATGTTCAAAATTAGGATATTACATCAGGCTGTTCAACATTAGCATATGTGGTCAGGCTATTCACCAAACATTTTAATACATGAAGTTTTGAGGTGAAGAAACACTGCAATCCTTCAAAAGCACAAGATTCAAACTTAAAACTATAAACATTCCACTAGATCCTTCCATATCTGGTGGTCAAATGAGAGATCTAGCCAAAAATGGTACACAATGAAGGTCAATGAAGCTGAAGATGACAATGTATATGCATATGGCATAAGCATAAAGGGAAACAAATTTAACAATAAACACGTTCAAACGTGAATTGACAAGAAGCACAACAATACCCAAAAAAAAAAAAAAAAACTAATGGGGAACATGGCACAAGAAATGGCACAATTATAATTGGAAGACGTCACCGGAGCTACGGAGTTCATGCTTTGTGTGACCGGGCCATATGGGATAAAACCTGGTGCAATGAAGTTGATCCTCTTGCCTTCTAAAGCTTTTTAGCAGTTGTCAAAAAATATTGGAGCAAACAAATTCACTCTGGCTCCAAAATGTCATGTTGATATGTTAATAGTTATGAAATGTGCATTTTCAAAGCAGCTAATTTAAAACATGTAAAGTTAGTAAAAGCCGGTCTACCTGGCTGAGGAGTTAGAAGCTTTCTCCGTAACCCCGAATACTCTCGTGGTTGACGTGAGTGCACAAGAATTTGAAGGGGTACGAGTCGCGCCAATGACTTACGAGAGTATGGAGTCGGTCGCTCAGAAAGTCGTGGCGTGCCGATGATCTAGCTTAAGAATCAACATACATCTGAAAGATGCTGGTGTTGACCGCAATATCCTGAAACAGGATGGAAACGCAGGGGGAAAAAAGTGAGTAAAAGTCCATATCACACGTCTTAGGCGCACTTGACATAGGGGGGTGTGTGTATGCTAGACCTACATTTGTATAGACCAAACGGCACTCAGTGGCTGATGTGGTCGGTAACACGCCAGCCTCCTTTATGTCCCTAGACCTTTCTTAGTACCCATTATAAGCTGTGTTGACCTGGAAGCCAAACCCAAGATCACCAGTATGACAGGTGAACGTCTGGCCACTTTGCTACTGCGGCTCCAAATTTACCAAATAACACAAGAAAACCCTAATCTGCACAGTTCAGTGACTGCACTAGCCATGTGGCCTTAATTCCTCAGGCTCAAGACCCTCCCTCCTCCCTCAACCGCCTCTGTCCTACACTGCAAGGTACTATTGTATTGGCAGTAATGACAGTTTTTACACATGTGCCAACAGCTATTTTCTCAACAATCACATTTCATAATGTCCCTAGAGTAATAAGAAATTAATAAAATTATACTATAAAATATTTATATAATAAATTGGATGATATAAGATATATATGCAAAGATTAAATATATAAAATAGTACTACAGTTACAAAGCAGCTTTCTTCACTGGAAAACATATATGTAGATGTCATAAAAAAACTGTGACAAGAAAATAACCTGTGATTGTTATCTTTACTGTTTCAATAAGAACATGTGTGTCACCTGTTGTTACAAGATATCCGATATACAAATGAGAACATATTTAACAGATAAGAAACACCGAAAATTAATATTATAAATAACAGAACTGGTTTTCTTTCAACTCCCAGCATCATTGGCTGCTATTAGGATAACAGATGAAAACATTAGGATATTACATCAGAATGTTCAACATTAAGATATTAGTACACTAGGCTGTTCAACATTAGAATATTACAACGGGCTGTTCAACATTAGGATATTACGCCAAGCTGTTCAACATTAGGATATTACATCAGGCTGTTCAACATTAGGATATTATATTAGGATATTACATCAGGCTGGTCAACATTAGGATATAACATTAGGATGTTAAACATTAGGATATTACATCAGGCTGTTCAGCATTTGGACATTACATCAGAATATTCAACATTAGGATATTACATCAGGATGTTCAACATTAGGACATTACACCAGACTGTTCAACATTAGGACATTACATCAGGATGTTCAACATTAGGATATTACATCAGAATGTTCAACATTAGGATATTACATCAGGATGTTAAACATTAGGATATTACATCAGGATGTTCAGCATTTGGATATTACAGCAGAATGTTCAACATTAGGATATTACATCAGGATGTTAAACATTAAGATATTACATCCGAATGTTCAACATTAGGATATTACTCCATAATGTTCAAAATTAGGATATTACATCAGGCTGTTCAACATTAGCATATGTGGTCAGGCTATTCACCAAACATTTTAATACATGAAGTTTTGCGGTGAAGAAACACTGCAATCCTTCAAAAGCACAAGATTCAAACTTAAAACTATAAACATTCCACTAGATCCTTCCATATCTGGTGGTCAAATGACAGATCTAGCCAAAAATGGTACACAATGAAGGTCAATGAAGCTGAAGATGACAATGTATATGCATATGGCATAAGCATAAAGGGAAACAAATTTAACAATAAACACGTTCAAACGTGAATTGACAAGAAGCACAACAATACAAAAAAAAAAAAAAAAAAAACTAATGGGGAACATGGCACAAGAAATGGCACAATTATAATTGGAAGACGTCACCGGAGCTACGGAGTTCATGCTTTGTGTGACCGGGCCATATGGGATAAAACCTGGTGCAATGAAGTAGATCCTCTTGCCTTCTAAAAGCTTTTTAGCAGTTGTCAAAAAATATTGGAGCAAACAAATTCACTCTGGCTCCAAAATGTCATGTTGATATGTTAATAGTTATGAAATGTGCATTTTCAAAGCAGCTAATTTAAAACATGTAAAGTTAGTAAAGCCGGTCTACCTGGCCTGAGGAGTTAGAAGCTTTCTCCGTAACCCCGAATACTCTCGTGGTTGACGTGAGCGCACAAGAATTTGAAGGGGTACGAGTCGCGCCAATGACTTACGAGAGTATGGAGTCGGTCGCTCAGAAAGTCGTGGCGTGCCGATGAGCGAAATCTAGCCGCGGGGGGGGGGGGGGGGGGGGGGGGGGGATACTATAAAATATTTTATAATAAATTGGATGGTTTAATATTAGATATATCATATACAAAGATTAAATATATAAAATAGTACTACAGTTACAAAAACAACTTTCTTGACTGGAAAACATATATGTAGACGTCATAACAAAAATCTAACAAGAAAATAACCTGTGATTGTTATCTTTACTGTTTCAAGAAGAACATGTGTGTCACCTGTTGTTACAAGATGTCCGTTATACAAATGAGAGCATAGTTAACAGATAAAAAACTCCGAAAACTAATACTATAAATAACAGAACTGGTTTTGTTTCAACTCCCAGCATCATTGGCTGCTATTAGGGTAACAGATAAAAACATTAGGATATTACATCAGAATGTTCAACATTAAGATATAACACCAGCATGTTCATTATAAGGATATCACATCAGGCTGTTTAACATTAGGACATCACACTGGGCTGTTCAATATTAAGATATTACATCAGGCTGTTCAACATTAGGATGTTACATCAGGCTGTTCAACATTAGGATATTACATCAGGCTGTTCAACATTAGGATATTACATAAAGCTGTTCAACATGAGGATATTACATCAGGCTGTTCAACATTACGATATTACATCAGGCTGTTTAACATTAGAATATTACACCTGGCTGTTAAACATTAGGATATAATATCAGGATGTTAAACATAAGGATATTACACCAGAATGTTCAACATTAGAATATTATACCAGAATGTTCAACATTACAATATTACACCAGAATGTTCAACATTTTAATATTACACCAGAATGTTAAACAGTAAGATATTACGTCAGGCTGTTCAGCATTAAGATATTACTCCGTAATGTTCAATATTAAGATATTACACCAGGCTGTTCAACATTAGGAAATCTGATATGGCTATTCACCAAACAGTTTTAACAATGAAGTTTTGCGATGAAGAAACACTGCAACCCTTGAAAAGTACGAGATACAAACTTTAAACTATAAAATTTCACCAGATCCTTCCATATCCGATGGCCAAATGACAGAGCTAACCAGAAATGATACACAATACAGGTCAATGAAAGTGAAGATGAAACTGGACATGCATATGGCATAAGTATAAAGGGAAACATATTTAACAATAAACATGTTCAAGCGTAAATTGACAAGAAGCACAACAACACAAAAAACTAATGGGGAACATGGCACAAGAAATAACACAATTGTAATTGGCAGACGTCACCGGAGCTACGGAGTTCACGCTTTGTGCGACCTAGCAATATGGGATAAAATCCGGTGCAATTAAGTTGACCCTCTTGTCTTTTAAAGCCTTTTTAGAAGTTTTAACACATATTGGAGTAAACAAATTCACTTCGGCTCCAAAATGTCCAGCATGTATGATTTGTATTTACTGAAAATTCAAAACAATGTTTTCCCGTAGTGAATTTGAATAACGAAGACACAAACAATAGATTGCACGATTTATTGCCTGGCATATTTCGCTGCATCTCGTCAGGTACATACTGCAGAAATCACACAACTTACGAGAATTAACTAGATAAATTCTTCAAGTTGAAATATACACATATTCGCACAGTAATGTCACTTATCTACCACGGTAATTTTAAGCTGACTAACATGTCTTTCTGTTTGCACAATTCTGGCTTGCGTTGATAGATCATAATTGCTTCTGCAAATTTTAACAAGCGAGTATTTTGTGTGTTAAACAACACGCGAAATGCAGTGTCTCTGTCCACCACATGGCCACTTTCGACAATGTGCCTCCCGATTGAAGACGCCGGGAGCTTCCGGTGTGTCGGCCCCACGAGGCTAGCATCTCCTGTGTGTTGTATCTTGTTGACCCATTGAGGTATGTGTTCTGACACCCGTTTGTTAAGCTGTCTCTCTGTTCTACCAATGTAAACGGCCTGGCATCTACATGTGAATTGGTAAATACAATTGTTTGTGGCGTACAGAGGAACAGGCTCTTTGACTGCTGGTGTAGGAATCGGTACGGTTTTATATCTAATGACTGGAGTTGCCGCACAGAATGTTCGGCCTACTGCTGTAGTAAGCCGGTCTTGTAGACGTTGCATTACGTCATCCCCTCGAAAGGTTAGCTGGATGAATACCTTGAGTTTAGGGACTGTAGTTACGTCTGCTTTGGGTTTGGGCTGTTGGCAGTGGCGCTTTATAAATCCTGTGGAGTACCCATTCAGGTTTAAGACATTCTTCAGAGTTTCAAATTCCTCTGTCAGTGTGTCCTGGGTGCATATCTTTCTAGCACGGTCAAACAAGGTCCGTACTAAGCCCCGTTTGTACTGGACAGGTGTGAAGCTCTGAAAATTTAGGTATTGGCCAGTCCATGTTCCTTTGCGATACACCGATCTTTGAATTGTGCCGTCTGCTCTACGTCTCATTAGAATAAAGGGTAACGCTTCGTTGTGTTCGTGTTCCATAGATAGAGAGATGTTTTTATGCGTCTTGTTCATTGTGGCCTGAAACGATGTTGCTTGTAGCTCGTCTGTGGTGATAATTAGTATATCGTCCACATAACGACGGTAAAAGGCCAAGTTGTTGATGTCTGAGGATCTCTTTTCTTCTAAATGTGCCATGAAGATGTCCGCTAGAATAGGACCAAGAGGACTCCCCATGGCCACTCGGTCAATTTGGCGGTATGACTTAGTTAGAAAATTGAATTGTATGTTGGGGGTACATAGTAGTAGCAGCCTCTCCAGAATAAGTGTTGGTATGCCTAATTTCAATTGTTTGTCTTCAATGCGTTCTTCAACGTTCTTTACCTGAGGAAGAAAGAAATCCTCAGACATCAACAAATTGGCCTTTTACCGTCGTTATGTTGACGATATACTAATTATCACCACAGACGAGCTACAAGCAACATCGTTTCAGGCCACAATGAACAAGACGCATAAAAAAATCTCTCTATCTATGGAACACGAACACAACGAAGCGTTACCGTTCCTAGATATTCTAATGAGACGTAGAGTAGACGGCACAATTCAAAGATCGGTGTATCGCAAAGGAACATGGACTGGCCAATACCTAAATTTTCAGAGCTTCACACCTGTCCAGTACAAACGGGGCTTAGTACGGACCTTGTTTGACCGTGCTAGAAAGATATGCACCCAGGACACACTGACAGAGGAATTTGAAACTCTGAAGAATGTCTTAAACCTGAATGGGTACTCCACAGGATTTATAAAGCGCCACTGCCAACAGCCCAAACCCAAAGCAGACGTAACTACAGTCCCTAAACTCAAGGTATTCATCCAGCTAACCTTTCGAGGGGATGACGTAATGCAACGTCTACAAGACCGGCTTACTACAGCAGTAGGCCGAACATTCTGTGCGGCAACTCCAGTCATTAGATATAAAACCGTACCGATTCCTACACCAGCAGTCAAAGAGCCTGTTCCTCTGTACGCCACAAACAATTGTATTTACCAATTCACATGTAGATGCCAGGCCGTTTACATTGGTAGAACAGAGAGACAACTTAACAAACGGGTGTCAGAACACATACCTCAATGGGTCAACAAGATACAACACACAGGAGATGCTAGCCTCGTGGGGCCGACACACCGGAAGCTCCCGGCGTCTTCAATCGGTAGGCACATTGTCGAAAGTGGACAGAGACACTGCATTTCGCGTGTTGTTTAACACACAAAATACTCGCTTGTTAAAATTTGCAGAAGCAATTATGATCTATCAACGCAAGCCAGAATTGTGCAAACAGAAAGACATGTTAGTCAGCTTAAAATTACCGTGGTAGATAAGTGACATTACTGTGCGAATATGTGTATATTTCAACTTGAAGGATTTATCTAGTTAATTCACGTAAGTTGTGTGATTTCTGCAGTATGTACCTGACGAGATGCAGCGAAATATGCCAGGCAATAAATCGTGCAATCTATTGTTTGTGTCTTCGTTATTCAAATTTACTGAAAATGTCTTATTTCCATAAATTGCAATGACTATTCAGCTTTCTGAAAACCTTCTTGGTGTCTCAATCAACGACCCAGGGACCTTGACAGCTATAAAAGATGGTCATCAATGAATATATATTATATTCTGTATTTACTAGCAAGGAACTCACCCTTTCATTATCATCTCCAGTTTTTATCATTAACAATAAACACCCATCATATGCAGAAACATGTAACGGTGTGAAATGAATGCCAAGGACTAAACATACAGTAAGTCATAGTTTCATGAGATGGAGTAGCCAGCTCCTTTTCTCGCTACTGGTTACTTCCTGCCTGAGAACAAAGTGTGTGTTAAAAGTGATTCTGTTATCTGGGGGTTTGGACAACTAGATTGAACAACACAAGGTTTCACATTTTCTTACTAACCCTTTTAATGTGTTTACATTTTCCAATTGTAAACTACAAATGTTTATCAACAATGTTACCCATCATCCTCTATTCACATCACACCATCTAAGAGTCTCATCATCTCATCAGTCATATCATCTCCACAAACAGTTTAATCCTATACTGTGTTATCACAGTATGACTGCAATACAGTTTTTAGGGGGAAAACATCAATGCATGCTTCATAAACCTTCAACTACAGTGGAGGTCATGTGACAAAACATTTTTAACTTACAACTACCCATCAACACACAAAAACACAGCTATTTAATATCAGCAGCTTATTACATAACCATGCTAAGTTAGAGAGAATAAAGGATACAGCAGTGTGAAACAGCAATAATAAGGTACCAAGTATAAAGGACACAGCAGCCAGTGAAACAACAACGCTAAGTACTAAGAATACAGGACACAGCAGCTGGAGAAACAACAATGCTAAGGTACCGAGAATAGGGGATATAGCAGCTGCTGAACACCAGTACTAAGGTTCAGAGAAATACAGACATAAAACCTGGTGAAACAACTGTACTAAAGATCAGAGAATAAAGAACACTGCAGTTGGTGAAACAACAATAGTAATTTACCAACAATAAAGATCACTGCAAGTGGTGAAACGACAATAGTAATTACCAAGAATAAAGAACACTGCAGTTGGTGAAACAACAATAGTAATTTAATTAGTTAGTTAGTTAGTTAGTCGAGGTTCCAACTTCACGGCAACGGGTCATCCCCGTTATGCTCCGTTCCTGTGCCAGTGAATATCACACAAAATGCTCCCCACTGTCTAATGTGAAAAGTGGAATAGGCAGGAGTCTCGGCAATCCAACAGCCCGCACAGGTGTGCATAATGCCGCCGCCAGAATGCCAACACAAAATTAATCCACGAAAACCACAGTTCATCGTCGATGGACTCAGCAGTCACCAGAAAGACCTCATTGACCCGGATTTTCTCACATCGCTCGGTCTTTTACCGCAGGGCGACCCGCCGAAAGTGTCGCATAAAGCACGAACTCCGCAGCTTCAGCGCCCGGGTCTCCTGAAAAATGCACTCGTGAACCGAAAAGGCAATTCAGTCAATTCAGCAACAGCCGGTAGCCATTGTTCCGAACATGCAGGTCACTGTACAGTCTGTACAGGACAGATGTAAAAGCATTCCCCGCGAATTCCACAGCTCACAGTGTCGCCCACGCACTCACTCAGTAGCAGGGCGACGGAACCATGCACTACCAGTCCAACATGAAGAAATGCGATTTCAAACCGTAGCTGCAAGCATAAACACGCCACATGCCTTAACGGCTCAATGCCTAACCGCCATGAATAAAGAACACTGCAATTGGTGAAACAACAATAGTAATTTACCAATAATAAAGAACACTGCAGCTGCTGACACACCAGTACTAAAGTTCTGAGAATAAAGAACACTGCAGCTGGTGAAACAACAATGCTAATTTACCAAGAATAAAGGACACAGCAGCTGGTGAAACAACAATGCTAATTTACCAAGAATAAAGGACATAGTAGATGTTTTTCCCCACTTGCTTTGAATTCAAGCGTAGTCTATACACATGATACTACTTCTAGTGCACAGGACTGATTTTTGTGTGTGGATTAGCTTTCCTTAATACTAGTGTTTTGCAAGGAAATAAAACAATATGTTGATTTAAAAAAGAAACCTATCAATGTCAGGAAGACAGGTGTGTCAGCTAAAATATAATAGAAAATAAAGTGAATGTGTAAATGTTTGCATCATCTCAATCATTACATTGACAATTGATCAGAACTGTTCAATCAAACAAATTAATTATTCCCAAAAGTAAAGGATGTACTGAACATTAACACCATTTTTACTGCAAACCTCAAGTATATATTTCTGAAACAATTATTTAGCATGAACAAATGTCTCAGATAGCAACTTTACCCACAGACTAAAACACATTTCAAGCAAATAACATTACATATAAGGCAAGAACTGTATTTGCACATGGCACAAAAAGATATAATGTTATAATAATCACCAAAAAATAAAGGTACTAAGAAATAATAAAATTTTGGAAAAAGGAGATTAATAATGAATACGTTAATTATTTCCCACTCTATAAAAGTCCATATCCTGGCCACTTACTATGTTGTCTCTTACATAACACAAATGATGAGAGGCGGTCCCAAATTCTGTCATTTGATTCATATATGTATTTTCTTATGAATTATTGTCTTTATCAGATGTAATGGTTACTTATAAAGTTTTCTGTTTCTTTAGTCTTGTGCTACTTTGATTAATTTGACCCTCTTTATAAGCCACAAATAGTTATCAGCTCCCTTCTGTAGCTGTATCAAGTTGATTTATGTATATCATATGTGTTTACTTTCATTTCTGTAAGCTAGGCAAAATGTAGAAGGTGACCATGGGGCTATTGACATATACAGAGAGATCTGACAAACCTACCTGAGTAGACTGGCTACCATGGGGTAACTGGCACACATGGAGATCTGACAACTCTATCTCAGTAGACTGGCTACCTAAGGGTTATTGACACACACACAGAGATCTGACAAACCAAGCTCAGTATGAATGCTACCAAAGAAGATAGTGATACTTCAAATCTTGAAAACAAACATAAAGTTTTATTTGACTTCACATGTTTTCTATTTAGTCAGTCTAAATGGCTCCTGTGAGAATTGAGAACATGCTTGAAATAACTGGCCTTAAAGTATGTATCGTGATGAACATACACAATAATAAATAACATGGTACACTGAAGATGAAATATTACCTCAAAATATTACAATTATCACTCCATCCCCCCCCCCCCCCAAAAAAAAAAAATGAAGCGACATTAATAACTGTAAAGTCCCACTATATTAAAGAAAATCATATTAAAAATTGAGGAAACTTCTGACCTTAATTTCTCACATCAGCTTCATTACAGCTTTAGCCCAGCGTGGGACAGGGTGCTGTGCGGATGGTCCATTTATATAGGACAGCATGCATGGGGAAGCAGTGTACAGCTGTCGAACTGGCCACAACAAAGTATGACACATTGTAGCAGGCAAAACATCAATGTAACATGACATGAGCACCCCATCAATTATAATGTTGCCACTGTTGGTGAATGGAGCAAACATGCCTGGCTTTCTCTCATAAGTGACAGCCTGCACTGGCTGAAGCACTAAACCATCCCCTGTGGCCACCAGCAGGCAGTCTCCCACATAGACATTCTCAGCAGACACACACAGCTCTGTCCCATCTTTAACACAGTAGACATAATGTCCAGCCGTGACATAGACTGTCTGTGAGGCAGTCTTCAGGGCTAGAAATTCACTGGAGACATCCATTTCATGATGTCCAAACATGTAAACAGTGTCAAAACTCAGATCACCCTTGTGATCTCTGACCAGGACTTGATCCCCAACACGCAACCCTTCCAGAGTAGCAAATTTTCCATTTGACAACATGACAACTGAACTTCCAGGAAAGCAACCCCCTCCCTCCTTTTTAACCTCAGTCTTCACTTGTTCAGCCACCTGATTTGTAACCTTGCTATCATTAGGCACCATTTCAGTATCATGGTACTTCTGGATGTTATTTATATGTTCCGCAAAATCCTGGTGTTGAGAAGGCTGTGCCTTTTGCTCTGGTGTTGTTTTTTTAGGTGGGGCACCTACCGATTTATCTGAATTATTTATTTTGGAACGATTTGCAATCTCAGCCATCTTTTCATTTATTGTTTTAGCTAGTCCAGAAATAGCACCAACAAGACTACCGAACTGCCCATTATCTTTTTCTGTGACTCTGTTCTTCAGACTGTCAACCCTCTTCTTTAGCTTTACTAACTCATCGCTGTAACTGGTGGCATCACTTTTATTGTCGACTATACTATTTAGACGCGCAAGGATCAGCTGTACATCTCTCATTATTTCTTCATTCACCTGGAGTACCATTTCTTCAGAGATGACTCTCTGACGTTCTCTCTTGGCTAACTCAAAGAGGGAATTAGTGTAACGAGTGCCACTGTCTTTTAAACTATCCACCTTTGACACAAGCTTATTCAGCTGAGACTTCTTTACCTTTGGATCTGTGGCCTTATTGTTGAAGAGTACACATCTGTAGCCACATTCCTCTAATAGATCTTTTAAATTTCCAGTGCGATTTTTGCACCACTCCTCAAAGGTGATTTTGTTTGCCATCATTTCTTTCTCAAAGTTATCACCATAAGTAAAGACACAAATACAATGGGACTTAACAATATCTTTCCCTAGGATGCATTTCAAAAGAGCAATTGCTTTTTTTTCCTCATTAGTCATGCGTGCCGCAAGACTAAGTATCAGAAGCAAAGCATGAAATCCGTTAGGACAAATGGCTATTGCTTCACTGATAGATGTGATGCCAAGATCAATGAATGCTGCATCACCATCAATCTTAGTGTCACACACCCCTGGAGTGTCTACAACTTTGAAGATGCGACCATCAATCTCAGCCCAGCCCACTCCACTGTGGCTGGTTACAGATTCTCCATCTACTGAAGAAACAAATTTGTTCTGTCCCAGGATTGAGTTCCCTGTAGAGCTTTTGCCATGTCCCGTCTTACCAATCATGAGTAGGTCGATATCACTGCCTGGAGGTAACTTGGATCTGACATTCTGAAAATAGATAGTGCAGTGCAAGTAGCTGGGGTAACGCTAAAACAAGTAGACTGAAATTCGTCTCATGAGAAACATTCTACGTGCTATATCTGTGTCAATGGAAGCCAGAAATCGTCTTACAATGTCACATTTTGCCCTACTTTATGCCCATATAGTATCAACAGTGAATACAATTATAAAGAAATTAGAAACCACTGATATTTGCCATATAGTTAATGCCCGAGAATTACGTCACAGAAAGTAGATAGAAATCCTAGAAGCGAAAACCACACAGAGAAACTAGGAGACAAGTTGTCAACAGAGAAAACATCATTCTGACGTCAATTAACAACAAGGAGACTTTGTGGAGTTTTCGAATGGATCCATTCGAAAACTTCACAAAGTCTCCTTGTTGTTAATTTACGTCAGAATGACGTTTTATCTGTTGACAACTTGTCTCCTAGTTTCTCTGTGTGGTTTTCGCTTCTAGGATTTCTATCTACTTTCTGTGACGTAATTCTCGAGCACTAGCTGTATGGCAATATTATTCCTTTTGTAGAGAGTTATAAACAGCTGAAAAGGGAATTATTCATGTGCCACAGAGGTCAGGTCACTTCCCACATATAAAGAAGACATTTTTTTTTTTTAAATGGTCTTCTTCTTCTTCGTCTTCTTCTTCTTCTTCTTCTTCTTCTTCTTCTTCTTCTTCTTCTTCTTCTTCTTCTTCTTCTTCTTCTTCTTCTTCTTCTTCTTCAGCGTTCTGAGCCATTGAGGTTCTTTGCTGCAGATACAATCCGTCTCCATTCGTCTCTCTAGTTGACCTTCTCTTGCCAGTCGTTGATTCCAAGTGCTTGTATGTCTGTATTTATATTATCTCTCCACCGTCTTCTTGGTCTACCTCGGGGTCTACGGTAATTTATTTCCAGAGTGTAAGCGAGTTTTGTTTTCCTATTGTCTTCCATTCTTTCTATATGCCCCAGCCATTGTAGTCTATTAGCCTTCATGATACCAGTGATTAGCAGGGACTTAAACAGATCATAGATGTCTTTTTTACTTCTTCTTTTCCACTCTCCACTTTGTGTATCCCTAATGGGTCCAAAGATGAAATTTTTTATGGTCACCGTATGAAAAAAATATTGGCGTGGAGAGCAATATGACACTGAATATTGAAGGTTTTAGACTCAGGTTGACAGAGGGAGGACAATTGTGAATGGATTAGCAGAGTTGCATAGAAGATAATCAATGGTTGAAATTTACTGAATATGTGCAGTTGCAAGATAAACTGGACTGCTAAGCATAACACATGATGATTATAATGTCAAATACCCGAACATGTGTGATTATCTGGTTTCTGTATAAGTCGCATACTTTTGTCTAAAAGGTATTTATTATCTTTTGTGTGTGTATGCGTGTGTGTGTGTGTGTGTGTGTTGTGTGTGTGTGTGTGTGTGTGTGTGTGTGTGAGAGAGAGAGAGAGAGAGAGAGAGAGAGAGAGAGAGAGAGAGAGAGAGAGAGAGAGAGCAAAAGTAAATGAATGTATATTTTATTGTTTTACAAACAATACGTAATAATTGAACTTATCATGAATATTATCACGTGTTTTGCAAAGTGGCTAAGGTGTTAATGTCTCTCCAGAAATCTCAGTCCTTGTATTCTGGATCAATTCTACTGATGATATTCCACCATGTGATCGCCTTATACCGTCCAGCACCATTTCTTTCCGCCTACCACTGTGTTTTATAATGCTGATCTTTTCAGTCATCACAGTGTATTCTCATCAAATTAAATGACCAAGATCACTGTCTGTCTCATCTTATATGGCACGAGTGGGCATACTCTTCTAAGAGGTGTATTACCACTATAACGCGCACTTTTCAAAATTCCTAGCAGGATTATCCATGAAATAAATGACGCAGGAGAGCTGCACTAATAGGAAATTCCACGAGTTTCCGCTTTTTCGTTGGCATGAGCAGCAGAACAAGTGCTTGCGGCAATGCCTAGTTTCGGCTGCATATAACAACTAATTTGTTCTTCTCTTCATAAAGAAGTTTGTCAAATATTTAGCCAATCACAAAGACTTCAGCGCCAGCGTCTGCTTATTTGTATGGACTTGAGTAATTTTTGAACTGTGTGTATGCATGCCTGAGTGTGAGCTTAGCAGACAGAGCCAGGAACCGGCAAGGTATTAGTGGGCTTAGTGGATTAGTCTTAGTCCACTGAAACAAAACATCGATCCGCAACTCCATTACTGTAAAAGGATTAAGAATAGTTCCATAATAAAATATTTTCAACAGGAACATGCTTCACCATTAATTTAATTCTGATGCGATGGATTGTATTAGTGGAAATTAAGACCAATATTCGATGACACATTTATAAAACAAAATAAGTGTCAGTGATTTAAGATAAACACTCATTGAAATTAACTAACTAATTAAACACCATATTCTCCTCCCTTGAACCGCATCTAGTTGGAGAGTCACTTTCTACTGGCATGTTATCGATATGAAGTTGAAGTGATGTGTGCGAATTTAGAGTTTGAAGTCTTTGTCTGATTGTTAATAACATTGATTTTGTTTTAGTGATGTTAATTTGCTTACGGTTTGCATAGCTCCATCTAACTACATTGTTTAATTTGTGTTGCAAAGACGACTCCAGCAAATAATAGTTTCCATTGTTTGTATACACTGTACAGTGTACATCAGTGCTGTGTGTGTACAGTGTACAGTGCTGTACAATGTACAGCAAATAGATCGCAGGACGACGAAAGATGCAAAGGTAGATCGTTAATATATATGGTAAATAATAGAGGACCAAGAATAGAGCCTTGTGGTACTCCAATATTGAAGGTAGTGGTTTGAGACAGAGATTTATTTGTGATACTATTTGCTTTCTGTTTGATAGAAAATATGTTATTAGAATGACTACATTAGGGCCAATTTTCACTGTCTCTAGCTTTTAATTAAAATAACATGGTCTATCATATCAAATGCTTTCCTGAAATCAATAAACACAGTTCCACATAGACTGTTGTTGCTTATTTTCTGGTGCCAATTTTCTATCATGTTTGTTAGGGCCGTATGGCAAGAATATTTTGGTCGAAATCTTGATTGACTGTCAACAATAAGCTTGTTGCGAGCTAAATACTGTAATGTTACTTTATAGATGTGTTTTTCTAGTGGTTTAGATAGTGATGATAGTAAGGAAATGGGTCTGTAATTGTTAGGGAGACCATTGTCCAATGAACCAGATTTAAGAAGAAGGTACACTTTAGCGATTTTGAGAGCTGATGGTATGTGGCCTTTGGTGAGACACTGATTATATACATAGGTTAGTGATATACAGATCACTGGCGCAGCACAATGGAGAATCCAGTTGCTGATTCCATCTAACCCAGATGAGGTTGTGTTTTCAGGTTACTGAGGTACGTGAATACTTCAGTGATTGTCATTAGCGGTATGTCGGAAAGAGTGTCCTGGAAGCATCTATTCTCGCAAAACGATGACAATAAGGATAAGTTGCCAGGAGAATTTGGAATTGAAGCCTTCAAACTGGTCTATGTCAGTTTGAAAAAAAAATTACTGAATTGGTCGCATGTAATATGATTTGATGGTAAATAATTTGGGAAGTTATACTTGTTTGTCAATGTGTGTGGTAATTCCTTCCATATATCCTTACTATTTGTTTTATCCATTATTAAGTTCTTAAAGTAATTTTTCGTTTCCCTTCGTCTGGTATATTGAACTTTGTTTCTAAGAGTACGGTATGTGCTTAGATCTAGCTTTTTATGTCCTTTACCTTTGTCTCTCATAATTTCAAGTATTTTCTGGGTGATCGAAGGTGGTTGACGTGATGTTTTATTCGAACTTCCTTGATTGGCACATGTCTATCAAATACATCAATAAAGGTCTTCATCCAGAATTCCAGATCATCATCCGGATCAGGAAGTTGATAAACATTGTCTAGAGGTGAACTGAGCAAGTCCTGTAAAAATGCGTTTTGGTTGAAATTTTTGTATTTTCTATATTTTACATTTATGTGTTTATGTTTAGGAGTTTTAATACCTTTTTAGACCACGTGAAGCATATTGGGTAGTGATTGTCGTAATTTTCCCTTCTTACTTACTTAAGTGTTGTCCTTGGAGTGAGGGGAATCAACACCACATTTTTATTACTCCAATATTATTACCCTAGAGAAACCACCAGACTCCGTCCACAAAACTCCGTCGGTCTGCAAACACCTCTTTCTTACTCTCACTCACCCCTTGATCATGCCCCCTCTCACTCCTCCCAAACATAACGTACTCCACAACTCTAGCCTTAACAAATAAATACAAAAATAATTTATTAAAACCAAGAGTATAGGTGTGAGAAGTGTGTGTCTGTAATGTGTAGAATGTGTGTCGAATATTCTAGTGGGTGCGGACTTAGACCAAGTTGCTGAAGAGCCCAGCCCGATCATCCCAGAAAGGCTCACACCACATCTTCATTCAGTCCACGATCACCTCACCAAGGCATGAATCCATCCTGCTAGATGTCGACTTCCACCGGTGGCTGTTTGATCACTCGAAAGAACTAGTCACAGTCTGACCCTGAATCCTGCCTGGATCACACACCGTTATTATATGTCCCTATTGTTCTGCGACTTATAACATCCTTGTCTAGTGAGGACACGAAAATACTGTTCTTTGAAATAAATGTACTTCCTGTCTCAAGTGTCTACTGTTCACACGACCATTGTTATAATAACTTCCTAATAAGTTCATACTGTTCTATTCCCATGTCATATGGAAAAACCGTACCTATTAGTCTTTTCAACTGTCGTGTGACAACATAATACCCACTGGACTTTTCCATGTGGTGTTTAAAAAAAAATCACTTTCTATTGTTCTGTTCCCAAGTGATGTTTGAAACATTAATCTGACGATTGGTCCTTCTCCAAAATGATGCAGAGAAAACAATCTCTAGTAGTGGGACGCAGAGGTGTTTCCAAGGCACCAGGGCCGGGTTATATACTGGCCAAGACCTATTGACGCGTCCTCGCCGAGCGTCCTGGGCAACAGGTCCCTTCAGGGTCCTGGCTGAAGTCAATAGGATCGCCGATTCCTCCGAAGTCGGAGAGTGTCTGCCTGTATGGCGAGGAACCACCAGTCTGCACACCAATAAGCCAGACATGGGACAACGGATACTCACGCAAACCTCAGGTCCTGCATGACATCACACTGATGTTGGACAACAGGATGCCTTCATCCGACATACAGGACTTTGCGTTGGAGCTCAAGCCAACGAACACAAGCAAGCAAGCAAGCATCTCTAGTAGTCTGTTAACGTGTGACGTTTAATAAACATTCTTACGATTGTTCCTTTAAACCCTTTTCATCATGACTAAGTGCAAACTTTGCTGACTAACTGCCCGCACTAAGGTCTCCATTCTCATTGACTTGAGTGACCTAAGGGAACCTTAAGCACCACTGCATCAATCCTGGATGACATCTATAACTTGCCATTAAGGCATATGTTATTTAATGTTACTTAAATCTAACACAATAGATGCTCTCCGAATTTCCTAACTGCGGCACACACAAACAAAAAAAAACAAACAAACACGGCAAGCCTAGCCAATTTTCTGGTCTACACTAATGTACCCCAGTCTTGTTTATTCACAGCGCTAGGAATGTTCCCGAGAAGTCTTTGATGTTCCGCTGGTGTTGCTCAAGGGCCCTAACTAATTCCAAAATCTTAGCTCCCTTGTTCTTAATCAATGCAGGAGTTAACTTCTCCTGACCTGACAGCTACAACAAGCCAGCGTGTTACAACCACGTGCCTACAATTTCCCGACATATCTTCTGTCTCTCCAAGACTTCTCAAGGTCAGCGGTGTCTTTGATCTAACTGGTAAACAACTGCAGCTGCAAATCATACCGTCCTTGTTATTTTTGACATCGGATTGTAACCTTGGAGTGAATTCATGACAGTGATCGTTCATAGCACAATTGGGCACAATGCTTTCTATGATGTTGTCTGAGCAAGTTACGTAAATGTGATCTATGAGTGTTGAAGATGATTTTGTTACTATAGTAACTTGCTCTACTATTTGTTGTAAATTGTACGATGCAATTATATTTCCCCATATTATGTTGGATTTGTTGGTGTCAATGTTAAAGTCTCCGAGTATTATAATTTCCTTCCCGGAAGCGAAAACCACATCCATCATGTTAGTGAAGTTTTTGTACCAGTCGTGACCAGCGCTGGGATTTCGATAAAGGTAGCCAATTATCAGAGGTGTGCGGTTTTGAAGTTTTAGTTCTACCCAAATACATTCTATTTCGTAAGTTTCAAAGTCTAGCCTACGGTATACATTTATTAAATTGGAAGCATAGGCTGCCATGCCTGTCTATTGTTTCCTACAAGGATCTCTTCTAAACACTTTATACCCTGTGATAGAGATGTCCTCATCTGAAATATTTTCGTTTAATCTACTTTCGCTAAGGCCGAATAAATTAAAATGTTGATTAATAATAAAAGATAACTCTGGCAGTTTATTAATTAGGTGGCATATGTTTAAGTGTCCAATACATATTCCTGACTTATCGTATTCCTTCAAGGAGGAAGCTCTGTTGCTGGTATCAATGCATATAGGGTTCAGTTCTTAATACATATCCTATCTCACATTGTAGGGACATCATAAGGGCTTGATTCAGTGTTGCCATTTCTCAGAAATTCCGCTCATGGAGTGAGTGCAAATTTGTCAAACTTTAGCAAAAATGCAAGATCATTAAAAATAATAATTTACAATTACATTAAGTTACAAAATCCCAGTAATATAAATTGATATGCAAATGACAATATTATAACGATTCAACTAATGAGATTTTAAAAAAAAAGAGAAGATAATGCAGACACAGAACAAAACTAATTAAAACGCATGAACATACAACTAATTAAATTGAAAGAACTACTTCACAAGCTAAGTAACCAGCTGTCATCCAAAAGAATGAATAAATGACTATACACATCAATGTTTCTGTTTAAAGTTGGGTATCCCACACGAGAAATAAACGATAAACAGTAAGCAATTAAAGTTCAAGGAGGAAGCTCTGTTGCTGGTATCAATGCATATAGGGTTCAGTTCTTAATACATATCCTATCTCACATGTCTGTATTGTAGGGACATCATAAGGGCTTGATTCAGTGCGGTATGACTAAATTGCTTCAAGTATAGAAGTTTTGGACTCCAATGATGCGGAGCCTGTTATTGGCTGCTAGGTGGAGCATTGTTGGCGTGAACTTAGTAATGCGGAGCCTCTTGTTGTCTGCTATGGGACCCATTGCTGTCTTGAGCTTGGTGTGCCAAAGTGGTATTACCGCCTTGCGCGTATGTCACTGTTTGCAGCGAGGATTCCTTGCAAGTGGAGGGAGGTAAATTTTCCTGGTAGTTATTTCCTTCACGTGTGAGGGTGGGGGTAGGAAGGAGAGGTTGATGTATTTTTGGTAGCATGTGTACACCTTGAATGACAGGTGTTTGGGGGTCAGACACCCGCAGACATTTATCTGGGTTGATGGCGGTATTACGCATGGTTTGGGAGACTCGTTCTTCAGTAATCAATGTCCGTCGCGTGTGTGTGTTGGTCGTGTGTTGTGCCATTTCTGAGTATTTAATTATTTTAGCCAGAAAACTACTACCTAATGTGGATGTGTGGATTTGGTCTCTGTACAGTGTTTTCTTTGGCGCGCCTGTCTGCGATGTAAAGAATGGTGTGTTGTTGATGTAGTGTACATTATACTGATTACAGAATTTCTCTAGGGTGTTGTTGTTTATGTCGGCTATTCGACGCTGGGAGCCATAACATGGTGGTATGATGGAAGAGAAACAAACTTTAGAATTGGGAAAACTAATGCGTAATAAGTCTAATAGTTTCGTAGCTGAAAAATTGTGATATTTTGGTTTCTCATAGTATCATTTATTCTTATGTGAATTTTAATCCTCTTAACGTTTGCGTTAATTTCCATTCCACGTATACTGTCTGTTAGACTGTCTACCCCTGCACCTGGAAGCGGAATTGTTGTAGCTATATCGGTGTGTGATGAGGACATACGATCACTGTATATGCCTTTCATCAAGGAGTCGCCAATTATCATGTGGGTGCAGTCAGTTGGTGGTCTCTGTATGTACTGGCTTCTGGCACGTCTTGCACGTTGTTTCTGCCATTGATAATTATCCGGCTGTGCACTGTCTTCTTGCAGGTTACCATCTGTTTCTTGAATAGGCCGGTTGTCTGTCAGCAATGTTTCGTCGTACTGGCTGTCTTTTACCAATTGCTCTTTTGGTACTTCAAATCGATTGCTGACTTTTACTTCGATGGGATGCTTTGAATGACGTTGTCTATTTGTTGATGTGTATTCGTTGGCTGTATTGTTGGCGCTCCTAGGGATGGCTGTGTTGTTTCAAAGCTGTCAGTCTGTGCTGCCTGATCAATAATGGGCGCGTGTTTTAAAGTCTCAATGGTGTGTTTCAGTATACCATTTTCCTCTCTCAGGAGAGCGACCTCTGACTTGAGGTTGATATAGTCGCTAATGATCTTGGTGATCTTGTCTGTATTTTCAGAGGCGGCAGTCTAGAAGTACCTTCAAACCTGTCTCTAACTTTTCAATGTGCTGCTGACAACCGCACGAGTGTTGATGTGTAGCTGGGCTTTCGTCTAGTACCGATGGTACAACCTCTATTTGGTTTGAATTGGTTTCACTTGGTTGTATACTGTCCCCTAGGCACCCCATCGGGTATTCAATGGCTAGCAACACTGGTCGGTTAGAAGAAGTTGCGTTCGAGTTGCTGCTGTGTTGAGTCGTGGGATGTTCGAGTAGTGTTGTTACTATGGCCTGATGCTGTGACGACTGCCGCTGCAGGCTGTGTTGATTCTATTGTTCCGCCAGACAATAGCGTGACCGCTGTAGGCTGTGTTGGTTTTATGGCAGACACTAGCGTGCTGAGATTGGCAGGTGTGTTTAGCGAGTCACTTGTCAGTTTCAGTGCTGTCTGTTGAATTTCGACGAATTGTGTCGCGAGCCACTCATACATGACGGCAGTTGCTCCCTGAGCTAAAATTTTATTCTGTGTGCGGTACAAATGTAACGTGTGTAGGGGAGATGATATTTTGACTTCCACCTCCCATCCTTGTTGATCTTTTCTATAGTCGAGTTTGGCCTCATGGTAATAATTAATCAGGACATGTTCGAAAGGCCTCAGTAATGTATTGTATTGTTGAATGTAATAGGAGATGCATTTACCGTCGTTCATAGATTTAACAGACATTGATGGAGAGCTAAAACAGTTCTTAAGTTTGCTTTTCACTGCCCGTTCTTTGTTGAGTGTGTAGTTCCTTGTTACTGCAGATCGTAATCCACTTCGACTCTCAGATCTACTTTCGGCCTCTTTCTCCCGCTAACTCCAGCACATAATTTTCTCCTCGACAGGCATGATTACATGATATTACGTGTGCACAACCACGGAAACATTGTAGCGCCTTACACGGTTTAAATTCAAGTGATGTGATTTTCTAGTTCAAGCTATCACTGACGCACCGTTGATCCATGAATAATTTATCCATAGTGTCATT
Organism: Cepaea nemoralis; assembly: GCA_014155875.1. Lineage (NCBI taxonomy): Eukaryota > Metazoa > Mollusca > Gastropoda > Stylommatophora > Helicidae > Cepaea > Cepaea nemoralis. Next base: position 276,620 of record JACEFZ010003823.1, read on the forward strand.
TAATACAATATTATTAGCATTTGTATCTAACACTGCACATATAACAACTTTAAAACAAGTTCAACATTTGAGCGGCGTCATTGTGATCACAACCATATAAAATCCATTGCGTACGAATGTAGATAAACAGGAAAAATAATCCAAAAAGGAGCAGACCACACAGACGCGTCCTTCCTCGCCGAAACCTAGTAGCCTCAACCAGAGAGAACAGAGAGAGAGAGAGAGAGAGAGAGAGAGAGAGAGAGAGAGAGAGAGAGAGAGAGAGAGAGAGAGCGATAGAGGGAAGGGGAGAAGGAGAGAGAGAGAGAGAGAAAGAGATAGGGGAGAGACTGAAATCTACTGGTAGAACCAGAAAAGAGAGGGCACATTAGCCGTTTTTTTGGGGGGGGTTCGCATATCCTTTACAGGACATCGCTGTCAACATCAGCATCTCTCAGCTGATTGTTGATTTCTTAGCAAGATTACGCTCAGTAGTTTGCCATTGCTTTCTGAGCGGCCGGCTCACATACCCCTAAGTTACCGACGCGGTGAGAACCGCTACGGATTCTCGTGCTTGTTAGTTACTCTGTATACGGGATTACGGAAAAAGACGTTAAACTCCCAGGCCAGGGAAACCAGCACATTAGCCTAGTACAGATAAAAAGAGATTCAACTAGCGGAGATCGAATCGGAGAGAGAAGGAATAAATAAATCTGACAAGCAGAGGAGATGGGGAGGAAGTGTCATCACAAGATGAGACTCAGAGAGTTGGCGAGGCGGCCACCATCTTTTTCCACTCCACTTTCACATGTCTAAAACCTAATTTAAAGACTCAATCTTCTCATTACTTTCTGGTGGGATCGATTGGCTTCCCTCTAAACCCTTAAAATGAAAACGAGTAGCCTGTGGACATCTACCTGGACAAGTTGCAGAGAATGACAGAAACATTTGGGCTGGAAAAGGTACTACTTAAAGCTTTCACATGGCTTGAGAGAAGTAACATTTGAAACATACATCAGATTACTTCAAAGTTCAATGTCCTGGAAATGATTTTGGAGCCCTGAGGAAAGTGTTGCTCTTGAAATAATAATCTTAAACTCAGTTGCATATTGTCAAATATTTTCCGATGCCATCAAGCTACCATGAGAGTTAGTCACACAGCTTACCAAAAGATTGCAAGGCTACTTCAGCAAATGGCAAATTCTGGGGTGGGGAGGAAGGGGGATATGACTATCGTTTCCCCACCCCCAGACTTCAAGAAATTATGCTAGCCAAGCAACTGAGAGAGTGAATGTCTAAGTAGGTCCAAGCAAACCTACATGACATAGAACTGAACATCTTGATGAGATTATAGTCCTGATAGAAGAGTATTAGACAACCCATGGGGACTCCCACCCTTCCAAACTGAAAGCCCCTCCCCCCTCACCGCAAACGTAACCTACCAATACTAAAGCACGCCATAACACAGACACAGTCAAGGGATCCAATCATAATAATACCCAAAATACGGCTGACTGCAAAAAGAAACTAACAATCTAGTATACTGTATGCTCATCCACAGAAAAAAGAAACACCCTGGCAAATTCCCCTCTAGAGATCAATAGGTCTCCGAAATTTTCAGCAGATGGAATACCTGTATAACATAGGGCTCAGGTTTGATGCAGTAATATCTCTACATCTGGCATAATTCGTACGGTTAATGGAGGATGCCACTGGGGTGCAGAAGTGCCTAACAACTCTAACCCCATGCGTTTACCCATAGCCAAACAATTTAAAACAGTGAAGTCTGGAAAGGAAGTCAAAATATATACAGCCAAAAATATATGTGGATGAAACAGATGTAATACATGCTGAAAAAAGTGATCATATACACGTCAGATAAAGACAAGTTCAGCACATTCAAACAAAGCATATAAGAAGAAGAATGTTTAACTGCTTCTATCACAGAAAGCATCAAGCGCTATTGAAAAGTGGGAGGAAGAGATGAAGGATCCCAGCATTTCTATCAACCAACCTGCAATGTGCAACTGTCCTTATGCAGCGAGCAAGAGCCAATCTCACCACATGTAGGCAAAATCACCTCACTTAATGCCAATATCAATGTAATTCTACCTGTCCAAAACACTACCATTAAATATAGAGTTGGTGTGAATATGCTGCTTATTTTCTGTCGTGTAGCGAGATATCGTATGTGCGAAATTGGTGTCCCCCGGGCTGTCTAAAAACTTTCGCAAAACAATTCTTTCTTCTTTTTTTTTTTGGGGGGGGGGGGGGGGGGAACAGTTCGACTTAAACATGAACACTTATATAGTCGGTACTCATCTTTATGTTCGACTAATCTGAAAATTCGAGTTACACGAAATCGACTTACCAGGACTTTTTATACAATGATATAGAAGTATAATGACCGGGACTAAGCCAGTAACCTCGACTTAAGCGAAATTCTACTTATCCGAGTTCGACCTAAATGGACTCGAATGTATTATGATAAAAGAGTGGCTCAATTTTGGCCGCAACTCTGTTCTCAACGTGGTCCGCACTGGACGAAACCACAGCCAATAATGCCCTTGTCCGGATCCCGCTTCCTGTTGACCGCGAAGCGAGTCCCAGCGTTTTCACGTTGTGTGAAAAGTATCCACTTTTCACGATCTAGGTGTCCATTTACTGAACACTGCCATAACCTCTGACCTAGTCTACTTTGGGTTACGGCATACTATCCTATGTACTTATCTGGACCATGACAAAAATCACACATAACACATGGAGTTAGTTAGTTAGTCGAAAGATCATCCTCATTGCACATCGAACCATTCAGTCCATAAGTGCTCGGATCCCCTCCTCAGCAAATCCCGCAGCGTTTAGCGGCTAACGACACCAGTTCTGTGTTTGTTTATCAATCTTCCTTGGCTTCCTGCGTAGTGTTCTTGTTTGACCACCCCTCTTTTAATTTGCTGTTCTCGCAGTCTGGCCATGTGTCACTTGCCGTCTCTGGGGGAACAGTAGAATCAACAAGCACACTTCAAAATTCCTTTTTTTTAGTTTTGGGTCTATTGCCGGACCTTTGTCTACACACCCCCTGCCAGTCTTTTATTCACTATCTCTCTCTCTCTCTCTCTCTCTCTCTCTCTCTCTCTCTCTCTCTCTCTCTCTCTCTCTCTCTCTCTCTCTCTCTCTATTACCACAAGAGCATACCCCTCTTCACATTCCTCCAGAACATACCCACACAACACTGTCCTCCAATAAATACTAAAATTATTTAATGAATAAAATGTGTCATGGGTGTGTATAGTGTAGATGTAAAGTCATCTGTTGTGTATTCTATCGTGTAAGTGAGACAAGATTGACAGTCTAGGATCCACATCACAGTTCTCATCACGCAACGGCCATGTTATATCACAACAGCACAGAACTGGAATGCGCTCACCCAGTGAAGTGTCTCTCTGAATGATGTTGATTTCTTCACAATATCTCCTTGAAAATTTTTGAAACAGTATGTTCACCCTTGAGTGATTTTTGTAGGTCGTGTCTTTCAGTTTTACATATCCAATAAAATGAAAGTTATTATAGTCCAGGTAATGTCTACACATCCGGTACACTTGAATGTACTATCGTCTATGTACCAAAACACTGTCTAGAGATATATCCCCGACACACTGCTTTCATTTAGTTCACGAAATGTTCTATTACACTGGGAACATGTTCTGGCGTTACAGCCTTTCCATTTATATGATAGTTCATGTGAACAATTATGGCATTCAGTTCTTTGTTTGTTTGAAATATATTATGCTGTCAGTCTCTCTTTCATGACTGCATTCTAAATTTCCTTTAGTTCAAGAACTGTCTGACCTTAGTTATGATACAAGACTCAAATCTTGATGTTAGTATCACTGCACCAGAATATGGTAATTTCCTTCTTCTCATAAGTGTAGCTATTGCACTTTCAATTTGAACCTTTCGAAAAGACAATACCAGGTGATATCAACCTAACTCAGACTCATTAGAGGCGAGAGTAGGCTTACGGCCGTCCTCAGTTAATAACCTCGATATATTCAGAGAACTGACCTCTGAAATAAGACATAGGAGTTCTTCACATAACTTAAGACTAGGTAAAAGAAGGAAAAGTCACAGGAAAAGCTCAGACATCCCAGTAAACACCTCTACTAGAATCTCCTAACATAGACCTATCCTTATCTCCACCCATCCCCTCCCTTCTGCCTCTCTTCTCGTGTCATAGTACGTATTCTATCGAGTGCCCTGACACCTTACTCGACCCACTAAGTTACTCCTCAGCTAAATGCTGCCGACACTCGATACTACGGTCACACACGCAAATTCACTATGTGCAAGTTCTACTCTACATCACTACTACCTTATAATCACTATCCTCAGCCTGAATTGGAAATACATATGCACATCCAGTACAAATGCCCGTTCTTTTCAACCAACGCGGAACATTGTAAATCCCTTTTCGTTCTAGACCAAGAACAGATCAACACTTCCTCTCGATGTAGACCTCGCAGCACACTGAATTAAAATTGTAAATTCAGACCATTATACTTTGGCTATGAAGGACTATACTGGTGTACTCCACCAAGTAGCCCCCTGTTCTCTTCTCCTGTCTTTTCATCTTCATACAACAACATGCCGACAATCTCCTTTGTTAAACGATCTTTTCGGGACATCAATGATTATCCTTCGATATCGACTCGTTTCTCTGGATCACGGACATACGTTCCCGTACTTCAAAAGACCTCCGATCGTGTTTTCTCATGATTCCGTCTTCCCTTTCAATGAGTTGTGATATTGCTTGATTGTGACTCCGTCTTCTGTGTTCAAAGCGTTGTGATCGTGGTTTATCGGCCCTCGTCTCACAACTAACAAGTGGTAGCTGTTTTGATCGCCGATCTCTGTTCTCTGATCTTAGGGTCAACAACCTTCAATCCCTCGTGTGAAATAGGCGATCTCTGTTTTGTTTTTATCGTGGGGTCGACAACCTTCCAGTATTCTGTGACATAGGCCCCCTCTTAAGAGAGTTGACAGCGTCGACTCCTCCTCACTGGAGGTTCGAACCATATATTCTCCATCAACCTATTCCTCTTCCTCAGGAGCTGGGTGTCTAGATAGGAAATCAGCTCCTACATTCTCCCTACCAGGAATATACTCCACGGTGAAGTGGTATGGCTGCAACAACAACGACCACCGCATCAACCGTGCGTTGAGCTTCTGAGAGGTGGCTAGGAACATCAAGGGTTGATGATCCGACTGGACCGTAAACTGCACTCCATACAAATATGGCTGGAATTTTTGCACGGCCCATACGAGTGACAAGCATTCTCTCTCGACTGTCGAATAATTCTTTTCAGCCGGTAGAAGTTTCTTACTTGCGTAGGCTACTGGTTTCAAAACCGAAGCGTCTTCTCTCCCTTCCTGTAACAAGGCTGCTCCAATTCCAATACCACTCGCATCTGTTCTTAGCACAAAGGGTTTTGAAAGGTCGGGGAGCTGTAGAACTGGTTTATTCACCAATGCCTCCTTCAACTGACTGTAGGCACCCTCGCATTCTGGCGTCCATACAATTGTATCCGGGTATCCCTTTTTCAAGGTTTCCGTTAATGGATTTCCCAGTTCGGTGAAATGCGGGATGAATTTCTGATAAAACCCGCACAACGATAGGAAGGATCTCACATCTTTCTTCGTTTTTGGTCTTGGAGCTCGTCTGACTTTTCCAGGTTCTTCTCCTCCGGGACAATTTTTCCGGGAGTGATAGTATGACCTAGAAATTCGAGAGTATGGTAACCAACCATGCACTTGGTTGGGCGCGCGGTAAGCCCTGCTTCCCGGAGCCTCTTGAACACTCTCTCCAAGGACCACAAATGATCTAAGCTGTCACTGGCAATCAGTATATCATCCATGAACGAGATAATGGATGGATCCCGTAGGGGATCTAACAAGGCTCTCATCATGCGAGTAAACACACTAGGCGCATTGCTGAGTCCAAAGGGCATGACTTTGAACTCATAGTGTCCACTGGGGGTACTGAAGGCCAGCAGGGGTCAAACTTCCGGTTTGACCGGGATCTGATAATAACCCCGACTCAGATCTACTTTAGAGAAGTACTTAGCCTTATGGAGCCTAGCGAATAACTGGGTTGGATTCGGCAAAGGTTCCACCTGAAACTGGGTGTGACTATTCAAGAGTCTATAGTCTATACACAACCGGTGTTCTCCACTTGGTTTGCGTAACAACACCACTCCGGCATTATATGGGGATGTGGATGGTGCAATCACGTCATCCTCCAGCAGTTTCTGTATCTCCTCCTCCAAAGCCTTCTCTTTAGAAAATGGCACTGGGTAGACTTTTTGGCGGACCGGATCTTGCGTGGTTAAGGTCATCTCGAACTCGACCAGCTCCGTCCGTCCCGGTTTATCCGTCAGGATCTGCTTATGAGACTTGAGAACCTGGGCAATCTTTTCCCTCTCCTGAAGAGTCAGATCAGGGTTCACACTGCACCTCCCGATAAGTTTCCTGGTGCACTAGTGGATACTCCCTTCCCTCATCTGGTCCTGTTTCAGTCTCCACCGCTACTGCCATCGCCATGAGATGAGCTGCTCCTTCCCCGGTTCTCTCTTCGTATTTCTGTAGGAGATTAATATGGAAAATCTTCGACTTTCCCCGGGTCCGGATCTGATAGTTAGTTCTGGATACCACCCTTTCCACGGGAAATGGTCCCTGTCATCCTATCTCCAGTTTGTTGGTTCCCGTTGGAAGTACAACACAACTTGTTTCCCACCTCAAGAGATCTGTCTCTAGACCTACGGTTGTAGTACGCCGCATGTCTCTTTCTGGCCTTTTTCAAATTTCGAGTCGCCAGAGCCCAGCCCGTGTGAAGTTTTTCCTTCAGTTCCTCCACGTATTTGTAAGAAGAGATCACTTCTTCTGACGTCCCCTCTTCCGTCCAACTCCTCAACAAGGCCTCCAATGGTCCCTTGATGGGACGACCAAACAGCAGGGTAGCTGGTGGTAATCCTGTTGAGCCTTGAGGTACTTCCCGATAGGCGAAAAGTGCTGCTGGGATGTATTCATCCCACCTATCAGGCTTTTCCTGTGCCAGTTTCCGGAGCATTGTCATCAACGTGCCATTGAACCGATCGACTTGCCCATTAGCTTGAGGGTGGTAAGGGCTGGTATGAATATGGTTGGAGTGGAACACCCCAAAAACCTCCTCCATGAGTTTCCCACAAAACGGGACCCATTATCCGTCAGAATCTGAGTAGGGAAGCCTAATCTAGTAAAGGCCTCCATCAATGCGTCAGCCACTCGTTTTGAGTCAATAGTTTGCAATGGTATGGCTTCACCTCACATTGAACAGCAATCCACCATTGTGAGGATGTACAAATTCCTCTTCTTAGTCCTTGCAAGATGACCCACTATGTCGATGGCTACCCTCTCGAAAGGAGAGTTCATGATGGGCATTTCACGCAAGACCACCGGTGCGTCCAGTGTTTCGGTGCCACCCTCTGGCACTGAGGACATGATTTTACATACCGACGCACATCTCTAGTAATTCCTGGCCAATAATAATGGCAAGAAATTCGCTGTATGGTGGCGGCCATACCCATGTGTCCGCTGAACGAAATGGTATGCCCCATCTTAAGAATTTGGGAACGGTAGGCCTTCGGGACTACCAATTGACCGTGTAAATTGTCTCCCATTCCGGCTCTCCGATAGAGCAGCCGATTCTTCATATAGTACTGTCCTCGTTTTGGTGGGTCAGCACTTTTCTGCAGCTTCATATAGCAAGGACGTAAGGTTGCATCCTCACTCTGGGCAGTTCGCAACTCTCCCGGCATTGGGTTTGAGACCATGGTCTCTGCCTGAACCTTTTCCTTCTGAGAGCGTGTCTGCATAGCTCCCATGTGGATTGGTTCCTTGGGCATTCCCAAAAAGACATACCGGCAACCGAGGATGACGGGAAATATGGGATCAGTCAATACCGCGGCTCTGATTGTGCCTGTGACATATCTTGACCGAATCTCCACCTTAGCAATTGGTAACTTCATGGCCACAGCACTCTTTGTCGCAGGCTGTATCTCCATGGTCTCACCTGTGAGTTGTTCTGGGTATACCAGATCGGCAGAAATCACAGCTTCCCCATCCAGGCCAGTATCATATAAACAGTTGACTTGTTGGCCATTCCCCTCAATCAACTCGACCACAGGTGGTCTCCCTTGGTCCGGAGTGTCTTCCACCTCCTCGACTTTTTCCTTGGAGTCCTATTTTGGTTCCTCGAGGCATGTTGTGAAGTTGGAGACTTTTGACTTGAATCTGCAGTCTGTAGTATTATGTGCTTTCTACCTGCAGTGTTTGCACCATTTTCCCTTCCAAGGTTTTTCCCTTCCGGACTTCGGTGCGCTCTCTTTTTCAGAGTTTCTTCGCCGACCTCAGCCTTGTCGGTGACAACCTCCTTAGGAGTCACTTGGCATGCCGCGAAGTGAGAGCTCTTCACCTTTGATTTGCACTCCTTCGTATTGTGAGAAGGCGACTTACAAATCGAACACCACTTCTCAGACCACGGTCGTTTAGGTGGATCATTCGAGGTGCTCTTGCTTCCTTCTTTAGTCTTCTCCAAACTCTCCATTGAAGTTTTCTTATAAGGTTCCACTTTCTTGTATTCCGAGTTCTTAGATTTCTTTCGGTCTTGTTTCTCCTGACCTTTGGTGGTTTGCGTACTTGGTTCCGCAGCCTCCCCATGTACCTCCACGAATCTCTCCGCCAACTTATTCACCCCATCAATCCGTTCCGCCCCTTGTTCTCCCAAGAATGTTCTGAGAGGTTTCGACATTTGCTTTCGCATCTGGTCGACTACCATGAGCTCTTCCAGACTCTCATAGTCCAGCGTGAACCCTGCCAAATCAATCCATTTTTGGAGGTATGATTTCAGGCGTATACTGTAGGCGGCGAATAGCTCTCCCGGCTCTCTTTTTGCTGATCGAAACTTCTTCCGATACGTTTGTGAGGTGATCTCGTAGTGTTTCAGCAAAGCGGCTTTCAATTCTTCGTAGTTATTCTCATGTCCTGGTGGTAGGCGGGAGTAAACCTCGTAACCGGTTCTGCGTAATCCCTGGGACAATTTAAGACAATATTTGTCTCTATCCAGACCGATAGCGACAGACATGGCCTCGAAGTGATTCAAGTACTGGTCAATTCTTTCTTTATGTTCCTCATAGACAGCTAAAGGAAACTTCAAGGCATGGTAACCATGTCCACTCATGTTGGTTGAACCATGGGAAGATGATCCTCCTTCTGCCCCATCAGTTTCTCCCTTAGTTTGTGTCTTGAGCTCAAGCTCTCGCATGCGGTACTCATGCTATCTTTTCTGAGCTTCTTGCTCCGCTTCTAGTCTCTTGTTACCTTACCTGTTTCAGCTTCCATTCTCTTGTTGGCCTGTTTAGCTTCCAGTCTCTTGGTGGCCTGTTCAGCTTCCATTCTTTTGGTCTCCAACTCCATCTTTTTTAGCTCTAACTCTGCCTTTCGATCTTCTCTTTCTGACTGACGAAACTCTATTTCCACCCCCTGTATAAACTCTGAGAGTGCCTGACTGGACAAGCTCATTCCTTCACCCCTTTCCCTCAATTCTGCCATATCTAATTTAGGAGTGGCCATAGTTTAAGAAGGTGAGTCAGCAGGTTGAGTATAGAAAACCCAAGGCAATATGTAAATACACAGTATCTAAAATTACTATCTAGATATAACACCACACAGTACACCACAAAACAATCTCTCAACGACAAGAGGAGATTTAGGACTAAGGCTTATGTAGACTTGTAAATTGTGAACAGGTATGTAATATGTCTTAACACCTATCCACATTCACCCTATCTGGATCTTTACCTTTTCGGCTATAATGCCCCCAACATTAATGTAATGTCACTCACATATATTAATGCAATGTCACCATATAACCCATGGACGTGCCCCCATTAAATGTCACTTGTCGTCTCTGGGGGAACAGTAGAATCAACAAGCACACTTCAAACTTACCTTTTTTTAAGTTTTGGGTCTATTGCCGGACCTTTGTCTACGCACTCACTTTCCAGAATTTTATTCACTCTCTCTCTCTCTCTCTCTCTCTCTCTCTCTCTCTCTCTCTCTCTCTCTCTCTCTCTCTCTCTCTCTATCTCTCTCTCTCTCTCTCTCTCTCTCTCTCTCTCTCTCTCTCTCTCTCTCTCGCTCTATTACCACAAGACCATACTCCTCTTCACATTCCTCTAGAACATACCCACACAACACTTTCCTCCAATAAATACTAAAATTATTTAATGAATAAAATGTGTTATGGGTGTGTATAGTGTAGGTGTAAGCGCTCACCCAGTGATGTGTCTCTCTGAATGATGGTGGATTTCTTCACAATATCTCCTTGAAACTTTTGAAAACAGTATGTTCACCACTGAATGATTTTTTGTAGGTCGAGTCTTTCAGTTTTATATATCCAATAAAATGAAAGTTATTATAGTCCAGGTAATGTCTACACATCCGAATTACACTTGAATGTACTTATCGTCTATGTATGAACGAACAACCAAAACACTGTCTATAGATATATCACCGACACACTGCTTTCATTTAGTTCACGAAATGTTCTGTTACGCAGAGAAACTGTTCTGGCGTTACAGCCTTTCCCTTTATATGATAGTTCATGTGAATCATTATAACATTCAGTTCTTTGTTTGTTTGAAATATATTCTGCTGTCAGTCTCTCTTATCATGACTGCATTCTAAGTTTCCCTTAGCTCAAGAACTGTCTGACCTTAGTTATGATACAAGATTCAACTCTGGATGTTAGTTTCACTACACCAGAATATGGTAATTTCCTTCTTCTCAGGAGTGTAGCTATTGCACTTTCAATTTGAACCTGTCGAAGAGACAATACCAGGTGATATCAACCTAACTCAGACTTCATTAGAGGTGAGAGTAGGCTTACGGCCGTTCTCAGTTAGTAAACCTCGATATATTCAGAGAACTGACCTCTGAAATAAGACATAGGAGTTCTTCATATAACTTAAGCCTAGGTAAAAAAAGGGAAAGTCACAGGAAAAGCTCAGAAACCCTAGTAAACACCTCTACTAGAATCTCCTAACATAGACCTATCCTTATCTTCCCCCTTCCTGCCTATCTTCTTGTGTCCTAGTACTTATTCTATCGAGTGCACTGACACCTTACACGACTCACTAAGTTACTCCTCAGCTAAATGCTTCCGACACTCGATAATACGGTCACACACGCAAGTTCACAATGCTCGAGTTCTACTCTACATCACTATTACCTTATAATCACTATCCCCAGTCTGAATTGGGAATACATATGCACATCCAGTACAAATGCTCGTTGTTTTCAACCAGCGCGGAACATTGTAAATCCCTTTTCGTACTAGACCCAGAATCGATCAACACTTCTTCTCGTGGAAGACCTTGTAGCACACTGAATTAAAATTGTATATTCAGACCATTTATACTTTGGCTATGTAGGACTATACTGGTATACTCCACCAAGTAGCCCCCTGTTCTCTTCTCCTGTCTATTGATCTTCATACAACAACATGCCGACAATCTCCTTTAATAAACGATCTTTTCGGGACATCAATGATTATCCTTTGATATCGACTCGCTTTTCTGGATCACGGACATACGTTCCTGTCATGGTCTTGGGTAAGGCAAGAAATGTAGCTCGTTTATTGGCAAGTGAGATACTATATATTACTACTGAATAACTCGACGTGAATACCCGATGATATAATTCGCACTCTTTTTTCGCGCAATGCACTCATCAGAAATAATACAGGCATCGCGCAATCACAATTCACAATATCATTATATCATAAATACAATCAATCAAAGAATACATCAATGCAATCCACTTACAAGTCAAACACACAGGCGTTCAATCTCCAACAGTCATACAGGCTAGCTCTCGATGCATGCTCAAACACTCAGGCTTCATTCAATCGCGTCCGTCCAGTACAACTCCCAAGCCCTGTCTGACCAGCCTTTCAGCACACACGTTAGTTGGGGTCGAGTCACCTTGCGTGACCAACAATGTTCACGCTGTGTTCCCGCTGACCCACGACTGCTTAGCGTCGCTCAGTGTTGAGCCCGGCTGGGCTTCTCTGGCGCTGACGAAGACGCCGCGTTATAATTGTAGTATTTAACATAGCTCAGCTTTGAGCTCGGTTGCATTGCCTGGCGTTGGTACAGACAACTCGTTGCAACTCCTGGTGAGAATCTGACACTCTCCACCCCCCTTTTTAATGAAAGGTTTTCCTTTCATGTACTCTATATAGCTCTTATTTACCTTGTCAGAATCGAACTTTGTACTTCATCTGACATAAATCTTTGATTGTTATTAACGTACAGGTGATTAGCAAACAATATGCCTACAATCTTTATGCTTAACCATCAAGTACACTCGTCAAGTACAATCAATTTGATGGATATTACCTCGCTGTGACACAGCCAGTCTGGTAGGTTACGGCTAACTTGCCCCTACCTCTCAACCAAAAAACAAAAATTACAAATCGTCAGGTCAGACTGTGAGTATCTACCTGTAAGATAACTCCAACATTAGACCTCTAACCTTATTTAATTAGAGTGTCCAATGAAGGTCTACAGTTTTGGCAATTCTCTCCATACACAAACGACGTCATCTTGACGTGTTACCCATCAGGCAAACATGTTGATAGTTTCAATACATATTTACACATCACCAACACTTTTAGTTATGTCCCTTGGTTATAAATAAAAGTTAGGGACGGTAATTGTATCATGCTGTCAACGAAATAAATTACAAGTAAAATTTCATTTCTTAGTGTCATAATTTGATACTTATTGACAAAAGTGCACAAAAGGTCACTGTTGTGAAAAAGTAAATCAAGTTACGATGCTGAGATTACATCTAACAAAAATCAACATATACAGTTCCGTATATGGAAATATTTCATACCCAAAATTTCATACAATTGTCATAGATTTATGAACATTTTAGTATCGTCTGCTAACTTTCAAATTAATATGCAGATATACCGGAAGTGTACAGCTGTGTTGTTCCACAAATGTGTTATGTTGACATTCACATCAAGGTGTTCCGTTCTAGATGGATTTTAAACAAACGGAGCAACCAGTTGTTGTAACCAGCTGTTGGATAGTTTCTTCCGTATTCTTCTCGGATTAGGTTGTCACGGTCATCATTCGTACTTGTTAAAACACCGTGGACTTATCTTTGTGTATATACTCAGGATTACTTGACACAGCTCGAGTTCGGTAAGTTTTTGGGTCCTGTAGTACTGTCCTGTGACACTTGTTGTGTCTATTTATTTTAATATTACATATTTACAATACTAATTGCATTCTTTCACATATCTTACAGTTATACAACACATTCATTCACATAATAATAATAGTATGTACACCATTTATTTACAGTGGGAGATTAAATCTTCCCTATCACATCATTCTTCACAGCGTTACTGACATGATGTCACAATTGGCTGTGGTGTTGAGCACTATTTACTTTGCAGTTTATACACCATCTGCCGTGTGCTCGGGTGTTACATGGCTACTGGGTAAGCCGTATGGACATCTAGATAGAAGATCGGCCAGTGAGTTTTATGAGCCTCTTATATGTCTGACTTCGAAGCTATAGTCCTGTAGAAGAAGGGACCATCTTGCCACATTGTGGTTACTTGGAGTTCCTCTGGTGATAATCGTCAATGGACTATTGTCTGTCTCTACAATGAAGTGTTTTCCTAACAGTAATCTTGAAAGTTTACGTACCGAAAACACACGTGCAGGGGCTTCAAGTTCCGGCGTGCTGTAATTCCGTTCCCTGGTGTTCAGTTTTCGAGAGACGTAGTATAAAGGGTACAATATTTGGTCGTGTTCTTGTAGAAGCACCCCTCCAATGGCTACGGAGCTTGCATCACATCTTAACCTGAAAATAGTGCTAAGATCGGGTAATTTTAGAATAGGTTCACTAGAAAAATAAGCAAATACTTTCGCAATTGCAGGCCTTAAACATTCGCTGTTCACAATGACATTAGGATATTTATTTGTTAGTAAATCAGTGAAACATTTGGTCAATTCAGCAAAATGAGGAATAAATTGTCTACAATAATTTAAAAGACCTAACACACTTCGCAACTCTTTCTTGGTTGTCGGAAGCGACAATTTCAAAATTCTGGACATGATGTTATCGTCAGTCGATATAAAGCCATTTGAGATCTTATAGCCCAAAAATGAAATTTCTTGGAAGGCTATATCGACTTTGGATGGTTTTACTGTCAGTCCATGTTGTCTAATCCTGTCGAATGTCTGCTGTAGTGCTTTTATGTGGTCTGTCATGTTCTTTGTATGTATGCAAATGTCGCCCATGTACCAAATGATGTTAGAAATGTCTGTCAAAAGAAGTCCTGTCATTCTGACAAATGTGGCTGGAGCATTAACTAGCCCGAATTGTAGTTTGCACCATTCGTATAGTCCCCAGGGTGTGGCAAATGCTGTCAGATGTATGCTGTCAGGATGTACAGGTAATTGCCAGTAACCTTTTGTCATGTCAAGTTTAGTAAAGTAACGTGAGTCAGTCAGTTCAGTTAGTATATCTTCACAGTTGCTCATTGGTTCTAAATCCAACTGTGTGATGCTGTTGAGTTTCCGATAGTCAACACAGAGTCTTATAGTGTTGTCCTTTTTTCTCACAATGACAATAGGAGAACAAAAATGTGATTGTGAACGTCGGATGATATGGTTTGCTTCTAAATCAATAATTTCTTGGTGTAGTTTGTCTTTGTAGTGTATAGGAATGGAATATGGTCTGCATTTTATTGGGATGTCGGATGTCAAAATAATATGATGATGCACTAAGTCTGTCTGTCCTGGGTTGTTAGAAAAAATTGTACTGTATTCTTGTAACACATGTCTGCAACTGTCGGTCTGTGTCTGCGTCAGCTTAGGATTTACCTTTCTGTCCTGTAGGTTGGTTGTCGTGTCAAGTACTGGTGTCGGTATCTCGTCAGTATCGTTGTCGTCTGTCTGGTCAACTATTGTTGTGCTTGCTGTAGTCTCTACTTGGTCGTCGTCCCTGTGGTAATATGGTTTGAGCATGTTAATATGAAAAATCTTGTGTTTGTCCCTAACTGCAATTTCATAATCTACTGTCGAAATTTGTCGTAACACTTTAAACGGTCCTTGCCATGAGTCTGTGAGAAGATGTCTGTCACTTGGCAATAGAAGAAGAACGTCCTGTCCTGGCGTCAGAGTAATTGTTCTATTTCCTCTGTTAGCGTACTGTCGGTAGATAGCACCTGATTTTTGTAGTGCTTTTTTCGCTAACACACATGCTTTCATGATTCTATCGCGCAATGATGTTACATGTTCATACGATGAAATGGGTGAAGGTATAGTTTTACTTTCAGTCAACATAGACTGGTACAAAGATAATGGGCCGCGTGGTTTGGCACAATATACAATTTCAAATGGTGAGAATCCAGTGCTGGAATGGGGCACTTCCCTGTATGCAAATAAAATAGCAGGTAGATACGTATCCCAATCTTCAGGGTGTTCTTGGGTAACTTTCGAGAGCATATGTTTAAGATCACCGTTAATCTTTTCTATACCAGTGGAGTGTGGGTGGTAGGGGCTGTTAAAACACTGCTTCACACCCAACATTTTAGTAAAGGCTTGCGTAGCTGAGGCAATGAACTGACTACCCCGATCTGAGAGGATGGTATCAGGGAATCCTACCCTTGCAAAAATATGGAAGAAGACTTCCATGATGTCTTTGGAAGTTATGTTCTTCATCGGAATAGCTTCTGGCCACCGACTACAGAGATCAATTATTGTTACAATATATTTATTTCCTCTCGATGTTATGTGGTTAAGAGGACCAACTATATCGACCGAGATCTTTTCAAATGGTCTGCTTGCCAAATCAGTTATTTGCAGTTCAGCTTGCGGGTGTTTACGCTTGTTAACAAGCTTTTGGCAGATGTCAAACGATCTGCAATACTGTTTGGTATCACTGCAGAATTTAGGCCAATAGAATTGAGTAAGTAACCTTGCTCTTGTTTTAGCATAAGCCATATACCCTGCGAAGGGTATGTCATGCGCTAGCTTTAATGCTTGGTTGCGGTTTTCTGAAGGAAGCACCGTTTGTTCTGTAGTGCTAGAACCTTTGGTATAGTACCGTGTCAGAATTCCGTTTTTCAGAGCAAAATACCATTTAGCATTCTTTGCTACTCGTGGCTTTTGGCCTATTAATTTATATACTTCTGCAAAGATCGATCGGATTTTTGAGCTGTTATAAATTTCTCCCTGGTTGTTTCAGGAGATGTTACAACTGGGCTTATTAGTTGTAAAGCCTCTGTCTGATCGATTCGATCTTGCATTTGAGCAGTAGATCTGGTTACTGCATTTGTAATATCACGATTATCATTATCATCACAAGTTGGTGTTACATTTAAACAACTACATTCATGTGCTGACGTTGCCGAATTGGCATACATACATTCATTTACAGGTGGTAACACATCATGAATGGTGATTTGTGATGAAGGTGAAATGGTATTATCAATGTTACAAATGACAGTGGATGTAATACTGTCATGTGGCATATCATTTACCTCAGGAAGGTTACCAATGTTAACATCGCAACAAGGATTGGTTAATGCTGCGCATTTGATCTTTCCTGTAAGAAATTGTGTACTTATGTATGCCCATGCAAGCGGGTATTTCTCGATGTTACCTGAGAAAGTTCTGCATGCAACATATTTACCACTATATTGTGATGGTAAGATATAGTCTCTCTTAACGCCAATGAGAGTACTGCCGCTATCTCGTAAAACGGTTGCAGCTCTACCGTTAACATACCCATGGTGGATATTTAATTTACCTTGGGAGTTAACTACTAAATTGGCCTCCTCATTTGTAACAGGTATGGAATGGCCGCATGTTAAAACGCCATCCTCATGAAATTGATCACAGATGGTACATTTGTCATGGTGAAACACATCAATGGAATGTGCTGAGTTTACAGGGTGATCTTCTACACTTTCATCTTCTGAGGAAGAACTATCAAACATGGCTGCATTAGCCTTTCTGGTCATTGCTTTGCCTTTACGATCCTTCCGCCAATGGCCAAACGCCTTACAAAGGAAACATTTGGTGAGGCGTCTGTAGTTCTTTCTTTCTTTGTCTTGCTTAGATATGTAGTTCTGCAAGTAAGAAGTGTACCCAGGATGTTGGTCACACATATCACTTTCATTGTGTGATAAGTGGCAATATCTGCACTGCTAAAACTTTTCAGCAGATTGCTTATAGGGCTTTTGTTTGTTGTAGGGCACTGACTTAGATCTACCATATGTAGCGGCTGCTACAAAGTCTGTGCTAGTCAAACCAGTAATGAAACATTGTTTATTGGCTGAAAAATAACCTGGGCCACGACTTTCAATCTGTTGTACACTTTCACACTGACATTCCAATAGAAATTTCGAAAATGGAGGTGGGAGAGATGTAATGATTTTATCTCTCAAAATAAGATCTGTCAATCTATCAAAATTACCATTCACTTTGGCTGCTGACAGCCACTTAGAAAAAATATTTTGTACTTCTGAGATGTAATCAGAGAACGTTTGTGTTGGTTTGGGAGACAATTTACCAAACTGTTCTCTGTAGCCTGCTTCATCTAGTAAGAAATGAGACATAATTTTAGTCTTAATATAGTGATAATCTTTCTTCAGGTCATTTGAAATAGACTCTATCACTTTCAGAGGTTCCCCAGAAAGACTTCTCATGTATATTATACTCCATTCAGACTTTGGGATCTGGTAATGATCCATAATACATTCAAAATTTTGGGTGAAGGCTGCTATGCAGTCACCTGTGGTGTAACTTTTAATAAGCCCTTGGTATTTCTTGTATGGCTGATCTTTGTCTGATTTTCTATCTTCCTTCTCTTTGGAAGTTTCTGCTTTCAGCTGTTCAATTTTTAGCTGTACTTCAAGCTCTTCTCTCTTGCCCTGAGCTAAAATTTCAGCTTGTTTCAAAGCAGTATCTGATTATGTCTGTTTAAGTTTTAAAGCAGTTTCTGACTCTGCTTGTTTAAATTTTAAAGACCTTTCGGCTGCTCTCTCATCACGCTCATTAGCTTTTTCCTGTAATAGGAGGTATTCTGCAAACTTTTTCTCACTCCAGACTCTCACCTCTTCACCGGAAAGTTTCATCTTTAAACCCATTTCGATGTAATCGTTTAAATTAGACATGATGAACAATATGTCTGATGAAATAGATACACACCATTAATTATGTTGTTAGTAATTTAAATTCAATAGTTTACAGTTCTTAATACTGCAGCTTATGTTTTGGCCTGATCAACGAAAGTATAAAGAAGAGAGAAAAAATTTATACTCAAGTATTCCTGGGACAATGTGTCGGACAATGGCTGTTCAGTACTGCCCGAACTCACACTGGATTTTAATTCAGGTCGACAAAAATTTTGGAGTTTACAAGGAACAGGTATGGATGACACAAAACAACCTGTTATTTTTTGGAACAAGAGTAATTAGAACATGTGCAAGTCTGTGGTGTATGTAATGTCACTTAAGTTTTTGTAGGTTTGTATGTCGTCAAGTATTTTTGTTAGTCGTTTCACCGCAATCAACAACTCTCTTTTCACACTTTTCACACTTTCCGCTTACACTACTCCTACTCAATGACATTCAAGGACATGGCCGCCATTTTTGTTTTTATTTTATCTTTTTCACTAGATCGGTTGAAATTCACTAAGTACGAAGACGCCACGTTTGGCCTTATAACACAGTCTTCGCACTTATGGTTTAACTAAATCAACACGAAAGATCGTACTTATCCGTTAATTTATAGTTATTTATCACCTAGACGCTGTCAACACATTCACACTTCTGCTCTATTTTATATTTTACACGTTCGCATTTGTTCAAAAACCCGGACGAAAAGCCTCCACGTTCGCACTTGTCAGAGTCTTGCGTAAGGCAAGAAATGTAGCTCGTTTACTGGCAAGTGAGATACTATATATTACTACTGAATAACTCAACGTGAATACCCGATGATATAATTCGCACTCTTTATTCGCGCAATGCACTCATCAGAAACAATACAGGCATCGCGCAATCACAATTCACAATATCATTATATCATAAATACAATCAATCAAAGAATACATCAATGCAATCCACTTACAAGTCAAACACACAGGCGTTCAATCTCCAACAGTCATACAGGCTAGCTCTCGATGCATGCTCAAACACTCAGGCTTAATTCAATCGCATCCGTCCAGTACGACTCCCAAGCCCTGTCTGACCAGCCTTTCAGCACACACGTTAGTTGGGGTCGAGTCACCTTGCGTGACCCACAATGTTCACGCTGTGTTCCCGCTGACCCACGACTGCTTAGCGTCGCTCAGTGTTGAGCCCGGCTGGGCTTCTCTGGCGCTGTCGAAGACGCCGCGTTATAACTGTAGTGTTTAACATAGCTCAGCGTTGAGCTCGGTTGCATTGCCTGGCGTTGGTACAGACAACGCGTTGCAACTCCTGGTGAGAATCTGACAGTTCCCGTATTTCAAAAGATCTCCGATCGTGTTTATCGGGACTCCGTCTTCCATTTCAAAGATTAGTGATACTGCTTGATCGTGACTCCGTCTTCTGTGTTCAAAGCGTTGTGATCGTGGTTTATCGGCCCCCGTCTCAGAGCAAACAAGTGGTAGCTGTTTTGATCGCCGGTCTCGGTTCTTTTGATCTTAGGGTCAACAACCTTTAATCACCTCGTGACAGAAACTATCTCTGTTCTCTGATCTTAAGGTCAACACCCTTCAGTCCTCGTGTGACATAGGCGTTCTCTGTTTTGTTTTTATCGTAGGGTCGACAACTTCCAGTATTCTGTGACACCATGGTTGTAGATTCACAGTCATCACTTGGTTCACGCAAAAGTCTTACTTCTCGTAGAGCATTCAGAATGTCAGCCTGGTCCATGGCGCATCCGCCCTCCACCGTAGCCTCACCTGTGAGCTTGTCAGCCCGCTCATTTCCTTATACTCCCGCATGCCCTGGCACGAATATGAAACTAATCTTTGCCAGCCGAGACCGCTCCAGAGGCAGCAACCATTCTCTTCGGATCGACCCCTCCTCTATCCTCTTGATCATGTTCATTGAGCCGCTAAGGAAACATGCCCTAGTGAATGTCTGTGTCTCGAGCCATGTTATTGCTTTACTTACTGCCATGACTTCCATAGTCAGGCTACTTGTGGTTTCAGTGAAAGCACCAGAGTCCTCCTTCACAATTCTCCCTCCGGCCCGAGCCGTAAAGGCTCATGAGTTTCTCACATGTCGGACGACCGACCCATCTGTGTAGATGACAACATCACCGTCTAGCGAATTCTCGAAAATCAACGCTTGTACTTCAGCCTCCACAGCAGCCGGATTTTCTTGTCTGCATTTTCTATCTAGTTGGATGCAAACTGAAAAGGATGTGCAGAAATCTGTTGGCACTTGTACCCACTCCTCGCCAGGTTCTAAGTCCTCAAGTGAACACACCTGTTGAAGAATGTCTTCGGCTTGACCCATCCACGACCGTCCTCTTTTTAACCTGCTGCCCTTCACCTTCATAATTTCACTATGCAGTGGATGTTGTGTGTTTGCGTTAACTCTGAGGTAGGCGCGTGCTCTGCAAACTTGTATTCTCTCTTTAATGGTTGGAAAATCAAGAAGGTAGCGCATCGCCCTGCATGCTGTATCTCTTGTAGATCCAAGAATAAAGCGCATAGCTTCATTCTGTATCCTTTCCATCCTTTCTATCTACTTACGGCTGAGAGTCAGGATTGCCATTGCATACTCCAAATCAGACATGACCAGCCCCTCGTACAGAATACATAGATGGCGCTGCTCACAGTTTGCTGCCGCCATCACCCGCATCGCAGCCAAACCCCGCTTGGCCTTTGTTATCACCTGGTCTATGTGCTCATTATAAGCAAGGCTTCGATCAAACCGTATCCCCAGGTAATTCATTGCCTGCGTTCTTTCCACCGTCTCTGAACACAGCTTTACAGTTGGTGTTGGAGTGTTGACAATATGATTATTCAACGAGAACCAAGTCACTGTTGCCTTTGTTGGGTTGACCATTGCCCCAGCTTCATCACACCAAGTACTTATGCGATTGAGTTCGGTTTGTAGTTCCACAGCAACCTGCTCTCTATCCTTACCCTGACGATACACTAAAACATCATCGGCATATGACAATGTCCTGCCAGGTCCAGTGATCTGCTCACTGGTGATTCTCACTGTGTAGGCGTTGAACAGTACCGGAGATAATGGTGATCCCTGTGGTAGGCCAGGATATATTGTTGTTGGTTCCGAAGTCCAACTGCCACATCTAAAAACTACTTTCCGTTGGAAGAGGGCTGCAGCGATCCAACTAAGGAGGAATGGACTTACTTTGAGTTCAAGAAGCTGAAGCATTAAAAAATCCAATGGTACTCTGTTGTACGCGTCCTCAAGATCAATCGCTGCAGCAAAGGTTGCAATGCCTGAGTGGAAACCTTCATAGGCATCATGGGCAAAAACTGCTGCATTGGTCTAGGTTTATCTTTTTCGACGGTGCCCACCCAGGATAGGTGGAAAAACACCTTGCCTCTCTAGCTGGCTTGATATTTTCCTGGCAATTACCTTCTCCAGCAGCTTGTCTATTGTATTCTGCATGGTTATAATTCGATATCCCTGAATTTTTTGTGTGTTCTTTGTCAGGCTTCGGCAAGGGAATCAGATAGCTGTGTAACCACTCCTCCTTGATGCTAGCACTCCCTATACTGTTTTTGTACATGTCTGCTAGTTTCTCTAGCTCATTGTTGGTACATCTATTGATGTCGTCGTATCTTATTCCATCAGGCCCTGGAGCGCTGTTTTGTGATCGTCGAAGCACCGCCTTGATTTCTTTCACTGTCACTGTGTCTTCATCCGAAGTGTTCTGTGCCTTGCGCCTGTCTGAGGTGACCTCCTTGGCCAGATTTCGGCCTCCCATGTCTGTCTGGTTGCTCTGCTCTAGACAGCGTTCAAAGAGGGCTTTGCCCTTGTCCTAGTCAGTCCTCTGCCAGATGAGGTCAGCACCTTGGAAGTCAGAAATGCTCTTATTCTTGACTACACTACTCATGCTTTTATGTAGCCGCCAGAACAATTTAAGTGACTTGTCTGTGCTTACTCTTTGACACACCTCTGCTCATTTTTCGCTTTTAACCACCTTGACCAGTTTTTTGAAATAGCTTACTGTTGTGTGCATCTCTCTTTCTAAGTGCATGCAGGGACTAGGATGACCAGCCCTGTTCTTCTTGGCATTTTGCCATCTCCTTACAGCACTACGCTTATCCTCCCAAGCCTTCTCCATCTCAAAATTCCACCAAGGTGGCTGCTCGCAGCTTTTTCCCCTGCCCTGAAGCTTTCTGCGCTTGTCACGTCTTATTTTACTCACCACATCTTGCCATGTACTGCCATACTGGAAAGTCTTTACCTATAGCTTGTGCTGCCTGGTTCTGCCTTTCTCCACCAATATGCCGCAAGGGTGGTGGTCGCTGCCGTGGTGTCATAGGACACCCCATCTACACACTGTAGTGAGTGAAGGTGAAACCAGCGCCAGATCAATAGCACTGTCCTCATCGCCTGGACGACTTGCTGTCCTGGTGACACAGCCACTGTTGATACAAACCAGGTCAATGGTTTTAAGTGCAGTCTCGAGCTCCTCCCCCTGTGTGTTGGATGAAATGTTTCCCCATGATCTGCCTTTAGCGTTGAAATCGCCACAGAAAATAACATTTCTCTCGTGACCTAATATGTCACTTAAGCATTGCCACTTCTGGGAGTCCATACTCGCGTTGCGAGCATAAACATTAATCAACACGATTGGTATACTGGATTGAACTCTCAACGCCTGTATTTGCATATCGTCACTGTCCCAACTGGACATGTCTAGCTCTGAAGCCACTATGCTGTCACGAACGAGAATCTTCATTCCCAGATGTCGTCTGTTGTAGAAACATTTGAAGCCGGCAATTCGGAGTAGCTGATCGCCCAGTCTCGTCTCCTGGAGCGCTACAATGTCGTTCCTGTAAACCAGGGTTTCTAAAATAGAGCCCCATTGTTTTACGCTGGCGCAGTTCCAATACAGAATACGGATATTCCTGAGTCCTAGACGATGACACTTGAGTCTAAAACGTCATAAACCACCACGCTTACATTGTCGCTTTCTGCCTGCCCGGCGTCCACGCCACCTCGCTAGGTTGACTGCTGACCGCTCGGAGAATACACGTTGTTCCGACATGTTGAAAAAACGAAAACCGAAACCACACACGCTGCGAAAAATTCACTCAAGGATTGCTTTGCTCGATCCACGAAACTCCGTAGCATCCGCGCAGATCTTGAGTAGAACCTCCTGGTTTTACATCCTGGCACACAAATTACACGCAAGAGAGGAATAAATCCATCTTCTACGCGAAAAAGTGACGATCACAAAACAACCCGGCCGTCCGTCGCCATCTTGAAACCGGAAGAAGACACATGGAGTGGTAGGCATAAAGACGACTGTAGGAAATACAATCACACATATCACATGGAGTCGTAGGCATGAAGAGGATTGTATGAAGTACAATCACACATAACACATAGATTGGTAGGTATGAAGAGATTTGTAGGACGTTCAAATCACACATAACACATGTCCTGTAGGCATGAAGAGGACTGTAGGAAGTACAATCACACATAACACATGGACTGGTAGGTATGAAAAGGAATGTAGGAAGTACAATCATACATAACACATGGACTAGTACGTATGAAGATAATTTCAGGAAGTACAATCACACATAACACATGGACTTGTAGACATGAAGATGGTTGTAGGAAGTACAGTCACACATAACACATTTACTGGTAGGTTTGAAGAGGGTTGTGGGAAGTACAATTACACATAACACATGGTGTGTTAGGTATGAAGAGGATTGCAGGAAGTACAATCACACATGACACATGGATTGGTAGGTACGAAGAGAATTGTAGGAAGTACAATCATACATGACACAAGGAGTGGTAGGTATGAAGAGGATTGGAGGAAATACAACTACACATAATACATGGAGAAGAGGAATGTAGGAAGTACAATCACATATAACACATGGACTGGTAGACATGAAAAGGAGTGTAGGAAGTACAGTCACACATAACATATGGGCTGGTAGGTATGAAGAGGATTGTAGAAAGTACAATCACACATAACAGATGGATTGGTAGGTATGAAGAGTAGCCAACCACAAATAATGCATTGCTGGGAACAGAAACATTTGACTGACCTCAATGAAATCAGTGACTGTGGTAAGTGGGTTTGTAGTGATCACATTCTCTAAGGTATTCTCTGTTGGAATGCACACAAAGTCCAGATCTGCAACAGTCTCCAGTACAAGACGGTGAACATTCTGGATGGACTTAAGGACATTGTTGCCTTCCTCACTATTAGTTTCCAGTTGATAGCGCCTGCTTGAGAAAAATTCCTGTAAATATAGTACAAAATATGATGGCCATATTTCACTCACCACTATAAACTCAGTGTAAGGAAAAGATAATTCCACAGCAGATATTGCATCATCTATCTATGAGCATTGTCCAGGCCCAAGGGATGATGTCTCTTTTCCTACTCCAAACTTGCCATAAAGTATGGAGGTGTGGGCAGCCTGAGCTTGTATACAGCATCATCATCAACAACATTTGCATGTGCCTTGCTAACTAACGTGGGCAATCATGCCTTTCCACAAATCCTGTCTTCTAGCACTATATATGCCGGTCTCCCTGGCCTAGAGGTTAGCGACTTTCTCCTTAACCCCGTATATCCACGTGAGCAAACGTGGCTGCGCGAGAATCGGTAGCGGTTCTCGCCGTGCCCGTTACTTTCGGGATATGTGAGCTGTCCGCTCTGGAAGCAATGGCAAACTACTGAGCGTATTCTTGCCAAGAAATCAAGAATAGCGGTAAAATGATGGTGTTGACAGCGATGTCCTGTAATAGCATATGCGAAAAAAGCACTATATATCAATTCATACTATTGTTGTTGGTCCCAGTGATGTTGAGTTTTCTATGTGTGGATTGTCTGTATGTCGGGGATTGGTATAGTTTGGATGGTACCGATTCTCGCAAGCCCTGATCGAGACTGAACAATTTTGCACTAGTTTTTCAGGCTAAGACATGGATGTTGGAGTATTTCTTTAAAAAGAGTTCAGGCTGTTGTTTTCCTTGCCTATCTATTCAGGCAGACTTCACTTGTGTGTTGACTTCATACGTATAGGGTGTATTTTTAATGACTGTGAGGACTTTTTTTGGGGGTGAAAATAATGCCGTTCCAAGTTGTGTATTCACCCTCTATGAAGTTCATCTATATTGCATTGGCACCTTTCCGTCTTGACAGACGATAGTTTGGTATATTGTGCTTCAAAAAGGCTTAATAACCACGATCCATGGCGGTGGCGAGTGTAGCTGGTAAGGCCAATTCTTGCTGCAAATGTTTGCCCACAGTAGGTGCATGTGAAAACATGGTCATTTCCACCATTTTGCACCATTTTACGTCTCTCACGCTCTGTGTGTGCTTTATCTGCAATCATTTTCTCCTTTGTCTTTATTCCATTTCTAATAGTTGCCCTCCATGCAACACGTTCAGCGGCGACGTGCTCCCAATGAGCATTATCAATGCCTGTATCAATCATGTCCCGCTTACACACATCTTTGTATCGTAGTAGAGGCCGACCCTGAGATCTCCTACCCGTCTGTAATTCACCAAAAAAGATGTCCTTTGGTATTCTACCATCATCCATCCTCCTAACGTGTCCTATCCATCTAAGTCTACGAAGACTGAGCATGGAATACACCGTCACACAACCTGATCTTTCCAATACTTCAGTATTTGTGATTTTGTCTTGCCACTTAATACCAAGTATTCTTCGCAGACACCTCATATGAAAGCTGTTTAAACGTTTCTCTTGGCGTGAGTAAGTTGTCCAGGTTTCACTGCCATAAAGAAGAGTACTAAGGACACAGGCTTGGTAGACGAGGACTTTTGTTTTGGCAGTAAGCTTCCTGTTCTCCCAGACTCTTTTTGCTAACATGTTCATTGTTGTTGCTGCCTTGCCAATCCTGATGTTGATTTCCTGATCGAGGGATAATTTGCTATTTACCTCTGATCCTAGATATGTAAAATGGTCTACTATCTCCAGTTCGGCGTCGTCAATAAAGATTGATGGTACACCAGTGTGCACCTTGTGACATAATCTGTGTCTTCTTTTTGTTAATTGTTAAACCAAATTCAGAACAAGCATTGGAGAATGCAGATAGTAGATGTTGTAATTCTTCCTCAGAGTTGGTCGTAATCGCAGCATCATCCGCAAAAAGCAACTCTCTGATTAGTACCCTGCTGATTTTGGTCTTGGCCTTCAATCTATGAGCATTATAGAGGCCACCATCTGAGCGTGAGTGAATGTATATACCGTCATCATGATCACGAAAGGCATATTTCAGTAGAAGTGAAAAGTATATCCCAAAGAGGGTGGGGGATAGTACACAACCTTGCTTAACTCCACTCTTGATTTCAAACTCTTCTGAAGTTGAGCCATCAAACTTGATTATACCCTTCATGCCTGTGTGGAACGATTCCACAATGGACAGAAGAGTTGGTGGGCAGCCAATCTTCTTTAGTGCTTTGAACAGACCCTCACGACTGACCAAATCGAATGCCTTTGTGAGGTCGATGAAGGCAATAAACAGTGGCTGATTTTGTTCCCGGCATTTTTCTTGCATCTTTCGCAATGAGAATATCATATCAATGGTAGACCGGTTCTGACGGAAGCCGCACTGTGATTCGGGGTAGACTTGATCTCCCAGGACTTGAAGTCTACGCAGGACAATTCTGGCAAATACTTTCCCAACAATACACAGAAGTGAGATACCCCTATAGTTGTTACAGTCGCTCCGATCTCCCTTGTTCTTGTACAGCGTTATGATGTTTGAATCTTTGAAATCCTGTGGGACTTGTCCTTCTCGCCAGCATAGCTCTATTAGCTGGTGGATCTGTAGAGCGAGTGTGTCTTGCCCACTCCTGATTACCTCTATTGGAATCCCATCCTTACCTGGAGCCTTGCCAGATGCAAGCTCATTTATAGCACACTTAACTTCTGTTATAGGTGGGAAGTGTGTCCAGGTGGTCAAGAGTTGGCAGGGCCTCTATGGCGTTGAGGGCATCATCCGCTAGCTTGGTCTCACTTGAAGTAAAGCTCTAAATAGTGCTCGACCCATCTATCCATCTGCTGTTTCTTATCAGTGATGATTTCTCCAGTCAAGGTTTTCAGCGGTGCACTTCTTTTGATCATTGGACCACAGGCTTTCTTTATCCCTTCATACATGCTTCTGATGTTTCCCTTATCACTTGCGATTTGAATGGACTCACATAACTTGATCCAATAGTCATTCGCACACTGCCTGGCAGCCTTTTGCACATCCTTCCTCGCTTGCTTCAGCTCACTCAGAGTGTTACGCGTTGGTCTTTCCTTGTTTCTTAAGAGAGCTATCTTCTTTTTATCAATCAAGGGCTGCAGTATCTGGCTGTTTGCCGCAAACCAGTCCTGCCTCTTATGATCCACAGTGCCGTAAACCCCTACCGCTGTTTTATAAATAGTTTCCTTAAGTTTACTCCATTTATCATTTACTATACAATTTTCTGATGTA
This sequence comes from Cepaea nemoralis, assembly GCA_014155875.1. NCBI lineage: Eukaryota > Metazoa > Mollusca > Gastropoda > Stylommatophora > Helicidae > Cepaea > Cepaea nemoralis. The sequence goes on from JACEFZ010003823.1 coordinate 304,416, forward strand.
TCATTGAAAGCGTCTTCGAGTTGCTGTTGAAATTCGAAAGCACTTTCCAGGATCGTGAGTGTTAATAATATTAATCCTGGGGCTAGACTTGTGTTTAGCTGTGTAGATTCTCTTTGGTCTCAGTCTAACCCTTGCAACAACCAAAGAATGATCTGTATCACAGTCAGCACTGTGGTAACTTCGAGTTAATGATGTATGGTTCAGATGTTGTCTCCGTGTGATAATGAAGTCCAGCTGATGCCAATGGCCGGATCTTGGATGTTTCCATGTGACCTTATGCATCTCTTTTGTTTTAAAAAAGGAGTTTGTAATACATAGGTCATTTCTAGTGCAATGCTCCAGCAGCCTTTGCCCATTATCATTCATGCGACCGATGTTGTATTTTCCAAGGCACACTGGCCATGAACTCGAGTCCTTGCCCACACGAGCATTGAAATCACCGAGCATATAAATGTAGTCGGATTTTGGAACTGCCTTGATCGCAGAGTCTAGCTGCTCATAGAACGTATCCTTCACATCATCAGAGGAAGCGAGTGTCGGTGCATATGCAGTGAGAATGGTGGCAAATCCACAAGAGGTTGCCAAGCGCAGTGATAATAATCTTTCATTACCTCCAGCTGGGATATCAATCATTCCCAGTAGCGAATTCTTCACTGCAAAGCCCACACCATGTTGCCTTTTTTCTGCCTGCCCTCTTCCCTTCCAAAAAAAGGTGTAATTGTTTTCCCTGAGTGACCCTTCCTCAGCGAGGCGAGTCTCCTGCAGGCCAGCAATATCAATGTTAAGACGATTGAGTTCAGCATCAATCACAGCCGTTTTTCTCACATCGTCAATATTTGTCAAGTCAGTGGAAAATCCTGGACACATGGTTCTCACGTTCCAGGTTGCAAGCCGTAGCTTGAGGTTTCTATTATTCTTTTTATTAGTACCTGGTGCATTGGTTTTACAGCCTGCGATTCAGATTTTGTCCTAGCCCCAAGCACCCATTGAAGCAGGCAGGCTGTGGCGGATCAGCACCCAATTGGCCGGGGGCTGCCCAGCTTGAGGCGGGCGGTAGCTGATCAGTGACACCTGTAGGTGTCTCCCACCGTCAGAGGCAACGCGTGGCGCCCCATGTCTACGCCAACTGACAAGGACTTATAACCCGTAACAGTTGCCTCTCGCTTTGATTCCGAGACCGGTTAAGACCAGGGATGGAGTTATTGTCTCTCCATAGCACAAAGCCTGGGCTAAAATAAAGAAACCATGTGTTGCCCATGCAGCATGATCCCTCTCTCGGCCTGCCTAGTTCACTCCAGAGGAAAGTTAACACCTATACATCTGGAACAAGACAAGCTGCAGAAGCTGCCGGATCAGCAAAGCAATGCTCTAACTGTCCGCCTGTCGGAGCTTCGATCCTAGACCAGCTGCCAACCAAGGCTTAGGGCCTGGTTTGCTCTGCCATGACTTATTTTGTCTTTGGGTTGCATTTCCTCGCACCAGGATAAGGCTAGTACCCTCGCAATTGCGCTCTTCCGCCCGAAGCCGTTGGCACAATGTGGGGTGTCGGGTTTGGTAAGCGCCGTCCAACATTCTGTGCTGACAGAAAGCAGGTAGTACCGTCTACTGTCATACGGTAGCTCAGCCATATCTGACTAACACCTGACTTACAACAATCTGACTAATACCTGACTCATCTATATATATAAAAAGAGAATGTGTCTTTGTGTCTTTGGTTGTGTGTCCTTTATGCGTTCCTGAACGGTCCATTAGATTGAGATGAAATTTTCTACAGATGTTCTTCTCACTGTCGCCGAGCCAACTGGCATAGTTTGTTAGTTTATAAACATTTATTTACGTATTAAATCAATATTAAAAGGAAAGACGTCTAATTAAGGGGACTTAACAACAAAAGTTATATCAAGGGACATTACTTTTAGTAACATTGCTATATTATGTAATTTAAATAATTGTTGTATTTTTCTTAAAGGTTTATAAAATGTTTACAGAAGTTATCTACAGTCATATGCGTTATAATATAATGATAAAATCTTTAAGGCATTTTCAAAGTTTTCATAAAAATAATGCATCTATTTTAAATACGTGAAAATGTTATAACTCATCTTTTTATGTTTAAAGAGTTATCTACAGTCATGTCCGTTATAAACAAGGTGATAAAAGAAGTTTTCATTAAAAATAATGAATTTATTTTAGATACGTGAAAATTTTATTTCTGTACTTTTTTGGGAGAGAAACTTGGTTGCATATCCTTTGAATTAAGCAGCAGTCAACCCAGCATATCTTGGATATCCTTCACACTTTGGCGTTTACAGGTACGAAGGATTTGTTTTTCCGTTCGCTTGGCCGGGAGAAGGTCAGTACAAAAGTCACACTTGCATAAAATGCATATGCTTTATTTTTATTTTAAAATACAATTTACGTTAAAATTAAAAATTTTAAAATTAACGTAAAAAAGGTGCACCAATAGTTGGCCGTGTGTGCGGTCAACATCAGATTCTCCCAACATTTCATTCAATGTTGTGGGTGTGAAAGAGAACACATGGTGTGTGGAAGGACATTCTTAAGTTAATTTTTGTTTTTTGTTCATACTTTATGTATACAATGTAAATATGTCATTTGATGTTCAAACGCACTGTTAAACAGACCTACACAAATAGCATACACGCAGCACGCCTAGTAAAATATTAAAAGGACATTGTTTTTGTATACAATTAACGTTTATATTTTTTTTTAAATGGTGCAACAATAGTTGGCCGCGTATGCAGTCAACATCAGGTTTTCCCAACATTTCATTCAATGTTGTGGGTGTGAAAGAGAACACATGGTGTGTGAAAGGACATTCTTAAGTTAATTTTTTTTTTTTGTTCATACTTTATGCATACCTTTTAAACAGACTTACACAAATACCATACACGCAGCATGCCTGTTAAAATACTAACAATACAAATGCAGAAGGTGTAACACTCATTTTTTTGCTCGGCAAAGACCGGGTTAACACTGTCTTAAAAAAAAGCATATCATTTGAAGTACCCAGCATTTATCTTGGCAATTTTACGTTCAGTAGTTTCAAGTTGCCCTTTTTAGTTATTGAAGTGAATACAGTTCTCTTCCCATCTTTTGGTCATATACCATAATTCCATATCTTCTACTATATATGTAGAAAATGTTTGTTTGCGTGTGCCCTTTAACTGATTCAGATCAGACAGACAGACAGACAGACAGACAGACAGACAGACAGACAGACAGACAGACAGACAGACAGACAGACAGACAGACAGACAGACAGACAGACAGACAGACAGACAGACAGACAGACAGACAGGAGATGGGCGAAGCCGGGCCGGGTCAGCTAGTTCAACATAAAAGGTAAATACAAAGCTTTAAACGGCAATATTTTCAAAAACTCTACAGTGCTTAAAAATACACCCTATATCTGTTTGACAGTTTTCATACTGCAAGTGCTGTCACCGTGTTATTTGGTGGCTACTGTTTTAGCAAGTATATTAGCCTTCTCATTGCCCATGATGTCACAGTGACAGGGAACATAACTGAATTGTTATATTGCTGGAGTGGGATGATATCAAGCTGTTAATTGCCTTTCCTACTAGACAGATGTCTATGCGTTCATACTTGTCATAATTTGTAGGGCGCTGCCGCCAGTTTATTTAGTATTACGGGAGAGAAACCCCAATTTAATTAGAAATGGGTGAATTGCTTTCCCGAATGCTGCAAGGATAGCACCCAATTTGTGAGACGACTAATTTGATTCCAGACTAGCAGTCCAAGAATCAGTAGTCAATGTTTCTCACACTGGTGTTTATTTTTGGGTGACGGATAAGATCCTATACACCCCAGATCCCAGAGAGAAACTAAGGACACTATCTATATGGCTGAAATAAAGATTGAGCCCCTGGAAACTCAAGGGTACAGCTGGCTATGACTTGTTTACAAGGTAAAATTAGCTAGTCTTGGTACCCCCAAGGAGTGGGAAAGAGAAGGTTAGATGTCAAGATTTGTGTCTACAATTGGACTAATGCCGGCCTTTCTGGCCGAGGGGTTACACGACTTTCTCCGTAATCCCGTCTATCCACGCAGGGTAACGCAGCGCGCGAGAAATGGTAGCAGTTCTCCCCGTGTTGGGGACTTGCGGGATAAGTGAACCGGCCGCGCAGAAAGCAATGGCAAACTATTGAGCGTAATCTTGCCAAGAAATCAACAATCAGCTGAAAGATGCTGATGTTGACAGCGATGTCCTGTAAAGGATATGCGAATTTTAAAAAAAATGGACTAATAGGTAGGCCAAGTTATTGCCGCGGTGTAGATCCACGTCTGCTGTGCCATGATAATGTGTTGAGATCTACAAAGTGCATTTAACTCGTTAACTGGAACACTAATACTAACCACCTCTAACGAACTTGAGAATGCAAAATAGCCAACGAAGCTCAGATGAAAGTCCAACACGTTTTATTTCGGTGTTACAGCATCATAGCATAATTCAAGTGGCATCGTAGCGCTCCCGTTTAGACCGGGACAACATCTACTTCAAAACATCTACAAATTAATATCTATAATATAATCATAATAATCATTCTATTCAATATAATATCATCATTCGCCTTGATGCTCCGCCTATTTCTATCTCAATGTTCTGTTAGATCCTTGGCGTTATGTTCCTCTAATATTCGTCTAGTTTTCGATCCACTGTATTTAGATCCATGGCGTTTCTCAACGAATGCTTCCTCTTGTTATCCACTTGAAATCCACTGTCCGATTACATCCAAACATCCAATTGCCACACGAATTTGGTTGCACAATTGAAATACACAACCGCTCCTTTCTATCGTTCCACAGCGTAGTCTTTGTTGACCCTCTGTCGTCAAGTCGTCATTTTCGTGACGCATTTTCCTATCTCCTTATCTCCTGGTTTCGGTGCATGATTCCCTTCGGGGTTTTCCTTCTTTCCTTTATACACTGTGCATTGGCGCATTTGCTCTGTGGCAGTTATCCCTCCCTCTCTGACAAAACTCTCTCTTGGTTATAATAAATCTCCCACCAAGACAAACACACACACACACACACACACACACACACACACACACACACACACACACACACACACACACAATAGACACTTGGAAAATAACAGATGACAATGAGTTAAGAAAAAACTACAATCAAATTTATTATCTATCACAATCGAAACTTAAAACAACATAATGTTAGGTAGTATTATGATATTATGTAATCTTAGTATACAACAACATATGAAAGTACAATACATAACTGATGTGGTTGTTGCAAGACTTTAGGAATCCAGGATTTCCATACAGGTGAGAACTACTTCATTTCCAATAGGATTCCACTAAGATTCAATAGGATCCACTAATATTAGCTAGGATCAGCTAGTCGGTATTCTGGACCACTATCCAGTCCTGACTCTACCTGGTCTCTCCTAGTTGTCAGTGAACAAGATTTACTTGGTGCTCCACTTGAGAGCTAGGAATACATTATCAAGAATATGTAGATGTAGTTCTAAGACCTACCCATATGAGTGTCATTAGGCTATCTGTCTAAGTAATAGAAGTAGTATGAATAATATTGGTAGTAACAGAAGTTCCAGCAATATTATCGGGGAAAAGTAGATGTTACTGCAGATAGTAATAGTAGTAGAGAAGACTTGTTAGTAGTAGTTATCAGCATCAAGAGACATGTCGGCTGGCGTGGGCGACCATATCGTTCTACAAATTGCGATCTCCGACAGCACGGATCAATTCACGTGTTGACTCACTCTACTGGTACCCCTATTAACGTCCCCATTAACGTCGTTATCTTCACGCAATGGTGGTAGTAGTAGTATCAATATTAGCAGTAGTATTAGTCATCATCATCAAGAGACTTGTCGGCGGGCGTGGGTGTGTATGACTCTCCATACATCGCGATCTCCGACGGCATGGATCAATTCATGTGGTGACTCACTCTGCTGGAATCCCAATTAACGGCGTTATCTTCATGTAGTAGTAGCAGTCGTAGTAGTAGTAGTATTAGTATAGTAGTAGAAGTAGTAGCAATAGCAATAGTAGTAGTAGCAGCAGCAACAGCAGTAGCAGTCGTAGTAGTAGTAGTAGTAGTAGTAGTAGTAGTAGTAGTAGTAGTAGTAGTAGTAGTAGTAGTAGTAGTAGTAGTAGTAGCAGCAGCAGAAGCAGCAGCAGCAGTTGTAGTAGTAGTAGTAGTAGTAGTAGTAGTAGTAGTAGTAGTAGTAGTAGTAGTAGTAGTAGTAGTAGTAGTAGTAGTAGTAGTAGTAGTAGTAGTAGTAGTAGTAATGGTCGACGTAGTAGTACTAGAAGAAGAAGAAAAAGAGGAGGAAGAGGGGGCGAAGAAGTATTAGTAATAGTAGTAGTAGTGGTAGTGAAGTATGATACTTCCGCCCCAGTTTCGTCTTACAGGTGTATTTATTCGGCTAATCATATAAGCAGTGTTTGCAGTATTTGTCTATGTATGTGACTGTCTGTTTGGGGGTATCTAACAACGTAGCTAACTATATTTTCTGAAGAAATTAATTGTTTCATTATGTAGTGATGGTGTTTGTTGTTTCACTACGTTTGTGTATATCTTCGGTGTTGTCTCTTGCATGCAGGTGGTGTAGAAATTCGGTAATATTCCAGCATAATGTGTGTCATGTATTGTCTCGAGTTGAGGTAGCTTGTGTACTATGTAGTATAAAACTAATTTGTGTAGTATGTTGTGTAATGTGTTGATGAAATATCTGTCTCTTGCAGTGGTAAAAGGTGATAACGTCAAAAGTTGATACACTCGGTCTGTATTGTCCGCATCTTATTGATAGTGTCATCATTGCTGCGAAAAAGGTCACGCTATGTGTGTGAGATACCCGTAAATACCACTCTCCACATTGACAGGCGTCTGAGGTGCATGGCCAATAGAAACAAACAACGATACAACAACTGAGGAGTGAGGGGTGGAGTATCAGCTACAAGACAAAATGGCGTCGGGTATAGCGTAATATACAAAACGTATGAGATCATCGGTTGTCCGTTTCCGCACGGCCGACAAAAGTGTGCTCACTAAGTCCAACGCAAACAATGAAAAATGAAACAACCAATGAAAACTGATACAAACACTGAATGATGCACCTAAAGAAACAAGACATCCAAATGTAAACGTCAAAATGTAACATACAATAAAGATATCGGCAACAAATGAAAATAACACATCCAGGAAAACTGACACATCAACAAAATGAAACATCCAACGAAAACTGACACAAACAATTAAAACAATGAGGCGGAGCCTCAATTTTTCTTCTTTATTTTTTTATGACGTACATTTACATAATATCCGGACTAAGGGAGATAACGATTTAGTTTTTTCTTTCTTAAGGTTATGTTATTACTTCCGGAAGGATGTTAGTTTCCATTAAACAGAAGTTCATTTTCTCAACTTTAGCGCATGCCTAGGAATAACTGTCCCCTCAAAGTGGTAGTAATTGGCCACTAAATATGAATTTCGAGTCAACAGACTTCAGCTTTTTCACGAAAAATATCGAACACCTGGCCTTATGATGATGAAGAAATGAACTTACAAAAGTCTAATCCTGAAGAAATGAATTTACCAAAACATGAACTGCCGAACACCTGGATTAACAAAATAAAAATTATGTCTGATGACAACATTAACTTACCACAAACACATATACAAAATATTTTGATGCCGAAGAAATGTACTTACCAAACCATGAAATGTCCAACACCAGGACTTACAACAACAAAAATGTCTGATGGCGACATGAACTTACAAACATCTGATGCTGAAGAAATGAACTTAATAAAACGTGAACTGTCCAACACCTGGACTTACCAAAAATAATTTCTGATGAAGACATGGAGTTATCAGAAATATGATGCTGAAGAAATGAACTTACGAAAACATGAATTGCCGAAGACATGAGTTTACAAACAAACAAAAATTCTGATGTGACATGAACTTACAAAATATCTAATGGTGAAGAAATGAAATCACTAAACCATGAACTTCTGAAGACATGAACTTACAACCCAAAAAACAATATGTCTGACATGAACTTACAAAATATATCTGATGCTAAAGAAATTAACTTACCAAAACATGAACTGCCGAAGACATGAACTCTCACACACACACACACACACACACACACACACACACACACACACACACACACACACACACACACACACACACACAGAGACACACACACACACACATACACACACACACACGCACACACGCACGCACACACACACGCGCGCACACGCACACACACGCACACGCACGCACGCACGCACACACACACACACTCCTGATGAAGACTTGAACATTTTAAAAAATCTGATGCTGAAGAAATGATCTTACCAAACATGAACTGCCGAAGATATGATCTTATAAAAAAGGCACGCCTTGGTATGACATGAGGGACATTTCTGAGAACCAGGAGGGATACTTCTGTATGACATGAGGGATACCTTTGTATGAGGTGAGGAAGACAAGTAATCACAAGTGGACACCTTTGTGTGATATAAGGGACACTTTTGTATGACTTGAGGGATACATTTGGTTGCTATGAGGGGCACTTCTGTGTTAAGTGAGCGACACCTTTGTGTGACATAAGTGGCCTTTCTGTACGACTTGAGGGATACATTTGTATGTTATGAAGGATACTTCTGGGATAGTTAAGGGACAGTTTTGTGTGACATAAGGGACACACCTGTATGATTTGATATACATTTATATGAGATGAGGAAGACATTAAATCATAAGTGGACACCGTTGTAATACAAGTGGGAGAGTTTGTAAGAGTAAGTGTGCAAGTTGCTAGAGTAAGACGACAATTTTTGATTGCAAGTGGTCAAGTTTTGAGCCCAAGTGGACATTTTGTTAGGTCCAGTGGGTGAGTTGTGAGAGTCAGTGGGTAATTTCTGAGAGGAAATCGACGATTTGTAATAGTAAGTGGGGAAGTTGTGAGAGCCATTGGGGAAATTGTGGTTTCCAGTGAGTAAGGTGCTTGGACAATTCGAAGAGTTGTGAGAGCAAGTGGGGAAGTTGTGTGATATTAGGGTAACGTCTGCCTCAGATGCTGGATATTTCTGTCTGAGGTGAGGACCCCATTTCTACGACATGAGGTAAGGGATACAGTCAATGTTTGTTATTTTTCAGTGATTGTGTCATTTTAAATTGTTGTCTGTCACATTTGAATATTTTGGTTTCTTTGGTTGTATCCTGATTTCTTTTGGTCAGTTTGTCGTTGTGTCAGTTTTCATTGTTTAGGTCATTTTGTCGTTGTGACTATTTTCGATAGATGTGTCATTTTCATTTGTTGTCTGTTAAATTTTGACGTTTATATTTGACTACTTTGGTTTCTTTGGTTGTATCAGTTTGTCGTTGTGTCAGTTTGTCGTTGTGTCAGTTTGTCGTTGTGTCAGTTTGTCGTTGTGTCAGTTTGTAGTTGTGTCAGTTTTTCATTGTTTGTGTTATTTGCGTTTGTTGTAGATTTGTTTTTGTGCATGTGTCCGTTCTTTTGGTACCTGTGAGACCTGTTCAGTGTTTGTGTTAGATTTCATTGTTTGTGTCAGCAGTTTTAATTGGTTGTTTCAGGGTTTATTGGTTATGTCGCTTCTTTGATTGTCTCAATGATTTCAATTTTTCAGTGGATGTGTTATTTTTTCAGTAGATGTAGAATTATTTGTGTCTGTTACATTTGAATATTTTTCTTTTGTTGTACCAGTTTATCGTTTTGTCAGTATGTCATTGTGTCAGTTTGTCGTTGTGTCAGTTTTTCATTGTTTGTGTCAGTTTTCATTTGATTGATGTATCAGTTTTCCTTGAATGTGTCGTCTTCATTTGTTGTCGATTTCTATGTGTTTTTGTTTGTTTGGTGATATTTTATATTTTGATGTTTACATATGGATGTCTTGTTTTCTTTACTTGCCTCGTTAAGTGTTTGTGTCAATTTTCATTGTTTGTATTAGAAGTTTTCATTGGTTGTTTCAGTTTTCATTGTTTCGGTCATTTTGTCTATGTGTTATTTTTTCAGTAGTTGTCGATTAAATTTTATCTGTTACATTTTTTAAGTTCATATTTTACTATTTTGGTTTCTTCGGTTGTATCAGTTTGTCGTTGTGTCAGTTTTTCATTGTTTGTGTCAGTTTTCGTTGGTTGTTTCATATTGTTGATGTGTCAGTTTTCATTGAATGTTATATTTTCATTTGTTATCGATTTCTTTATTGTGTTACATTTTGACGTTTACATTTTGGTGTCTTGTTTTCTTTAGGTGCATCGATCATTGTTTGTATCAGTTTTCATTGATAATTTCAGTTTTCATTGTTTGTGTCGGTGACGTATTATCAAACATGTGTGTTTGCGTGAGAAATTTGAGGAATTAGTGAGCACACATTTGTCTGCCGTGCTGGAACGGACAACCGATTATCTTATAAGTTTTGTATGTTACGCTATCAATCAATCAATTATGTGCCATGCCGGAAAGCGTGGAAGGTCATGACTCGCCATTTCACTCGATCAAAAAAGTCGTGGATCAGCTCAGTGTTCCTGTTTCGTCCATGACATTTGGCTAAGCCATCCAGGTATTTTCCTCTCGGTCTTCCCCTTGGTCTGTTCCCTTCGATCTTGCCAGTTATCACTAAGTTCCCCAATCCATTTCTTCTCATAACATGTCCACAAAATTCTGACTGTCTAGTCTAATTTCTCTAATCAATTTACGATTTTCATTTGTCTCCATTATGATTAGCCTAAAGACTGATCATCATGTTACGCTATACCCGACACTATTTTGCCTTATAGTTGATACTCCACCCCTCACCAATCGGCTGTCGTAAGGTTGTTTGCTTTTAATGACCATTCGCTCCAGACGCTGTCACTGTAGAGAATCGTATTTATCAGTATCTCACACACATAGTGAACCCTTTTCGCGGCAATGAAGACACTGTCAAAAAGATGCGGACAATGATATATCGGGTGTTTCAGCTTAAGACATTATCACGCTTTGCCACTACGAGACAGATAATGCATCAACACATTACACAACATACAACGCAAGCTAGTTTAATACTACATAGTACATACGATACCACATATCGAAACAATACATAACACACTTTGTGGTAGAATATTACCGAATTCCTACACCATCTGCATGCAGGAGAAAACACCCAAGATATACAAAACTTAGTTAAACAATAGGCACCATCACTACATATTGGAACAATTAATTTCCTCAGAAAATATATCTAGCTACGCTGTTAGATTGCTGTCACAGAATGCCTCGAGTTACACCAGACTGATTTCCTACATGGAAGTATTCAATAAGAGAGGTATAACCACTTGGAGGAATTACAGAAGAATATACTGCATTCTGTACTTTTAAGAAGCTGACGCAATGTTATGCGCCATTGTACACGACCACACTCTAGCGATGACGTAAGATTGCAGACGGCAAGTAATAACAAACGATCGCAGTCTGTCACTACGTGGGAGCAAGGCGTGAAACAGCATACACGTTCGCGGAGGCGACAGTCGTTAAGTGTTGGACTAATAATGCAACGTCTCAGCTGGGTTAAACTATTGTTAGACAGGCGACGAGATAATTTAGGCTGCACCGTGAAAACTGCGAAGTTTCAGGACCCAGACGGACAGATGACTGCAAGACTGAATGGATGGTGAAACGGAGCGGTTGAATGGAGGCAATTACATGTTGAAAGTGGGAAGTGTCAGACTGATAATGAAACCACACACACGGACAGACGTGAGACGGACACAAGGCTGGGCCAGGGAAAACATATTGCTACCACCCGCCGCAATAACAGATAAGAATAGATAAGAAACGGTATAAATACTAGGAGATTCTAATGGTCAAATGAGATACTTCAGATTTTAGAACAAGTATGAAAGATCTCAATGAGTACTAGTATTCTTAATTTTCTGTGTATATAGCATATTTCTATAGATTGGTTATTCTTCAGACAACAAGTAAGAACCTTATGTTAAGCAAATTTTGATTATGTTCTGGATATGCTGTTGACTTTCATGTGCCTTGTCAGATATGTTCTCTCCCATTTCAACTAGCCTGGTTCCCCCTTTGTTGTGGTGTATTTGTTGTACATAATATAGTCAAAGGACTATATCTATCGGCAGTGGCTAAATAGTGAATGAATCGGGCATACCAGCAAAACGGCTGTCCTGTGTGGTTACTCCTATGAGACCTTGGTTACGCCTGTGAGACCTGTTTATAGTGTTTCACTTCGATGTATATAATAATATGACTACCTAGTTAGTTATGCTTAGGAATATAATTATATGGCTAATTTCAATAGTTAATATGCATACATTTATGTTGACGTGTATAGTGTTTATTTGATGTTTGAGATGCACATTGTATATGGTAACTCGCCAGGAGGAATTTTGTGTTGTGCTATTTTGTTCTTATGCGTGTATTGACATATTGTCTATTGATTGTGTTTGAAGCAGAGGTGTAGTGGTGCAGACATTACCCACAATCTGTATCGGGAATATGTTCCACTTAGCCATTTCAGTGCGTGGTGAACGAGCGTTCATCATAACTCACTGAGGCCGATCACAGAGACTGATCACGGCACTTAGGCCCGGAGATCAAGTACTCTTATGATACCACTACTGACCCTTTGATCTGCTAAATCAACTTTGGAACGGAGCGGGTGCAAAGAACCGGGTGTCTGAATTAGTGACACAGACTTAGGACATTTCATTCCTCATGACGGGACGTTACAAGGGATGGATGGATTGTAACTACAGGCAGATAATGGAAAAGTCCTCCCCGACTAGACAGTAGGAGAGAGATATAAAGAGAGAAAGTTGAGAGTGAACGCAGTAAAGCTGGAAGAGAGACACGGCCAGACGTATCATTGTGAGTGTGTATATGGGGGGGGGGGGAGCTGGGAGGGGTAGATTGTATGTATTACCTAGGATTGTATTGATGTATAACTAGATAATACACATTCTTGATTATGTCTTCCAAGCACTTATCAGGAGCCTAGGTTTTCCAGTGCAGTGACAACGAGGGACCAGGTGGCGTCAGGACGGAACGCCGTTCAGAATACCGACCAGTTATGCTTATCTGAACATAGCTGCCCGCAGCGGACCATAGTGGAATTCTATTGGAGGGTTTATCTCACATGTAACCCGGCCACAGATCCAGATAGGATACAAGTAACTGTAGAGTTATGAACATGCTTTTCATAATTATCTTTATGTGATTGTTCTATTGCATAAAACTCTATAGTTCACTATCATCATCTTGATAACTATCATATGTTCAATGATTAATGACAGACAATAAAAGTGACTGTAGTTTGTTTTAACTCATAGTTCAGTCGTTATACTTTTTTCTAAAGGGACGAAGTTGCCTTGCTTACGTTGGTGAGGGATTACTTATACACCAGGGAGGGGAAATTTGTCAGAGGGAAAAACCTGCGCTGGCTATTGGTCTAGCAGTATACATAAACCTGGACATCTCACCTTTCCTTTCCCACTCCTTGGAGGATATCCAGACCAGCCAATTTCACCTTTGTTTAACTAGCCACACTTGCAGCACTACACTTGGATATTAATGAGCTTAATCTTTATTTCAGCCATATAGATTTTGTCCCGAGTCAATTTCCTACAAATTGTGATCTCGGTCACGGATCAACAACTGTCTCTTCTGTCAAACTGGGGATGCACGCAAGTGATAGCACATCACCTTGGCGGCGGTACCCCGCCGCCAATTGGGACAATTCTCCCAAACGCCGGACTCTCATTCGGGAGGCCCGGGTTCGATCCCTCGGTAAGGTGTGGGATTTTTTTCTGTCGGGGGCAAAAAGAAAATCCTAACCTGCACAGTTCGCGGCGACTGCACTAACCAGGCGGCCTTTATTCCTCAGGCTCAAAGACCCCTCTGCCATACACCGCAAGGTACTATATTGGCAGTAAATGACAGTTTTCAGTTAGACCAGTGGTTCTCAACCGGTGGGGAATTCCCCCCCCCCCCCAGGAGGGAATTTTAGGGTTTCCGGGGGGGGGGGGGGGAATGAATATTATTTCAAGATCGCGTTAATACAAGAACCGATTGCTTGATATTGTTTTTCCCTTCATACTGTACGGTTCTGTACGTCTCACCCCTTCTAAAATTCATTGTATAAAGTAAGTAGACCCACAAATCACATTTTATGTGGACGTCAAGACTTGTTTTAGTATGTGCTTCCATTATTACGTATACTGTGTAGGAGGGGGATTTTTAAGTAGGAAATACGAATGGGGGGGGGGGGGAGGGGGGAATGACGTTCTGAAAATATGGTGAATGGGGGCACGGGCCAAATTTTTAGGTAGGAAATATGAAAGGGGGGGGGGGGAATGACATTCTGAAAATATGGTGAAGGGGGGCACGGGCCAAAAAAGGTTGAGAACCACTGTGTTAGACGAAACTCATGCGGGTGTATCAATGTTCATTACCACTACTACTACTATTACTAGTCCCTCTTCTTCTTCTTCTTCTTCTTCTTCTTCTTCTTCTTCTTCTTCTTCTTCTTCTTCTTCTTCTTCTTCTTCTTCTCTTCTTCTTCTTCTTCTTCTTCTTCTTCTTCTCCTCCTCCTCCTCCTCCTCATCCTTCTTCTTCTTCTTCTTCTTCTTCTTCTTCTTCTTCTTCTTCTTCTTCTTCTTCTTCTTCTTCTTCTTCTTCTTCTTCTTCTTCTTCTTCTTCTTCTTCTTCTTCTTTGGTGGGTGGGTAGAGGATGTGTGGGTGGGTGATTGTATATGGGTAAGGGTGTGTGGTTAAGGGATGTTTTGTTTCGGGATGGGTGGGTAGAGGATGTGTGTATAGGTAGAGGTGATGTGGGTGGGTGAGTTTGTGTAGGTTAGGAGATGGTGGGGGATATTTGTATGGGTAGGCTCGGGATCTGTGAGTGGGCTGGGGGAGTTGGGAGATTATGTTGGTGGGTGTGAAATTTGTGTGTGGGTAGGTGCGGGATATTTGAGATGGCGGGGAGATGTGTGTGTGCGTGGGGAATGTATGGTTGAGAGATGTGTGTTGGCTGGGTGGTTGGAGGTGTGTGGGTAGAGGAGGATATGTGGGTGGGTGATTGTTGGTGGGTAATGGGACGGGTGGAGGATATGTTAGTGGGTGGGGAGATCTGTGTGGGTTGGGGATGTGTGGGTTGGGGAATGTATATGTGCTTGGGCTGTGGGTGTATGGGATGTGTGGTTGGTGGGAGGTGTATGTTGGTGGGGAGATGTGTAGGTGTGGGGATGTGGTGGATGAGTGGGGGAATGTATGTGTGCCTGGGGTGTGTGTGAGGATGGGTGGGAGATGTGTTGGTGAATGGGAGATGTGTGGGTGGGTGGTGTATGTGTCTCATAACATTGTAATATGCATTGTTTATGTTTACAAAATTCATTTGACAATGTTTTTTCCTATGCACTATTGACGAACAAAAGATGAGTGATTGTAAGGGCCGAATGTAAGACGGGCCTGCGTGCACAATTTGTTACCCTTTGAAAATAAAGTCCATTCGTTCGTTCGTTCGTTCTTCTTCTTCCTCTACTACTACTACTACTACTACTACTACTACTACTACTACTACTACTACTACTACTACTACTACTACTACTACTACTACTACTACTACTACTACTACTACTACCACCATCACCACCACCACCATCACCACCACTACTACTACTACTACTACTACTACTACTACTACTACTACTACTACTACTACTACTACTACTACTACTACTACTACTGCGGCTGCCGCTGCTGCTACTACTACTACTACTTCTACTACTAGTACTACTACTACTACCACCACCACCACCACCACCACCACCACCACCACCACTACTACTACTACTACTACTACTACTACTACTACTACTACTACTACTACTACTACTACTGATGCTGCTACTACTATTACTACTACAACTACTACTACATGAAGATAACGCCTTTAA
Source organism: Cepaea nemoralis (assembly GCA_014155875.1). Classification (NCBI taxonomy): domain Eukaryota; kingdom Metazoa; phylum Mollusca; class Gastropoda; order Stylommatophora; family Helicidae; genus Cepaea; species Cepaea nemoralis. The sequence goes on from JACEFZ010003823.1 coordinate 320,449, forward strand.
TGGGGATTCCAGCAGAGTGAGTCAACACATGAATTTATCCATGCCGTCGGAGATCGTGATTTATGGAGAAGCATACACACCCACGCCCGTCGACAAGTCCCTTGATGATAATGATGATGACTAATACTACTGCTAATATTGCTACTACTACTACCACCATTGCGTGAAGATAACGACGATAATGGGGGTTCCAGCAGAGTGAGTCAACACGTGAATTGATCCGTGATGTCGGAGATCGCAATTTGTAGAACAATACGATCGCCCACGCCAGCCGACATGTCTCTTGATGCTGATAACTACTACTAACAAGTCTTCTCTACGACTATTACTGTCTGCAGTTACATCTACTTTTCCCCGATAATGTTGCTGTAACTTCTGTTACTAACAATATTATTCATACTAGTTCTATTACTTAGACAGATAGCCTAATGACACTCATATAAACCTAAGACCTAGAAGAATACATAGACACAGAGGTATATTTACAACTTTATAAAATATCTAAGAGATACCTGTATGATACTATTGTTTTGTTACGAACCTATAATACTTGTGGTGCGTGAATCGATGTCTCTCACTACCCACTCGACGCGTGATTTTCCGCGCAAAGAAGCCAACTCGATACCTCGACACCCCCGCCCAAGCTATCGAACATTCTTTTACAGAGGTAACATCATTAGCATTAGTCTCGCCGGCTGTGTCACTCTGTTATGACCACTAACACCCATAAGAAAAGAATTGCCAATAAACAACTAAGTAATTTTCCCCACTTGTTTCTTTATTATTATACTAGCTGACCCGGCCCGGCTTCGCCCAGACCCTGGTGGGGAGCATCTCATTTAATTCATATAAGTAGTCATATAAGTTCTCGTTCCCGTTACCGACTATCTGTCTGTCTGTCTGTCTGTCTGTCTGTCTGTCTGTCTGTCTGTCTGTCTGTCTGTCTGTCTATCTGTCTGTCTGTCTGTCTGTCTGACCCGGTCCGGCTTCGCCCAGACCCTGATGGGGAGCATCTAATTTAATTCATATAAGTAGTCATATAAGTTCTTGTTCCCGTTACCGACTATCTGTCTGTCTGTCTGTCTGTCTGTCTGTCTGTCTGTCTGTCTGTCTGTCTATCTGTCTGTCTGTCTGTCTGACCCGGCCCGGCTTCGCCCAGACCCTGATGGGGAGCATCTCATTTAATTCATATAAGTAGTCATATAAGTTCTCGTTCCCGTTACCGACTATCTGTCTGTCTGTCTGTCTGTCTATCTGTCTGTCTGTCTGTCCCGGCCCGGCTTCGCCCAGACCCTGGTGGGGAGCATCTCATTTAATTCATATAAGTAGTCATATAAGATCCCGTTCCCGACTATCTGTCTGTCTGTCTGTCTTGGGTAAATGGAGGAGGGAGGAGGAAGAGGGAGGTGGAGGAGGGAAGAGGAGGGAGGAGGAGGAGACATGAGGAGTAGGGAGGAATAGGAGGGAGGAGGAGGGATTAGGAGGAGGAGGGAGGAGTAGGGTGGAGGAGGAGGGAGGAGGAAGAGGGAGGAGGAGGGAGAAGGAGGGAGGAGGAGAACGCAGGAGGAGGAGGGAGGAGGAGGAGAGGGAGGAGGGAGAGGGAGGAGGAGGGAGGAGGAGGAGAGAGTAGGAGGAGGGAGAGGGAGGAGGAGGAGGAGGAGGAGAGAGTAGGAGGAGGGAGGAGGCGGAGGGAGAAGGAAGAGGGAGGAAGAAAGAGGAGGAAGAGGGAGAAGGAGGAGGGAGAACGAGGAGGGAGGAGAAGGAAGGGGAGGAGGAGGAGGGAAGAGGAGGAGGGGGAGGAGGAGGAGGGAGGAGGAGGAAGAGGGAGAAGGAGGAATGTGAAGTGAGGAGGAGGGAGGAGGGAAGAGGTATAGGGAGGAGGAGGAGGGAGGAGGAGAGAGGAGGAGAAGAGAGGAGTTGGAGGGAGGAGAAGGGATGAGGAGGAGGGAGGAGTAGGAAGAGGGAGGAGGAGGAATGTGAAGGGAGGAGGAGTGAGGAGGGAGGATGTAGAGGGAGGAGGAGGGAGGAGGAGAAGGGAGGAGGAGGGATGAGGAGGAGAAGGAGGAGGGGGAGGAGGGAGGAAGAGGCGGGAGGAAGAAGGAGGAGGAGGAGGAAGAGGGAGGAGGAGGATGGAGGAGGAAGAGGAGGGAGAGGGAGGAGGGGGAGGAGGAGAAGGGAGGAGGAGGGCGAAGGAGGAAGGAAGAGGAGGGCGAGGAGGTAGGAGGAGGGAGGAGGAGGAAGAGGGAGGAGGAGGGAGGAGGAAGAGAGTGGAGGAGGGAGGAGGAGGAAGGAGGAAGAGATAGGCGGAGAGAGGAGGAGGAGTAGGGAGGAATAGGAGGGAGGAGGAGGGATTAAGAGGAGGAGGGGAAAGAGGAGGAGGAGGAGGAGGGAGGAGGAGGGAGAAGGGGGAGGAACAGGGATGAGGAGGGAGGAGGAGGGAGGAGGAGAGAGGAGGAGGGTGAAGGAGGAGGTGGAGGAAGGAGGAAGAGGAAGGAGGGGGAGGAGCGGGAGGGAGAGGGAGGAGGGGGAGGAGCGGGAGGGAGAAGGAGGAGGAGGGAGGAGGAGAACGCAGGAGGAGGAGAGGGAGGAGGAGGAAGAGGAGGGAGAGGGAGGAGGGGGAGGAGGAGAAGGGAGGAGGAGGGCGAAGGAGGAAGGAAGAGGAGGGCGAGGAGGTAGGAGGAGGGAGGAGGAGGAAGAGGGAGGAGGAGGGAGGAGGAAGAGAGTGGAGGAGGGAGGAGGAGGAGGGAGGAAGAGATAGGCGGAGAGAGGAGGAGGAGTAGGGAGGAATAGGAGGGAGGAGGAGGGATTAAGAGGAGGAGGGGGAAAGAGGAGGAGGATGAGGAGGGAGGAGGAGGGAGAAGGAGGAGGAACAGGGATGAGGAGGGAGGAGGAGGGAGGAGGAGAGAGGAGGAGGGTGAAGGAGGAGGTGGAGGAAGGAGGAAGAGGAAGGAGGGGGAGGAGCGGGAGGGAGAGGGAGGAGGAGGGAGGAGGAGAACGCAGGAGGAGGAGAGGGAGGAGGGAGAGGGAGGAGGAGGGAGGAGGAGGAGAGAGGAGGAGGAGGGAGGAGGTGGAGGGAGAAGGAGGAGGGAGGAAGAGGGATGTGGAGGAAGGAGGAGGAGGGAGGAGGAGGGAGGAGGTAGAGGGAGGAGGTAGAGGGAGGAAAAGGGAGGAGGGAGGAGGAGAGAGGAGGAGGAGGGAGGAGGAGGAGAAGGGAAGAGGAGGGATGAGGAGAAAGGAGGAGGAGAGGGAGGAGGAGGGAGAAGGGAGGGGGAGGAGGGAGGAGGAGGGAGAAGGAGGAGGAGGGAAGAGGAAGAGGGAGGAGGAAGAGGGAGGAAGGAAGAGGAGGGATTAGGAGGAGGATGGAGGTAGGTGGAGGAGGGAGAGGGAGGAGGGGGAGGGGAAGAGGAAGAGGGTAGGAGGAGGAGTGGAGAGGAGGAGGTAGAGGGAGGAGGAGGAGGGATAATAATAATAATAATAATAATAATAATACGTCTTTATTTTCAAAGGGTTAAGAATTGGGCACGCAGGCCCGTCTGACATTCTGCCCTTCTTCTCTATTTCCTCTCATACATTCTTTCATTCAACATCACTTATGAAGCAACTTTTGACAACAAAAGAACATTAAACGCATGAAAAATAATCAATAACAAATGACTCACTGAGGCAGTGTTTAACATGGGCATTATAAATACCTAAGGAGGGTGTAACGTGCCATATATAAGGGAATGTTTTTTGGCTAGTTGTCGTTTGAGATAAGTTACCATTATTGTCTTGGGAGGTGGAAGAGGAGGAGGAGGGAGGAGGAGGAGGGTGGAGGAAGGAGGAAGGAGGTAGGGGAGGAGGAGGTAGGGGGAGGAGGAGGAAAAGGGAGGAGGGAATAGGAGAGAGTAGGAGGAGGGAGGAGGTAGGAGGAGGAGGAAGAGGGAGGAGGAGGGAGGAGAAGGAAGGAGGAGGAAGGAGGAGGAAGAAGGAGGAGGAGGAAGAGGGATAAGGAGGATGGAGGAGGAAGAGGAGGGAGAGGGAGGAGGGGGAGGAAGAGGGAGGAGGAGGAAGAGGGAGGAGGAGGATGGAGGAGGGAGAGGGAGGAGGGGGAGGGGAAGAGGGTAGGAGGAGGAGGAGGGGAGAGGAGGAGAAGAAGGGAGATGGAGGGAGGAGGAGGGAGGAGGGGAAGGAGGGAGGAGGAGGGGAGAGGAGGAGGGAGGAAGCGGAGGGAGAAGAAGGAAGGAGGGAGAGGAAGGAGGGAGGAGGAGGGAGAATGAGGAGGGGAGGAAGGAAAGGGAGGTGGAAGAGGAGGAGGAGGGAGGAGGAGGAGGGTGGAGGAAGAGGAAGGAGGTAGGGGGAGGAGGAGGTAGAGGGAGGAGGAGGAAGGAAGGGGAGGAGGAAGAGGAGGAGAAGGGAGGAGGAGGGTGGAGGGAGGAGGAGGAGGAGGAGGTAGAGGGAGGAGGAGGAGGGAGGAGGGAGGAGGAGAAGAGGGAAGAGGGAGAAGAAGGGAGCAGGAGGAGGGTGGAGGAGGAGGATGCTGAGGGAGAAGGAGGCAGGAGGAGGAGGAGGGAGGCAGGAGGAGGAGGGAGGAGGAGGGATGAGGAGTGAGAGGGAGGAGGAGGGAAGAGGAGGGAGGAGGCGGAGGGAGTAGGAGGGAGGAGGATGGAGGAGGAGGGGAGAGAAGAGGGAGAAGGAAGAGGGAGAAGGAGGAGGGAGGGGGAGGAGGGGGAGGAGGTAGAGGGAGGAGGAAAAGGAGGAGGGTGGAGGGAGGAGGTAGAGGGAGGAGGAGGGGAGGAGGTAGAGGGAGGAGGAGAAGAGAGGAGGAGGGAGTTCGCCATTCCAAATTCATACTCGTCTAGGTTCTGTGATTTCGGTCCTTCCATTGAGTGTTCTTCCCTTCTACACGACTGTAGATAACTTCCTTACACATAAAAAGATGAATTGTTATTGATATTGCCGTGGCATGGAGGAATATCAGCAGCAGAGTTGATCCAGAAAACCAAAGACCGAGATCTACGGAGAGCCATGAACGCCTACGCCAGCCGGCACGGCACTTGATGATGATTGCCGTGTGACGATTCTGTGTAGTCACGTCATTTTCTTCCCTTTCCCTAGCGTTTTGGTTCGGGGATTCTTTCATCATCATCATCATATATTTACGCACGTATTTTGGGAGGGGGAGGAGGGAGGAGGAGGAAGAAGAAAAAAAATACGACAGTTGGCAGCGCTGGAATGAAAGGAAGGCGTTTAGAAAATGTCATCTCAATCGGATGGGCCGTTCGCGAACGTATAATGGACATACAGACATACAGACATACATATCCACACACATCCTAATTTATATATAAGATATAAAAATCTTTGTAGTTTTACGTTTTTCATTTAAAGATCTGTGACCCGTAACCCCGCATTAAAAAAAAAAACACACACACACACACACCGGTTACTTCTTTTCCAAATACAACGCCGACAACAGACAAAGTCGATAATACGAGGGGAAAAAGATACACACAGCGCAATACATGACCCATTAATACGGAGATATATTCACATCAACACATCCAGACAGACAAATCAATACATCAACACTCACGCCGGCCCCACTGGGCATGTACCACCCTAATCGATTGTATACATTACATATAATGACCACCTCTGACCTCTAGTATAGTCCATAATGTTAGTTGTCCACGATAGGCATCGCTAAAATTGACTTGATTCAATTCTTAAGAATGGAAAATGATGATGATGTTTATACCCTAAACACACACACACACACACACACACACACACACACACACACACACACACACACACACACAAACTCTCTCTCTCTCTCTCTCTCTCTCTCTCTCTCTCTCTCTCTCTCTCTCTCTCTCTCTCACACACACATTCACATAACACAATCTCTCTCTTTCTCTATCTATCTCTCTATCTAGCTATCTTACAGACATGGACCTTATGAGGAGTTATTTTGTACAGTCATCACCTCTTACACCCCACACCACTGGTCACTACCAATTATGCAGATACCTCATTCAAGAAACATATTTATTATACAAACACAAGCTAGTAAACCGACAACCAACGACTCCGTTCTCGCACGCAGGGTGGTCAGTATAATGATGAGATGAAGGTAATTTGTTAATCATCCCTACCACACCCTAGGAAACGACGCGTAGGAGGATCGGCTGATGACACATACTAACACTACTCGTTACGAGTCAGCAACAACCACGCCAACACTAGACAATATCGATAATACACGGAAAAAGATACCCACCCCGCCACTTTTAAAATAAAAACACGCCTCAGCTAGAGAGATAAGGCACATAAAAACCGGGATCTCAGCACATACCGTACTCTTAGAAACAAAGTTCAATATACCATACGAAAAGAAAAGAAAAGAAAAATTACTTTAAGAATTTAGTAATGGATAAAACAAATAGTAAGGATATATGGAAGGCAATTAACACCTTGACAAACAAGCATAACTACTCAAATTCATTTCCATCAAATCCTATTTCATGCGACCAATTCAGTAACTTTTTTCAGAAGGACATAGATCAGTTGAAGGCTACAATACCAAATTCTCCTTGAAACGTATCTTTACTGTCATCGTTTTGCCAGACCAGATGCCCCCGAGATATCCTTTCTAACATACCGCTAATGACAGTCACTGAAGTATCCACTTACCTCAGTAACCTAAAAAACACAAACTCATCTGGGTTAGATGGAATCAGCAGTCGGATTCTCCGCTGTTCTGCGCCAGTGATCTGTGTATCACTAACCTATGTATATAATCAGTGTCTCACCAAAGGTCACTTTCCATCAGCTCTCAAAATCGCGAAAATGTATTCTCTCCTTAAATCTGGTTCATTGGACAATGGTCTCCCGAACAATTATAGACCCATTTCTTTACTATCATCACTATCTAAACCACTAGAAAAACACATCCATAAGGTAACATTACAGTATTTAGATCGCAACAAGCTTATAGTTGACAGTCAATCAGGATTTCGACCAAAATATTCTTGCCATACGGCCCTAACAAACATGATAGAAAATTGGCACCAGAATATAAATAACAATCTATGTGGAGCTGTGTTTATCGATTTCAGAAAAGCAATTGATATGATAGACCATGCCATTTTAATTAAAAAACTAGAGACAATGAAAATTGGCCCTATTGTTGTGACGCTAATAACATCTTTTCTGTCAAACAGAAATCAAGTAGTATCATACAATACATCTATGTCCCAAACCACTACCTTCAATACTGGAGTACCGCAAGGCTCTATTCTTGACCCTCTATTATTCGCCATATATATTAATGATCTACCTTTGCATCTTTCGTCGTCCTGCGATCTATTTGCAGACGACTGTACAGTGTATACACACGCTGAAAGCAGTAATTTGCTGGAGTCGTCTTTGCAACAAGAATTAAATAATGTAGTTAGGTGGAGCTATGCGAACCGTATGCAAATTAACATCACTAAAACAAAATCTATGTTATTAACAACCAGACAAAGACTTCAGACTCTAAATTCACACAGATCACTTCAACTTCACATCGATAACATGCCAGTAGAAAGTGTAATTGAGCACAAAACATTAGGCCTCATCATTGATAGAAACCTAACCTTTAATCCTCACGTTCAAGCGCTCACTAAACAAACAGCGAAAAAAGTCTACCAACTCGCCAAAATTAAAAATTTCCTTGATGAGGACACAAGGAAAATATTCTATACATCTCACATACAGACACATTTTGACTACTGCTCTACAATCTGGGACGGTTGTTCCAATGCAAGCACCAAGCGACTTTACTCACTCCAGAAACGAGCCATGAGTTTAATTTATAGCAAACATTTAACTGACAATCCTAGCTTGCATAAACGCCTTCAGTTACTACCACTCCGCAAACGTCTGCTTTTCAATAAGGCCAAACTAATTTACAAAATCCTACATCGGAATGCCCTAAATTACCTTTGGCCATTGTTTGAATATAATGCTAGACACAGTAAATGATTAAATATATTACACATTCCGAAGCTTAAGATTCATTCAGTAGCATGTCCTTTGCAGAACCTCGCTCCCATAACAACCTTCCGGAAAACTTCTCGATCACAAGCAAGATGTCCCGCGTCTGATACACCCATCTGGAGATCATCCGCCACATCCTGCACAAATTTTCTCTTTGGCCTTCCTCTTCCTCTCTTCCCAGGCATATACCCTTCCATTATTGTTCTCTCCAAACTTTCGTGACGTTTCAAGTGACCAAAATACTTCAGTTTTCTTTGTTTTATCGTCTTTAATAGCCATCCCTCCTCAATATTCAACTCTTATATAGATAGACTTATAAAAAACAGAAACGAGCCATGAGTTTAATTTATAGCAAACATTTAACTGACAATCCTAGCCTGCATAAACGCCTTCAGTTACTACCACTCCGCAAACGTCTGCTTTTCAATAAGGCCAAACTAATTCAAAAAATCCTACATCGGAATGCCCCAAATTACCTTTGGCCATTGTTTGAATATAATGCTAGACACAGTAAATGATTAAATATATTACACATTCCGAAGCCTAGGATAGACTTATAAAAAACAAGCTTAACGTACTCTGCAGCTCAGCTGTGGAACAATCTTCCACATGAAATAAAAGACATCACCAATCCCTATACATATAATCGCAAATTATTTGAACACTATCTCAGTACGGATTACCTTCCCCCTTAATAATAGAAGTAATAATAATAATAAAACCCTAGTATAACAGCCAGTCCCCTTTTGGTAGGCCAGTATATTCCACATAGCTAATAACAAGTGCCACACCAGTTATTACTATTACTGAGTCGTGTAGTATTGATTTTTAATTTTTCCACATGCCTTTATAATGCATATCTTTTATATTGTTGCTGTTTTCAGTTAGCCTTGAATGATGTGTGAATGGCATAATGTATGAAAGAGAGTGATAAAAGGGCAGAATGTTAGACGGGCCTGCGTGCCCAATTCTTAACCCTTTCAAAATAAAGTTTTGTTGTTGTTGTTGTTGTTGTTGTTGTTGTTGTTGTTGTTGTTGTTGTTGTTGTTGTTGTTGTTGTTACCTACGAGCAACACAGAGATGCCAACAACACTTATGCCACTATAAAATATTTCCCCCAAATAAAACCACGCCGACAACAGACAAATAAAAGCATTATAAGATAATCTTTCCCACGCATCTAATCCTACCCCAGAGAAGACAAATCAATATATCGACACCTACGTCCCTGTCACGAAATAGACGCCACCGAGTCGGCCTTGTGGTATAAAAGCACACCGTGAGGTGTAAGGCAGACAACCCTATTATTACCGACCCGGTTCTCGGGAAAATTATCGCCCTTTGGTTGGTGTTCGAGTAGATTCGAGAAACCGAGGCCGGATGAACCTGATTCAGTCAAGCTGACAGCGCATGGTTTTGGCGCACGTGCAAGTGATTGGGCTGGGCGGAGAAAGACTTCAGTTTTTGGCTGTCAGTGCTCGTGAACAGACGTTTGTTCTTGCACAGTGTGTTTTCATTATGGAGAGCCGGGGCGACCGATGTCTCAAGGTTGTTGAAGAGACCCGACGTCTAGTCCTGCTATAATTACGGCTGCTCCAAGATAACACGGTGTTTAGCCATCTGAAGGTATGTGTAACTCTTTAATTTATTTAACGTCGGTGCTCGGTGAACTGATAGCGCTAGGCGGTTTGTACTAACCGTGGCGCGGGAAAGTGGGGCAAGTGTGAACAGACAACTTGTGCGACCTGAAGCCAAACATGTGGAAAGCGCGTATTTGCTAGCAGGGTAATTAGTTAGTTAGTCTTTCCTCTTGAGCCTAAGGAGGCGCATAGGGCAGAAGTCATGGCTCTCCATGTCCGGCGGTTCGCTGCTACCTTTTGTAGATCCTGGATGTTCACTTGGCCGTTGAATGAGCTTTCTCTGATGATGGTTCTACGCAAGGTCTCTCTGGTCTTCCCCGTTTTCTTTTCCCTACTGGTGACCATAAGAGGGCTTGGATGGGGAGTCTTTTCTTGTCCATTCTGAGTACATGGCCGATGTAGTTCCAACGACGTTTTTTTAAAAATAAAATTGGATACAATATCTTGCTTAGTCTCTTGTCTTATTTGCGTATTGGTTCTGAAATCTGTCCAGTGGATGTTTAGAATTCTTCTAAGACATTTGTTCTCAAAATTGTCTAATATTTTATCTAAAGCTACCGATGAGTTTAACTCTCACATCCATACGTTAGCACTGGAATCACACAAGAGTTGAAGATTTTAAGTTTCGTATGTTTGCTGAGTGTCTTTGACTTCCAGATGTAGTCTCTGTGGCGAAGTGGTCAAGCCGTTTGACTTGTGCTTCGAAGGTTGTGGGTTCAATTCTGGGCCGCACCCTTCGGTTTACGAGTTAAATGTTTCGGAGACTCCTGTGGGTCGTCGCTAAAAGCTACGGAGTTCGTGCTTTGTGCGACGCTTTCCGTGCTGCGGAAAGAGACCGAGCCATTTGGCATAAAACCCGGTGCAATGAAGTCGACCCTGTCGACTTTTAAGCGGCTTTTGACAGTTTATTGAAGGCACCAGATGCCAGTTCGATTCTAGGTAATATTTCTGGCGTTGAGTCCCCTGTGGATGTCATTTTGCTTCCTAGGTATGTGAAGCTGGTGACTTTTTCCAGAACATGTTTGTTTAGTTTGGTGTTGTCTGAACTGTTGCTAAGATCAATAGTTTTAATCGGGTAATACCAGGATATTTATTGTGCTAGCGGCGCCGGGTTTATTCACAGCCACTGTGGGTTGGATTAAATGAGTTCAGGACAGCGAGCGCTTTAATTTGAGTTCACACATGACCCAGTCGAGGCGTGATGACGTCACGAGGGGGAATCGGAAGTAGCCTATACTATCGGACGTCGCCTATACTAGGGCATGTGCGGTCTCGATCGACGCAGATCGTTGAAGCGCAAGTCGTGCGACGGTTGGCAGAAATCTCGGGTGTCATTTCAAGGTCATGGCTTGAGTCGAAGGTCGTTGTCACCTGGCGGGGCGACCACTGGCTTTTCTTCCTGGTTGTCCTCACATCTGTCTTATAGTGTCCCACAATGGAGTGCCAGCTTAGTATATAGTGGATTCCGGAGAGGTGGATCATGTGTGAGAAGGGACAGGGCTGTTCTATAAGGGCAGTGACACCGTTCTAAATGCTCCGGCCCTTGATGAGGGAGGAGAGAACGGGGTGTGGATCTCTGCTACACGGAGAAGGATTGAGACCACGTATTTACTATTGGATTTGGATTTTGTACATGAGGATTTTGTATCTGCTCTGGCGGGTAATAGGGACGTGAACCAGGGAGATTGGCGTGAACCAGGAGGGGGCTCAGATACATCATCACCGGCCCTACTTCAGGGCCATTCTGCCCACCATTACTAATGATTCACTAACCCTATATGTCATGAAAATGTTTTGCAGGGTAGGCCGACACCTCAGTGACGAGAGACCGATGACCTTGACCCAAGCTATACTCCAGTCCGGGAAAGATGACGCAGGGCACTTAGCAGCCTGTCATCTCCTAGACCCAGTTCCTCTCGGGCAGATGTGTGAATAATACAACTGCTTTGTAGACTTTCAGCTTTGTTTGCAGGCTTATTCCAGTTCTGTCCCATATATTCTTGTACAGTCTGCCAAAGGCCGCGCTGGCCTTGGAGATTCTTGCATTCACTTCGTCATCAATTGTGACAGCTTATGACACAGTGCTGCCAAGATAGGTGAATTTTTCCACAACACTTAGTATATGCCCGTTCACCTTGATATTCGACACGGTGTGATTATTCCCTGGAGCTGGCTGGTACATAACTACAGTCTTCTCCAAGTTGATATTGAGCCCAAAGTTGGCACAGGCATGTGAGAAAGCTGAAACATTATGTTGCATGTCCGCCTCTGAGTTGGCGTATAGAGCGCAATCATCAGCAAACAGGAGCTCTCTGGCGGTGTCGCTGTTAATTTTTGTTTTAGCTTTCAGCCTTCTGAGATTGAATAACTTTCCATCCATGCGGTAGTTGATGTCTATTCCAATGTCATTGTTCTCGAAGGCATTCGTCAACATAGCTGAAAACATGCGGCTGAACAGTGTTGGTGCCAGGACACATCCTTGCTTCACCCCATTGGTGACAGGAAAGGGCTCAGACAGTTCACCATTTTCCTATACTCTTGCCTGCATACCATCATGAAATAGCCGCACTATTTAGACAAACTTTTTTGTGGATAGCCATATTTCGCCATAATCTTCCACAGACTTTCTCTGCTGACTGTATCAAAAGCCTTGGTAAGGTCAATAGAAACAATCAATAAATATATAATATTAAAGTGTTAAAATAAAACAATAAATATTATAGGACAACAAAAGACTGCCGACGTTTCGGTTCTAGAACCTTTGTCAAAGATAGGACAACACAAATAGATAAAAAGTGAAATAAAGCACACAAAATAAAACAAACTTGAACACAGCTTCTTGTTAATATGAGGGAAACAGAAATGGTGGTTTACACCGGTGCAGGACGGTGCTCTTGGGCTATAAAATTTTTCCTCTAGCACGAAAGACAATGGCACGAGCTTTAGAAAAAGACGAATAAATGTTCCGCCATCTTGCTGCAAGGGAACTCACTCTCTGATTAAACCAGAAATTAGTTAGGAACAGTTGTTGGTCTTAACTCCCGCGGATCAAACTAAACAGACGAGCACGGAAACAGACGTGAACGGATAGATAGATGGATCGATAGATAGATAGATGGATGGATGGATGGATGGATGGATGGATGGATGGATGGATGGATGGATGGATAGATAGATGCCATATAGAGAGTGCAAACGAAATGACGTCATATAAATTATGTAGAAATTCTATGCCACAAAATCTAAGAGACGATTTGGAAACAACAAAAACGTCACATAGTGATCTCAAGAACAACAAACAGACTTGCGGGAACAGTGGAAGAAGAAGGCGGTGCAAATTTAGATGTTTTCTATGGATTAGAATTGGCATAAGAACAGTGGCTGGAATTGCAATAGCAGAGAAAGAAATAGATGACATACATGCTACAGAATATCGCCACAACATTAACGAACCTGCAGGCAGAGATACTAGACGTACGTTCTACAGAGCAGCGAGACGAACACATAGTGGATGGACAGAAGGTCGTCTGCGGACGTATAGAACAAATGGCGGATAATTAGAAACCAGGTTTGTCTTACAATAATACTTATTCATGTATAAAGTACTTAAGTCCTGCCTGGTGCAACAGGCTCTTAAGTGATGAGTTGTAGTATTTGTTGAGAACCAACGCTGTAAGCTGTAACAATTAAACAGCGATATTATTTATTATTGAAAGCCAGGAGTTTGCTTCGTCCGTCACTTTCAAGTTTAGGCTCCAGTTGTGCTCTTGTTGTACAGTTCATTGAGCCGAAGAATTTTGCATGCTGTTGGATCGTTGAAGTTATTATATTAATTTGAACCAGCAGTATGGCAATAGAGTGATAGATAGATAGATAGATAGATAGATAGATAGATAGATAGATAGATAGATAGATAGATAGATAGGTAGGTAGGTAGGTAGGTAGATAGATAGATAGATAGATAGATAGATATATAGATAGTTCCCCGCCAGGGGCTGGGAGAAGCCGGGCCGGGTCCTCTAGTATATATTTATACATATGTTATACCCCCGTCCATCTTACACCTTGAGCGGTCACTTTTCTAAACCAGTATAACGTCACCACCACACCTCTCCTCATTTAAATATGTATTGTGTGTCTATATATTAAAATTGTATACCTTCTTTGAATCGTTTGTTATCTCAATGTTTTATGATGTACACATCAAGTCACTAGACTACCAAGTCAGTAGACTGACTACCTTTTACTTACACCCCGAGTGGTCACTAAACAGTCACTTATGTCATCGCCCACTTCACCCACCACCAAATCCATAGTCGTACCCACCCTTACCCCACTCACCACCACCAAGTCGCCCCACTTTACCTACCAGCCCACCACGAATGTTTAAAAAAATATCGATAAAAGCTAAAAGAGTAGTAAGAGACACGCAAATGACTTCGAAAATATGGATCTGGATCCATCTGATGACGTCATTTTTTTTACTATACAAAGGGTATAGCTCCAGATCGGTGACGTCAAAAACCGGATCCATTTCAGACCTCATTTTCAAAGAAATTGGCGGGTATTTTATTGGGTCTGGTTGTCACTTCCGGTTGTCGTGATGACTACTACCCGTTGTTACATCTGGGGTGGGTTGGTGGGCGGTCGGGTGGTGGCGGTGGCGGAGGCGGCGGCGAGGTAAGCCCAGGGCATGTGGAATACTTATATAGATAAGTAGACCAACTAGTCACCGGGCACCTGGGTTCGAGTCCCAGTCTGTGTGTGTGTGTGTGTGTGTGTGTGTGTGTGTGTGTGTGTGTGTGTGTGTGTGTGTGTGTGTGTGTGTGTGTGTGTGTGTGTGTGGTGCGGTGTGTCGTGTGATCAGGCCCCAGTCAAGCAGATATCGAACACTTCGATGAGGAGACCGAAATCAATATGACAGATTGGAAAAATGCTTTATTCCATCACTCGAGTTACCCCGAGTAGGCCAAGTAATGTTTTGTTTTTTTGAAGAAAATATACAAGTCGAGCCACAACCAATAGCCTTAGCCTTTGAAGATTATTACAAGAACCTTTATACAGAGGAAAACGCACAGGCGCACGTGCAAGAACACTTTATGAAATTCACAAAAGAAGTCACAGAGGAACAAAAACTAACACTAGATACTAATTAACACTAACAGATATAACACAAGTGGTTCATGGAATGCAAAAGGGCAAATCGCCTGGCCCTGACGGTATTACCGCTGAATTCTATCAGGTTTTCTTTCCTTTTCTAGGTCCCCTTTTACTAGCAGTATTCTCTGAATCTTTCCACAAACATGAACTCCCATCCAGTTTCAACACGTCTTACCTCACTCTTATCCCGAAGGAGAACACCGACAAGACACTTTTAAAGAGTTACAGACCGATCTCGCTTTTAAATGTAGACTACAAGATTTTAACAAAGACTTTGACGAATAAATTGAAACCAGTAATGGCATCTCTCATTCATGAAGACCAGCAATGTAGTGTACAACACCGGAATATCCAGCAAACACACACACTTCATAAGGGACATCATTAACTACACACATCGGAAAAACTGTCAGTCCTCAATTCTCTCTTTAGGTCAAGAAAAAGCATTCGACGGAATATCTCACTCATACCTCCACAAAACTCTCTCACACTGCAACGTGGAAAATTATTTTCCGACATGGGTCAAAATTTTATATTTGAAACCGGAAAGTCTGATTCTATTAAACCATACCCTAACCAATTCTTTCAGGTTGACTAGGTCAGTGAGACAGGGATGTCCCTTGTCCCCATTACTGTACGTTGTCGCTCTAGAGCCACTTCTAGAAAAGATACGACAATGTCAGGGGTACGTTCATACCAGGGAAGGGTGAACAAAAGCTGCGAGCTTATTCGGACACTACCATTTTCTTTCCGACAACTGGAAAATCTGTACGGATCATTTTGGAGACGTTCTCGTTTTTCGGCAAAGGAAGTGGGGCAAAATTAAACGTTCAAAAATCTACTATAATGAGCTTAGGCAAATGGAAAAATAAAGCGGATATTCCATTTGACTTAACATCAAACAATCTTATAAAATTGTACGGAATAGTCTTCCCATGTCAACCAAATCAGACAAACAAAGACACTTGGCACAATCTAGAGAAGAAAATAACAGATATGTTACAGAGGTACAAATACAAAACAACTACCATATTTGGTAGAAGTACCATTTTAATACATATATAATTCCAAAATACTATATCTGTGCACAGTCCTAGATCCTCCACGTCAGACTGTCACAAACATAAACAAGAGATTAAACGCTTTGTGTTTGACAGAACCATCTACAGTATCAAACATACTACACTCATGCAAGACAAAAAAGATGGAGGTATCGCCCTCCAAAACATAACAACCAAAATACAAGCACTTAGGATCAAACACGTAGGTGAAATCCTACAACACCCAGAAAAACACCCTTTAGCACACTATTACATTGGAATTAGGCTAGCGTACTAAAAACCTATTAGGAATACATCCTCACCTTATTTTGACACTCTCCCAACGTTCTACAAAACATGTATTTCAGCCATTAAAGGACACGAAAAATTACTACACAAGAAAACACATACAATCTACAGGCATTTAGCTAAATTACAAGCAACTCCGGTACATCTCAGAATTAAAAGAGGACATAGATATTTCATAAAAGATTATACCGAAATTTTCTCTAATATTCACAACAAGCAGATTACTCCAAAAGCAAAGGAAATTACATATAGGCTTGTTTACAGCATGACCCTAACAAGAGAGAGAACAGCAAAAATAACTAAACAAATACTACTGTGTCAGCTTTGTAGACGGAACGTCCAAGAATCAGAAGAGCACACCTATTACGAATGCAACACAATCATGCCAACAAGAAATCTCCTACAAAACATCCTAAACACTCATACGAAACAAAGAACAGATGTTTACAAAGCAATCATGATAAATTTCATTCCTTACTCCACACAAGACATCCACACAAAGCTACTTGTTCTATTGGCAGAGTACAGAAATCTTATATGGACATTAAGAAACACAGCACTATACAATTACAGAACAATCAACAAAGAAATTGTCCAACAACTTTATCAACAAAAAGTCGCAAACATTCGAATCTTAGCCCCACAAGCGCAAATCTCGTAAAAGATTTGGCTGAAGACAGCACATATTACAGAAGAAGCAAATAACTTGTTTTAAACAAAGGATACTACAACTGTAAATGTGTTTATTGATGATATTAATAAACTTACAATTATATTATTATTATTAATAATACTATTATTATTACTGCTACTATTATTATTAATTTTCCCATTATTATATTTGAATGGGCAACATGAAATATATTGTGGATGGGTGTCTGTGCCATTGGCAGTAACATATGTATGCGTCTGTGTGTGGATGCAGGTGTGTGTGCGTGTGTGTGTCTGGTGCATGAATTTGCACGTGCATGTGTATGAGTGTATGTGTTTGTGTGTGTGTGTGCGCGCGCGCGTGCGTGCGTGCGTGTAGCAGCCTTTAAACCAAGGCGGTATCTCAAGTATTAAAATGATGATATATGGTAATATGTTTCAAAAGAAAATATGCACCACCATGTATAAACAAATTGAATGAGCCCTTTAAGTACCCAGTAAACTAAGGTGGCTTTTAGTGGCCATGTTTTAAGTCCTTCCCATTGTATATGACCCAGACACTATAACAACTTTGGACCAATTATCTCCCTGGGCAAAGGCTATGGACTCTAATTGCTAGTAGTAAATCCCTGATTCTTGTCCCCCAAACAAAAGGTATCATGGCCTAGAGCTTCACCATGTAATTTGTCATCAGGCAACAACACCCACTACCTTCACCTCGGTAGCTAAATGACCCAGAAATTACAAAAAAGCCACATTTTAATGGAAATAATAGTTTAAAGTTTATTGTCCAAGCGCAGGGCATTTAATGTACTGCCGTCTCCAGAAAGCACGAGGATTGTGTGTCTGTGTGAGAGACGAGAGAGAGAGAGATGAGAAGAGAGACGAGAGGGAGAGAGAGAGAGAGAGAGAGATTGAGAGAGAGACGATAGAGAGAGGAGAGAGAGGGGGGAGGGAGAGATGGACAGGTGTTTCATGCATTCCGCTTGCGGAAGTGGAAGTGAAGCATATGCAAGGAATGTGTATCTACATGTACTATACCATAAATGTCATATTATCATAACTGTATATATGTATGTATTTGTTTTATTCACAGTCTTACACTTAACACTAACAAACGGCAATGCTCTGTAATATACACAAGCAAAAGAAACACACACTACAACATGTAAATATACATTGCTTTGTATGAAATAAAAGTTTTAAAAAAGGCCAAGTAATGACCTCGTCAATAAATCTTTGCACGATGATAGTTAATTCGGCAGGTGTCCATGCCCATGTATCAACTTTAAGCGAATGGCGAAAATCTGGTTTAAAAATATACTAGACGGGCATACATTATTATTAAAAATTAAGCATAATAAAATAATAAATGGCTAAATTTCTTGTATGTATAGCGGAGAATATTAATGTGAATATAAAAAAATATATAACTCAATTAAAATAAGGCATAACTTGCTAAGATAATCATAAAAATATGTAATGAAATTAAACAAATAACAAACATAAATAAAATTAACCAGGGGAGACTAATCGGGTCCCTTGGCTCAACCAGAATTGTCTCCCCTTTTGCTTAATAAGCTCCACTGAATGGCAGTTTACCTGCACGGGCAAGCAAGCAGTAATTCTCCGCCGAGCACGACCCGGGAGAAAGTTAATAGCCAAGGGCCATTGAGTACTGATAAGCGGTAGATACAACATGAAGATAATTACCTTTGACACTGTAGCCGAGTTGTGGTCAGTTGTTGTCAGTAAATGCTGGCATGTACAGTTTTAAATGAGTGGTAGAAATAATAATACTGACTGTGTGTGTGTGTGTGTGTGTGTGTGTGTGTGTGTGGTGTGTGTGTGTGTGTGTGTGTGTGTGTGTGTGTGTGTGTGTGTGTGTGTGTGTGTGTGTGAGATCAAATACAGGACATCGCAGTCAACATCAGCATTCTGTGGAGTGTTGTGTTTGCTGGGAGAAGATTGCAATTGTCATTTTGAACGAACGAGCATCCATGTCATGTGTGTGTGTGTGTGTGTGTGTGTGCTATCAATTACAGGACATCGCAGTCAACCTCAGCATTCTGTGGAGTGTCAGGCTTCCTGGGGCAAGCTTGCAATTGTCATTTTGAACGAACGGCAGCCATGTCATGAGCGCGCACGTGTGTGTGTATGTACATGCGTGTGTGTGTATGTACATGTGTGTGTGTGTGCTATCAATTAAAATACATCGCAGTCAACCTCAGCATTCTGTGGAGTGTCAGGCTTCCTGGGACAAGCTTGCAATTGTCATTTTGAACGAACGGCAGCCATGTCATGTGTGCGCGCGTGTGTGTGTGTACATGCGTGTGTGTATATGTACATGTATGTGTGTGTGTGTGTGTGTGCTATCAATAAAAATACATCGCAGTCAACCTCAGCATTCTGTGGAGTGTCAGGCTTCCTAGGACAAGTTTGCGATTGTCATTTTGGACGAACGGCAGCCATATCATGTGTGCGCGTGTGTGTGTATGTACATGCGTGCGTGTGTGTGTGTGTGTGTGTGTATGTGTGTGTGTGTGTGTGTGTGTGTGCTATCAATTACAGGACATCGCAGTCCATCTCAGCATTCTGTGGAGTTTCAGGCTAACTGGGGCAAGTTTGCAATTGTCATTTTGAACGAACGGCAGCCATGTCATGTGCGCTCGCGTGTGTATGTACAGGCGTGTGTGTGTGAGTGTGTGTGTGTGTTATCAATTACATGACATTGCAGTCCACCTCTGCATTCTGTGGAGTTTCAGGCTTCCAGGGGCAAGTTTGCAATTGTCATTTTGAACGAACGACAGCCATATCATGTTCGCGCGCGCGCGTGTGTGTATGTACAGGCGTGTGTGTGTGTGTGTGTGTGTGTGTGTGTGTGTGTGTGTGTGTGTGTGTGTGTGTGTGCTATCAATTACATGACATCGCAGTCAACCTCAGCATTCTGTGGAGTGTCAGGCTTCCTGGGGCAAGTTTGCAATTGTCATTTTGAACGAACGGCAGCCATGCCATGTGCGCGCGCGCGTGTGTGTATGTACATACGTGTGTGTGTATGTGTGTGTGTGCTTTCAATTACAGGACATCGCAGTCAGCTCCAGCATTCTGTGGAGTGTCGGGTTTGCTGGGCAAGATTATTGTTGTCTTTTTGAACGAACGGCAGCCATGTCATGTGCGTGTGTGTGTTTATGTGTGCGTGCGCGCGCGTGTGTGCTATCAATTACAGGACAACACAGTCAGCCCCACCATGCTGTGGAGTGTCTTGTTTGCTGGGCAAGATTGCTGCTGTCTTTTTGAACGAACGGCACCCATGTCATAAAATCATGAGCCATGCCGATCGCACGGATTTCATTCGATGTTTTGCAGTTCAAGGAATATGCAACATGCGGTCTACCCTGTCCTCTCTTTCTCTCTCTCTCCTGCTCTCTCCCCATTTTCTCTCTTTCTCTTCTTCTCTCTCTATCTCTCTCCCCTTTTTTCTCTCTCTATTCTCTCTCTCTCTCTATCTCTATCTTTCTCTCGCTCTCACTCTCTAACTCTCTGTCTCTTTCTCTCTCGCTCTCTCTTTCACTCCCACTCTCGATCGCTCTGTCTCTCATTTTCTTTTACATATGGCAGTATGACCAGACTATGCATGGAAGATACTTATAATATAGTAACATATAAAGGCAGGAAATCAGACCCTTTCCAAATAACATCTGGCTTGAAACAGGGTGATGCACTATCGCCGCTACTCTTCAATCTGGCTCTAGAGAAAGTTGTAAGGAAGGTGAAGGAGGAATGTGATATTGGAGGAACATCCATGCTGCTTGGTTATGCAGATGATATAGATATTATAGGGCAAAGTGAACAAAAGACATTGGAAATATTGACTCACTTAAAGGAAAAAGCCCAACAGATGGGGCTGGTTATCAACCAAGATAAGACAGAATATATGGTAATTTCAAGAGACGGAATGGCTAAAAACTCTGGCCACATACAAATAGATAATATGACCATTAAAAGAACGGAAACATACACATACCTGGGTACAATCTTCAACTGCTCTAACATCATAAGGGAAGAAATACAAACTAGAATAAACTCTGGAAATAAGATATACTATGCACTAAAACATCTACTAAAATCAAAGGCGCTATCTCGTAACACCAAAATCACAATATACAAAACACTGTATGGCTCTGAAACCTGGAGTACAACGAAAGGAAACGAAGCCTTGTAACAAACCTTTGAGAACAAAATTTTAAGACGCATCTTTGGACCCATTAGGGATACACAAAGTGGAGAGTGGAAAAGAAGAAGTAACAAAGACATTTATGATCAGTTTAAGTCCCCGCTAATCACTGGTATCATGAAGGCTAATAGACTACAATGGCTGGGGCATATAGAAAGAATGGAAGATAATAGGGAAACAAAACTCGCTTACACTCAGGAAATAAATGACCGTAGACCCCGAGGTAGACCAAGAAGGCGGTGGAGAGATAATACATATACAGACCTACAGGCACTTAGAATCAACGATGGCAAGAGAAGGTCCACCAGAGAGAAGAATAGAGACGGATTGTATCTGCAGCAAAGAACCTCAATGGCTCGGAACGCTGAAGAAGAAGAAGAAGAAGAAGAAGAAGAAGAAGAAGAAGAAGAAGAAGAAGAAGAAGAAGAAGAAGAAGAAGAAGAAGAAGAAGAAGAAGAAGAAGAAGAAGAAGAAGAAGAAGAAGAAGAAGAAGAAGAAGAAGAAGAAGATATGGCAGTACACCGACCAGTTCACAATATGCCAAGTCTCTAATGGTATGATGGCTGTTTTGATAAATCTTTCACATATTCGTTGTGTTTCTCCAAGTAGGCATACAGTTAACCTAACAATACTAGTATAATAAAGAGATATATGGTGCTAATCACATATAACTGGAGTATGTGGTCTGCTGGCTGCAACACCAATCAACACGTGCACATGGCTGATTCATCAAGCCTGCATACAGAAAGTAGTTTCCTTAGTCCCGGCAATGTCCCACAAGGAGCGCCTTGCCAATAGCAATTAATGATACAGCTATTAACAAGTAAATTTCTACATGAAACATTCAACTTGGAAACATAAAGAGAAATTTACTTGTTAATTGTTTGTACAATTTTATTGTTGAAATTTTATTTTTTTCATTCAACAATAGTGATTTCTTACATAAGATACATTTAATTTTCTGAAATACCGCTGTTGTTTGCATAGGGGACAGGCGAATATCTCTAATAGGTTGGGATGTAAACTGAGAAGGTGAGATATTTTTTCCCTTTTGGTTAAGAAATATTCCTACTTTTCATATGTTTGACTGAGATTTTTTATAAGTCTGGTTTAAATGTAGCCACAATTTTTCCCATTTGGCTAACAAATTTTATTACTTGACCAAGATTTTTGCCCTTCATTCTCTCATCATATGACAACTATATACACCGTAAACACTAAATATTCAACAACCAAGACGTAATTATAATCTATATACCTGTTTATTTACAGTATTTCAGTACATTTTACATGCATAATGTCATTATACGAAATGGATGATGTGATATGAGCCGGTACACATAGTATCATTAAAACCTTTTATTTTCAGATATAGAGCTATACAAATTGTATGTTGTTTCTGGGTTTCTTCACACCACTGTCTGAGTAGGTTGGTTTTTCCGGCTGGTAGCCTGGTATGTATATGTCACTTGGTATGTAGTCATAAGACTGGTCTCCTGATTTGTGGGCTGACATCTGAGTATTGTAGACAACCAGGGCATCAATCATCTGAGTGTCGGGCACATCAAACATCTGGTTGTTGGGCTCTTCACATATCTGGCTGCTGGGGTCATCACACATCTTACTGTAGCTAGGTTGATACCTGGCGGTATAGTATGCATCTACTTGGTGGCTTCGTTTAGTACCCTGTTTGACTTGAGTACTGTCTTTAGTGTGTTGGCCTTGATTGCTTCGGTTGGTGTCTTATTGCACATCAAACAGCTGGCTATTGGGATCATCACACATCTGGTTGCTGGGGTCATGACAGATCTGACTGTAGCAGGGTTGAAAACTGGCGGTATAGAATGCGTCTACTTGGTGGTTTCGGTTAGTTACTTGTTTAACTTGAGCACTGACTTGAGTGGTTTTGACTTGATTGGTTCTGGTAGTGCCTTGTTTGACATGAGCACTGACTTGAATGTTTTGGTTACTGACTTGCTTGTATCTGTTAGTACCTTGTTTGACATCGTTACTGGCTTGGATAACTTGGCTGAGTCTGTCAAAGTCAGCTAGTAGGGCGCGATGCATGGCGCTCATCTGTTCATATTCTTGCCGAGTAAGTGTCATACCCGTCTTAGTCGGGAATTTCTGGTCGGATTCACCGTAAAATCTTCGGATGTGTAACGTGCTCGTTCCTCTGTAGGATGAGACAAACACGGCCTTATCACCACCGCCCACTGGTCTAATAGTCTCACCACTACGAGTCATGTAGACCCAGTTAGCAGGCACAGTCTTGAGGTCTGTAGTCATCTTCTGATCACAATGGTTGAGTGTTACCAGCCTCGGGTTTATATACTAGTTTTTGAGCCACGCGTAAAACCGGTTTCAGCCAGTTTCTTAGGTCAAGTGGTTCAGATTACGCTGAAGTGGCTGTCCGTATGGCGCCACTAAGAGTTCTACTACCCGCTTGTTGACCTGTTGCATATTTGAGCTGGGTTGGGGAATGCGGGTCATGCTCGCCACATGACCTCTAGCCATGATGAAATAGATAGCGTAGAGGGCGCCGTGTTATTGCGTTGTAGTCACTGTGAGCTATAGTCTGTGAAGTCAGAGTACCAGTGATATACATATACAGTCTCCTCACACCCCTTGTAGTTTTCTTTGTATTGAGGCCTGGTCAGGTATTAAAGACAGGACTGTAAGTATATTACAACCATTTTGTTTTTATGTAGGTGTTTTAATACTCGTCCGCTAGTGTGGATTGACTAAAGGTTAAGGATGCCGGTGACGATGTTCGCTCGACGTTTGGTGAGGATGGTTCTGGAGTATCCTGTTGTCGATTATAGTCGAGGATGCACTCCTCAATTCTATTCAGGCTTAATGTGATTATTCTCTGTTTGGTGAAGTTCTGTTGTAGTACATCCCGCAGTCAAACTGTTACTTAGTCCGCATAACTACCACCTTCACCATAATCACAGGAATGAGTGAATGGATTCTCGGCTTCTTGATTTTGTGTTATATTAAGACACGCCATGCAATAGCTGTATGTTTCAGCTCTTAGTATGCTCAACAGTTTGCTAATTAGGTTTTCGTGGGCCTCGGTATCTGTAAAAAAAGATAAGAATAGGGTACTTTATCAGCGTTATAGACATGGATATTACAGATAATAGTTATGGATCTGACATGCACTTTCTGTTACACAGTTCATATATTTCTATCGATAATGGGTATGTGGACCCTGCAGTACACTTTCACCTTCCCCTACGACTACACATTACTACCTATATTATTACGGTACCACCATAGTGCTGTGTTCAAAAGTTACAATCCCAGCTCTATTCCATGTCGACCCAGCCTACAATACTATAGGAAGAAATGACTTGTCTCTTCAGCTATAGGCGTCTAGCATCATATATCCCCTGTATTATACTTGTATTGTTAGGAGAAACACAACGAAAATGTGAAAGCTCTATCAAAAAGTCAACTTACCGTTAGAGACTTGCAACATTGTGAGCTGGTTGCTGTTCACTGAGACCGGTGCTTCTAGACGGTGAATAATGGTCGTCTTATACACACTATTTGCTGACGTAGAATGACTCAGCAGAATATTGTCTGGACATGTCTGGTCATGTGACCGGATGCGACTCCATCTTGAGTCATTAGTCACGTGTTTTGAATGTATCCCATAAGACACGTGACCGGCTACAGCGCCATCTTTGATCGGTTTTAGCCACGTGATTGTACCCTTACTTCTGTTTTTTTTTTTTTTGGATCTAGTGGGTCGTTACACTCGTGTCTCAGCTGTATCATTAATTGCTATTAGCAAATGCAAAGATCAGTGCTCGAGGCGCTCCTTGTGGGACATTTCCGGTACTAAGGACACTTTTCTGTATGCAGGCTTGATGAATCAGCCATGTGCACGTGTTAATTGGTGTTGCAGCTAGCAGACCACATACTCCAGTTATATGTGATTAGCACCATATATATCTTTATTATACTAGTATTGTGTGGTTACCTGTATGCCTACTTGGAGAAACACAACGAATATGTGAAAGAATTATCAAAACAGCCATCTTACCATTAGAGACTTGTTACATTGTGAACTGATCGGTATTCACTGAGACCGGGACTTCTAGACGGCGAATGGTTATATACACGCTATCTGCTGCCGTAGAATGACTGAGTTTAATATTGTCTGGACATGTCTGGTCATGTGACCGGGTTCGACTCCATCTTTGACTGGTTGAGTCATTAGCCACGTGTTTCGGATGTCTCCCATAAGATACGTGACCGGCTACATCGCCATCTTTGACCGGTTTTAGCCACGTGGTTGTACCCTTACCTCTGTTTTTTTTTATATACTGGGTCATTACACTCGTGTCTCGGCCGTATCATTAATTGCTATGGGCAAATGCAAAAATCAGTGCTCGAGGCGCTCCTTGTGGGACATTGCCGGTACTAAGGACACTACTTTCTAATGCACGCTTGATGAATCAGTCATGTGCACGTGTTGATTGTTGTCGCAGCCAGCAGACCACATACTCCAGTTATATGTGATTCGCACCATATATCTCTTTATTATACTAGTATTGTTAGTTTAACTGTTTGCCTACTTGGAGAAAACACAACGAATATGTGAAAGATTTATCAAAAAAAGCCATCTTATCTATAACAGCGCTGTAGTGGTAGATAATGAATACGGTCAGTGTCGATAGTGGAAGGATGAAATCATACTCAACGCGTTGCCTTGAGTTCTTCTATCGTTTATTGGTTGGCACATAGAAAAAGAAGTATGCAATCATCCAAAACATTGATGGCAGTACATCGAACCGTGAACGTTGTATGTTCATAAAAAATATAGAGTCCGCATTTCTTTCAGATGACTTCCCAAGTACGACCGGTTCGTTGGCTCCCCTATCAGTAACTCACCATGTGACCACTCTGTCGTCACAGCCTAGCTACATAGTAGCCCTTAGCTACTTCCTACTATGGTGCTTGCCCGTGCACTGCTCTATTATTGACTATGCACACTTCACTGCCTCTTCCTCCTATAACTAACTCTGTTATATACCTTATTATCCTATGACCAAGACTTTTCCAAGAAAAGTCTTAGAACAGAAACCATATAACCTCAAACTGGACATAGAGTCGTTCTGGCTCGTGCTACTTCTTTTCTCCCCCCCCCCCCCCATTTATCATTTTAACCACCTATGGGATGTTCAGCTATCCGCTATACCCATGGAAATTTTGTCTGTTCATTCACTATCTCCACAAGGCCTCTTCATACTCGACTATTTATAGTCCCTTAAAACTTCTTCTAACTAAGTAAGTTACATTATAACGCTTACACCCATCTTGACCCTTTTCAACCACGCATGGAACTAGCTAGCCGCTATTTCTCTGAGTCATTATGTATTTATTTATATATATATATTTGTGGACCTTTAAAACTTCTTCTTCGCTTCCACAAACAATCCGCTTAAATTCTTACCCGATTTAAATATTACAATGGACATGTATACCTTATCTAAATCATTAATATAGAAATGCAACATATCATACTCTTCCATAAACAATCCATACAATACAGGATAGACAGACAGAGAAATGGTGCGCAGCAAGAATAGAAAAGATAGTAAAAAAGCAATACATTTATCCTCCCTTTCACACATGAAACTTTATGAAATAAAGTTTTAAAAAAAAACAACAACTTATAATTCAAAACATGATATGTTTCTCTCTATACGAACACAGGAAATTATGTTGTTATTCACAGCACCTATTACCATGAGCAACCTAACATGTATGTCAACTTTAGCAATCTGAAAACTCCATCTGCCCCAATTATCCGCATATATGTCAATAACCAAGGTAAAATACTATCTAAAACACTTCTCCGACCAGCACAAGTTGTGCTGCTATCCACAGCTAGCAAGAGTACAACTAATGACCTTGTGTCTGTAACCTTCCACACTGTCCAACCTATTCTATATCAGTATCCTCCGCAATCAATTCTACTCTTTATTTGTCCACATATCACGGACCCTCCCTTTTTCACACCGGGCTATGCTGTAACCACAGCACCCACAGATATTTAACCCTGTTCATCTATTATGAACATAACTACTACCCCTTGGCATTCATTGTTCATTTAACTTAATCCTCGACCACTACACGTTGTGCTGATATCCACAGCCCCATCTATGACCACCCCCAGGTTAAACCAACCCCCACATTCTGAACATGGTGCTCAGTCCATGTGCGCTCCTAATATTGCTGACTAATGCAGCACCCTTTAATACTATTTATAAGCATATATCACGTCTACTTCTCCTAAACACCTGTAAGCTCATCATTGTCAACCACAACCACCTATCAACCCCCCAAGCCACTATAAAATATCTCTTTATCAAATTCTACACGTCTAAGCTCATAGCACTCACTCCATGTTTATCCCAGGTTTACTAAACCCACTCCCAACAAGGCGAAGATGTCTCTCTTTATGCTCTAAAGTTGTAATTTCTTCATACAGAGGTATATCAATTTCCAAGGACCTCATTAACATGGTCACTCAACAAAACCAACACTTTACTACAACTCAACCATAAACAGCAAAATAATAACTATCTAATAATTATAAGTCAAAATAACTGATCAAACTGATATGCTAATATTAAACAAGGCAAATTAAATGAAACCACAAATCATGAGTAATTGGAGACAAAGCACAAATCAAAACAGGACATCTTTCCTCCCTTAATTTTTGTACAATGTTTATCCCCGACATTGTTCAAAATAATATACAAAATTAAATACATCATTTCTTAACTAAAAAAAAATTTACTTAGTAATCAAGCCAACAATTTAAGAAAACATCATTAGTCCCTTTTTCGGACAAAGTAACTCTTATTTACTCGTAAAAAATACCAATTCATCTCTAAACCAAAGTAACAACCATGAAATATAGAAATTACTGTTATCTACAGCCTATACTCTTACCAACTACAGCGATCGTCTCCACACAGAGAACTTTCCTGGTATTTCCACCAACTTTAATACAAAAATGACAACTATTAAACCAGGAGTGTACTGCTATCCACAGCCCACACTCTCACCAGTCACCATCCCACACGCTATCTCTCCCGTTTACCTGACTCTTCAACAACTCCAAATTTCTGAAATATAATTTTTTTTCTCTGTAACAGCCATATCTCTATCAGCGTCTTCACAACTATTTTCATGGTAAGGACTTGTAGTATCTTCACGCATACTATTATCTGCGTCGTGATATGATTCTTCATCTATTTCCTGCTCTTCTGTATTTATGTTACTGGCCTCTAATTTTTTTCGTTCAACATCTAGTCTAATTTGTTTGTCTTGATTCCTCAATAACCTTTCTAAAACCGGGATATCTTTATTGCTGGATGAACCTTCTCTAATTCTTATCATTCTCTTGATTTCTCTCTCTTTTTTCTATCTATTTTTCTTTTTTGATGCTTGTCTGGTATTCTTATACGGTGCGTCTAACTCCTCCATAGACTCAACACCATCAGCTCTAGACCCATGAGTACCAAGAAAAATAGCAAAAAAAAATAAAATACATTTATCCTCCCTTTCACACACGAAACTTTATAAAATAAAGTTTTTCAAAAAAAAAACAAAAAAAAAAAACAACAACCTTACAATTCAAAAAATGATATATCTCTCTATACAACACAGGAAATTATGTTGTTATCATGAGCAACCCAACATGTATGTCCACTTTAGCAATTTGAAAACTCCATCTGCCCCAATTATCCGCATATATGTCAATAACCAAGGTAAAATACTATCTAAAACACTTCACCGACCAGCACAAGCTGTGCTGCTCTCCACAGCTAGCAAAAATACTACTAATGACCTTGTGTTTGTAACCTTCCACACTGTCCAGCCTATACTATATCAGTATCCTCCGCAATCAATTCTACTCTTTATTTGTCTCCATATCACGGACCCTCCCTTTTTCACACCGAGTTATGCTGTAACCACAGCACCCAAAACAATTTAATCCTGTTCATCTATTATGAACATAACTACTACCCCTTGGCATTCATTGTTCATTTAACTTAATACTCGACCACTACAAGTTGTGCTGATATCCACACCCTCATCTATGGCCACCCCCAGGTAAAACCAACCCCCACATTCTGAACATGGCGCTCAGTCCATGTGTGCTCCTATTATCGCTGACTAATGCAGCACCCTTAAAATCTATTTATAAGCATATATCATCCCTGGCATTCATCGTTCATTTAATATGAACGTATCTAACTTAATCCTCGATCATTATGATTTGTGCTGATATCCACAGCCCCATCTCTGGCCACCCTCAAGTTAAACCAACCCCCACATGGTGCTCAGTCCATGTTTGCTCCTGTTATTGCTGACTAACGCAGCACCCTTAAATACTATTTATAAGCATATATCACGTCTACTTCTCCTAAAAACCTGTCGTCACAACCTAGCTACATAGTAGCCCTTAGCTACTTCCTACTATGTTGCTTGCCCGTGCACTGCTCTATTATTGACTATGCACACTTCACTGCCTCTTCCTCCTATAACTAACTCTGTTATACCATTAGAGACTTGGCATATTGTGAACTGGTCGGTGCACTGCCATATGTAAAAGAAAATGAAAGACAGAGAGATCGAGAGCGGGAGTGAAAGAGAGAGCGAGAGAGATATAGATAGAGACAGAGAGTGAGAGCGAGAGAAAGATAGAGAGAGAGAGAGAGAGAGAGAGAGAGAGAGAGAGAGAGAGAGAAGGGGAGAGAGATAGAGAAGAAGAGAAAGAGAGGAAAATGGGGAGAGAGCAGGAGAGAGAGAGAGAGAAAGAGAGGACCGGGTAGACCGCTTGTTGCATATTCCTTGAACTGCAAAACATCGCATGAAATCCGTGCGATCGGCATGGCACACGATTTTATGACATGGGTGCCGTTCATTCAAAAAGACAGCAGCAATCTTGCCCAGCAAACCCGACACTCCACAGCACGGCGGGGCTGACTGCGTTGTCCTGTAATTGATGGCACAAACGCACGCGCGAACGCACACATATACACACACACGCACATGACATGGCTGCTGTTCGTTCAAAAAGACAACAACAATCTTGCCAAGCAAACCCGTCACTCATCGGAATGCTGGGGCTGACTGCGATGTACTGTAATTGATAACACACACACACACACATACACACACACACACACACACACGCATGTACATACACACACGCGCGCGCGCACATGACATGGCTGCCGTTCATTCAAAATGACAATTGCAAACTTGCCCCAGGAAGCCTGACACTCCACAGAATGTTGAGGTTGACTGCGATGTCCTGTAATTGATAGCACACACACACACACGTATGTTAATACACACACACACACACACACACGCACGCATGTACACACACACACATGACATGGCTGCCGTTCTTTCAAAATGACAATTGCAAACTTGCTCCACGAAGCCTGACACTCCACAGAATGCTGAGGTTGACTGCGATGTCCTGTAATTGATAACACACACACACACACACATGTACATACACACACACGCACATGACATGACTGCCGTTCATTCAAAATGACAATTGCAAACTTGCCCCAGGAAGACTGTGAATGAATCACCCAAATAAACGAGAAGTAGATTGTGAGCTTTACTAAAACACGACTACAAGAGACAAATTGGACGTTGCGGCCAAAGCCTTCGTCAGCACAGGACAAACAAATACAAACCAACACAAAACTACATGTAACACACTATGACAATATTAAACTATTAAACTAATTAAAATTAAATGTACTCATCTGAATACTGTGTCCTAGCTTGGAAGGTCTGACACACGTAGGGCTCCAGTGGATCAATAGACCGGATGTATGGTACACTGGTCAAAGGTCAAGCGGGAAGGGAGTGGGGTGGAGACGCGCCCATGTGTGCGGAAAAGTGAAATTAGAGACCGGCAAAGATGTTACGGACGCAGATGACAATTAGCAATTATCGTTAAGCGCTCGAAACACCGCTGTGGAAACCTATATAGTGTTAGTACACACAGAGAGGCATGAGTGGCGGTCGTTCATGAAATGATGGCAAAACACCGAACGTAAATCCGCCAAGAGAGTTGACTGTGATGTCATACAAAGGATCTGCACGTACCCAGATGGTGGACTGTAAGCTAGGGGTGGGAGGGGTGGGGTGGGAAGTTAAATGAAGCTGTGTTGGACATTAAGGCCGTGAGGGGAGAGTGTTCCCAACTGGAAGATGAGACGGTGTTCCAATGTCTTCCGATCCCGTTCGTGGGATGCGCATGATTTGATGGCCGTAACCTGTATGTCGGCTACGCCATGGTAGTCAGGACTGTTGAAATGTATGGATACTGGTTTCTGGGCGCCGCTGGTGATGTCAGAAAGATGTTGTCGAAATCTGTCCCCAAGATGTAATCCTGTCTCACCGACATATCTCATGTCGCAACGTGTGCAGGTAATCGCATAGATGACGTTGCGACTGATGCATGAGAAACCCTCACGGATGTGGAAGGTCGTCTTAGGGAATGTCAGACTCTGGGTTTGAAGTACGTATGGACAGGTCTTGCAAACCGATCGAAGACACGCCACCGTGCCAGGAAGAGACTGGTGAGGTTGGGGTAGCCTGCTATGGACCAGCACATCTCTGAGGAAGACTGACACTCCACAGAATGCTGAGATTGACTGCGATGTCCTATAATTGATAACACACACACACACACTTACACACACACACACACACACACACACACACACACATACACACACACACATGTACACATACACACACGCGAGCGCACATGACATGGCTGCCGTTCGTTCAAAATGACAATTGCAAACTTACCCCAGGAAGCCTGACACTCCAGAGAATGCTGAGGTTGGCTGCAATGTCCTGCAATTGATAGCACACACACACACACGCGCGTGCACATGTACACACACACACACACACACGCACGCATGCACACACGCACATGACATGGCTGCCGTTCGTCCAAAATGACAATTGCAAACTTGCCCCAGGAAGCCTGACACTCCACAGAATGCTGAGGTTGATTGCGATGTCCTGTAATTGATAGCACACACACACACACACATATGTACACACACACGCGCGCACACATGTACACACATACATTTACATGTACACACATAGTCAGTATTATTTCTACCACTCATTTAAAACTGTACATGGCAGCATTTACTGACCACAACTCGGCTACCTTGTCAAAGGTAATTATCTTCATGTTTTATCTACCGCTTATCAGTACTCGCTGGCCCTTGGCTATTAACTTTCTCCCGGGCCGTGCTAGGCGGAGAATTACTGTTTGCATGTCCGCGCAGGTAAACTGCCATTCAGGGGAGCTTAGTAAGCAAAAGGGGAGACAATTCTGGTTGAGCCAAGGGACCTGATTAGTCTCTCCTGTTTAATTTTATTTATGTTTGTAAAAAGGGGACGTTATTTGTTTAATTTCATTACATATTTTTATGATTATCTAAGCAAGTTATGCCTTATTTTAATTGAGTTTTATATTTTTTATATTCACATTAATATTCTCTGCTATACATACAAGAAATTTAGCCATTTATTATTTTATTATGCTTAATTTTTAATACTAATGTATGCCCGTCTAGTATATTTTCAAACCAGATTTTCGCCACTCGCTTAAAGTTGATACATGGGCATGGACACCTGCCGAATTAACTATCATTGTGCAAAAGTTTATTGACGAGGTCATTACTTGGCCTACTCGAGGTAACTCGCGTGATGGAATAAAGCATTTTTCCAATCTGTCATATTGATTTCGGTCTCCTCATCAAAGGGTTCGATATCTGCATGACTGGGGCTCGATTACACGACACACCGCACCACACACGCACACACTGGGACTTAAACCCAGGTGCCAGGCGACTAGTTGGTCTACTTATCTATATAATTATTCCACATGCGCGGGGCGTACCTCACCGCCGCCGCCACAGCCGCCGCCCGACCGCCCGCCCGCCCGCCCGACCGCCCGCCCGCCCGCCCCCGATGTTACAACAGGAAGTAGTTATCACGACAACCGGAAGTGACAACCAGACCCAAGAAAATACCCGCCAATTTTTTGAAGATGAGGTCTGAAATGGATCCGGTTTTTGACGTCACCGATCTGGAGTAAAAAATGACGTCATTATATGGATCCGGATCCATATTTTCC
Organism: Cepaea nemoralis; assembly: GCA_014155875.1. NCBI lineage: Eukaryota > Metazoa > Mollusca > Gastropoda > Stylommatophora > Helicidae > Cepaea > Cepaea nemoralis. Next base: position 353,749 of record JACEFZ010003823.1, read on the forward strand.
AAGTCATTTGCGTATCTCTTACTAATTAAAAGTCGATAAAGGTTGACTAGGAGTTATCTTTCCTTTGTGGATCAGGATCGATATTTGATTGATATAATTGACATATATGAGATCTAAAAAAAAAAAAACGGGAAAAAGGGGGGGGGGGTGCGGGGCTTTGACCCGCGTTACACTACTCTCGAAGCCCTGCTATCTTTAACTATACCTTGCAACAATGTCCAGGTCTTCCCCATATTGTTCAGTTCTGTTTCTACTTTTCTTATCCGTAAGTATTTAAGTCTTTTTCTAGCTTTTTCCCTGTGGGTTCCAGCCTATGCTTTTCTAGTAATAATATTATCAGATTTCCTCAATGTGTGATCCATCCAGCACCAGCATCTTTTCTTCACCTCTCGGTCCATTGGTATTTGTCTAGTTCTCTCCATGAGCTCCACATCTGTGATTTTGTCTTACCATTTTATTTATTCTTTTTTGTGCAGGCACCAATTAGTGAATGTTTGTAGTTTATTTACAAATAAACAAAAACACAAAAAAAAAATGAATGCTTTTTCCACATAAATATCATTCTCTATAATTAAAAACAAATACACTTGAAGTTATGCTACACACACATTAAATCCACACAGCCTTTACTTCTACTTTCTACTGTCCCTGTTATGCCTTTCAGCATCAGATTATTAAAGGACACAGCAAATGTAGATAAACAGCATCAACAAATTATGACTACATAATGTACAAGTACAAAACACCTTATCTATAGGACTGACCTGTATGAGGCGTTCAGCTTCCCTACAGTTTGTCAGAAGCTTGAACATATTTTCAAACTTGGTGTTGGTAGTCTCTGGATACTCTCTCAGGGTAAGACTACTTAAGCTGTCATCAATATCATTATCTGAAAAGGTGGAACAGAATAAATAAAACAACCCTGTTTGTATGCCATTATGTTACGAGGAGACTTCAAATTAAAACCTTTAAAATGTGATTGAAATTACAATAACGATGCCATTGTCTTGTAACCAGTCAATATTGTTGTTAAGGAAATCAAGAGTGTTAAGCACGTGACATAACGGTGCAGAAGAACATGGTGACGACGTAAGGCCAGTTGAAATTGGCCGCCCGACTTTTGATATGTACCAAAGAGGAGCAGCGTTCTGTTATTCCCCCCCCCCCCTCCCTCCCCATTTTTTTTAATCAATGAAGGTTGAAACCTAAAGAAACTCATCGGCAATTGAAGGTCCAGTTTGGTGATGAATGCCTGTCAGTCCAGCAAGTGTATAAGAGAAGTTGGAAGTTTCAAAACGATGGGACTTCTGTGACAGAAACGTTGTTACTGTTCGCGACCGTGTCAGGCACACTGAGTAGTGACCCAGATAATTTTTTTCTACAGAAAGCAAAACACTTAATCGGCGCTGGAGGACTTGCACTGAACGCAGTGGCGACTACATGGAGAAATGATATATTTGTTCTTTACTTTTTATGAATACATTAACACACACGCACGCACGCAAGCACACACACACACACACACACGCACGCACGCACGCAAACAGAGCATTTAAAGTTTTCATTTGAAACCCCCTCGTAAATTAGAGATATGGTGCTAGATCCTCATATTTGGTAGCCGAAAGACACAAGAAAAGTGATTTGGTCAGTACCACGCTTGAGGCATTTACTTTTGACAAATATTTAGTCTACCACGAGGGTTTCAGTGCTAGTTCCTACTTATCAGGGCTGGCCTTGAGTAATTTATGAACTGTGTGGACCAGCGTGTGTATGTTTGTGTGTATGTGTACGTGTGTAAGTGTAAGCTGTGCAGAAAGATTTCACCAATGCTTTGAATGTAAAGACTTAAAATGTATTTGAATTGGTACGGTGATTTCAGTCACAGGCGTGAGGGAAAGATAAGACTACTGTGTTGCATGTAAGGGGGGATACTCTAGAAACTGCTTGCATTTACACCATGCAAGAATTCTGCCATATACCCCCCGTCGCACACCATGAATAAATGGCCATCATAGACGTTAACCAAACTGGCAGAGGATTTTGGCAATGGTGGCCAATAGTAATGCAGTAATTAGAAATCACGACCTGGAAAAACCTCTGAACTCATCTGTTCACCCACAAATCGTGGGCAAATGTCCATCACATGCGTGCACTGCTGTTTTAAGAGGTTGGTTCAAATGCCCATCAGGCGCAGTTCTTACTGAATGATAAATCTGTGCAAATTTTCATTGAGAGTTCTACTGAATGACATATCTGATCAGATGTCCACATTAACTAAGCTACCCAGTGGAGAATTGGTTCTACAACACACAATCTTGCTGTACAAGCAAGTTTATGAAAATTAGAAGAGACCCTGTCTGTCCCAAGTCTGTTGCAAAAAATATCCCAAGGAATTTATGTGGCAAGGAAACTATGCCTTTCAAGAAAAATAAAACAAAGGAACTGCACTGCATGTCTTTCCAGGGCTGGTTGTCTGCTTGGAACACACTGTTCTTCATGAAAGCCAATGCAGAAGTCAATGACCAAAACCCCGATCCTGGAAATAAACAGCATGAGAGCTGTTGGCAGCAGACTAAGGGATCAAACTGTTCAGTATGTGGGGGTGGTCAACAAAGTCCCAAGTTTACTGGCTGCATATTAGTGGTCTCTAAAGATACAGCTCATGCACTGACACCTTGCCTTCTTGGCAGATGATAGTTTGTTACTTTGTGCTTCTAACAAGACACAACAACCACAACCCATGGGAGTAGCGAATGTTGTTCCTCTCCACAGCACAACGCCTGGGCTGGTAGAGATTATGTGTTGCCCATGCAGTACGATCCCTTTCTCTGCCTAGCTTACTCCAGAGGAAAGGTAACACCAATACATCTGGATCAAGACAAGCTTCAGAAGCTGTCTGACCAGCAATGCACTAACTGTGCATCTGTCGGAGCTTCGATCCTAGACCAGTTGCAGACCAAGGCTTAGGACTCGTCTGTCCTTCCATGCCATTTAATCTTTAGGTTGCATTTCCTCGCACTAGGGTAAACAGACAATGACAAAGAAATTAGAAAAATGAAAGTGTCTTATCATAATAACTTATCAACGTGCGATGATTTGTTCTGTATAGAGACAGCAATGTGGGACATACCTTCTTTGAAAGACTGAAGAGTAACTCGCAGGTTATAGAAATACTGTGGGCCAGAAGGTTCTAGTACAACAAAACTCTCATTGTCGTCATCAGTGGTTGTATCTGTGGCTACCTCACATATTTCTTTGGGTTGATGATGTGCAACATTCTGTCCACTACCACCAGTGAAGAAATCTGGAAATAAATAAATTTGTCTGCAACATTTCAGGTTGGTCAAGTCATTAGTCATAAAAACTGTTATCGTTTTATGAAACCTAATTATACTTCGCAACAACAGTTTAAATTATCAAGTAATACATAGTTAAACTGTACATCTCGACAATATAATTGGTTCAAATGCCCATCAGGCGCAGTTCTTACTGAATGATAAATCTGTGCAAATTTTCATTGAGCTTCTTGCATATTATCAAGTGACATATAGTTAAACTAAACCTCTCAACAATACAATATTTTATATTGTCAAGTGCCATATGACGAGGCACCCCTTAAAGAAGATACAAGAAAAGAGGAAAATGGTTTTCCCAAAGTGGACACCAAAACGAACGATGAACATGAAAACCAAGGGATACCCAAGACGTCATAGGACAACATAAACAGACGTTGTTTGATTCTTATAAAGAGTGGACGTATCTTCGAGGAGCCCGTGTTGGGGAAGAGCTAGAGGCGATTATTCCGAGCTTCGGCAGATGAATAACAGCAGGAACGATCGATTAACGAGGACATAATCAATGAAGGAACCAGGCCTAGACGATGCCTGAATTCAGAACGGCGAAATAGCAGTATGCGCCTCAAGGTGAACTAATGAATAGAGTAGGGAGTTTTCATATATACTAGATAGTAAAACGCCGACCCCGTATCAAGGGGCAGTTTTATAGTATACGAGAACATTGCTATTGTTTATTCAGCACGATATTAAAGTGTGAGATGTTCACTGGTGTGGCGTCAGTCTATCTTCACATTTGTTAACGTTCAAGATGAGTTCAGCATTATTACAGTAGCGAGTTTGCGATTGAGGTTTATTCCACATTCAATATTGTTGGATAACGTTATGACAAAAGATGGGTAGCTCTCCGGTCATTGATATCCTGAATTAATGTCAACAAACAGGATTGATTCCCGCCAAAATTGCCAGTAGCCGAGAAGTGCGCACTACAAGAGCAGAAATTGCGCTCCGGAATGCAGTAAAACACACGGTGCCGCATCGAGAAGAAGAACGTCACACGTCACAGATTTACAAATGTCGGCCAGGAAAGATGTTACCAGAGTAGATTAATAGAAGCTATCAACCATTATACAGAAAGCCGAAATATGAAGGAAAGTACACCATTGTCGATATGAAAAGTATATTTATAAATTTTACAATTGAATGCAACTGACATGTATTATTTTGGACATTAATAGAAAGGAAAGCGCAACCAAATGTAGTTATTCCACAGTGATTTGCGCATCTGAAACTGTAAGACCGCACGCGCACTGATGCACATAAAGAACACGCAGAATGAAAGGATAAACATGGCAAAGTGATTATAACTTGAAATTCAAAAGTCCGAACATTAATGCATATCAATTATTGATTAATTAAAGATCGATGGAACATGTCAATAGAACTGTACATAAACAAAGCATTTAATTATAATATGCACATTGCGAGTGATAGATAGAATATATACTCAATATACTTATGCAAAGTGTGAACAGAGTAGGCCAGAACCGGAAACTGCGCTGTACTACTAACAACATTCAGATTATATAAGAAGGTTTGTTTACACATCTGATAGCGTTCACAACATATTGAACTTACATAGACAATACGACATAATGCCAACAGAACATGGGACAACACCACTTTCTTCACTACATACGTCACACTACAAGACTTAACCTGGACGATACACATAGGAATCCACAGTGACGATCAAATCAACTGACACTTTTACGTTACATTTTTGAGGATTTTGTCTCCAACATAACGTTATACACGGACATTTATCTTTCATTGTATATCGTCGGAAGGAAGTGAGGACATTACAACATTATTGTTTACTCATTGGACAGTAACCTACACATATCGAAGAATTCAGGACGACACACACTCAGTATTACGCCAGTACATATCTACATGGGCCATGTTTCATCGCCGATCGAAAGGAATCTGTGAATCGAGGACGTTGCATTATCAGTAGCGGACAGCAGCAACTTGTCATCTCAACGTTAATTTCGTTCTACTTATATCTACGAACGGACACTGTTGTTTTTCTAAAAGGCCAGTATGAGATGTTATTGTGATTGTTGTAGTATTGTATTTTAATGAGGTGCCAAGTATGATTGATGAAAAAAAATTATCTCACAGTTATTGGTGTTGACAGTCGTCAGGTCAGTACAAAAATATTTATATTGATCTCACGGGTGGCAACACATAATCGCTGTTTTGTTTAACTGTAGTAGTAATAGATATTCAATTTAAGTTAAATTTCGGGAAGAGTGTTATTGTCTGTTATGATCTGAAATATGTATTCACGTATCACATCAGTCGTCTTCTGTTATTTTTAGTGGTTCATTGTGCTATATTTATATATATTCTTTATATTAAATATATTTTTCCATAATAATTTCGGTGGTTTACAGATGTCACGTTTGGTATAGTTGTAGTGTATTTAGAGTGATAAATTCTTTTGTAGCCGTCAACTTTACATTATCCGGTTTAATTAAGTTAATATTAGATCTACGTTGATACTACAGCATATACTATCGACTCTGTTCCTTGAACAACATTATTACATATTTGTCGATACTCTAGTCTATCTTTCCTACTTCGCGATTTTATTTCAGCTAGATAGCTTATTATACAGGTAGGACAAGATGTCTACACTTCAAGATTACATAAACTTGGGTGAGAAGACTGATTTGACTGGTGCAGAACTTAGAAATTGGGCAAAACAAGAGTTCAGCGCTCAAGTCGCACGTGAGAAGGAGGAAAGACAAGAAAGGCTGGCAGCAGAGAAAGAAGCAAAACGAGAGGAACGACAAGAGAGATTAGCTCTGGAGAAGGAACTGAAGGAGCGAGAGATGGCTATTAAGCAAAATGAACCAGCTTGGAAAGTGAGAAAATGGCCGCTAGAGAAAAAGAATTAACTCTGGAACGCGAGTTGAGGGAAAAACAAATGACCGCAGAGGCAGAAATGAAAGAAAAGCAACTGACATTTGATAAAGAGAGGCTTGCAACAGAGACACTCTGGAAAGACAAGGAGGTCGAGAGCAGCTTGAAAGTCAAGGCATTAGAGATGGTTCGTGAAGCTGAAATTTAACGGGAGAAAAGTCTTGCAAAACAAAATGATCCAGTGAAAAAATACCAATTACAATTCAATCACCATATTTTGAAGGCACAATAAATGCAGCAGTATTGCCAAACCCTTGTGCCGGTCTATTAATTGGGAATATACCCAATGCAAATCAGTACACTCATGGGGAGGCAATGCAATGGGAGACTGACCATATGAGGACTAATGCTAATGAGGACTAATCACAAGAGCTCAAGATCAAAGACAGATAGATCAATCTTCTCTGACAGACCATGACAATATACAAAATAATATCAGACTAGCAACTGACTTACCAAACGAACAAAAACAGGATCCGACATTACAATCTTGTTTTTAAAACATACATGAACTATCGAAACAGGCTAAACGTGGTAATTGGAAATTTTTCTTGGATAATAATATTCTATCCAGGAGATAAAATAAAGGTACATCTCGTTACTTTCAAACAGTACTTCGAACTAAACATCGTAAGGAAACACTGAAACTTGCACATGATTCGCCATTTGCAGGTCATATGGGTATTGCAAAAACCACTGATAGATTGTTAACACAATTCTATTGGTCTGGATATAACAAAGATATTACCACACATGTACGGTCTTGTACATTGTGTCAAATGACGACACAAAAAGGCAAACATCATAAAACACATGTTCAGAAAACTGATTTGGCATCGCGACCATTTTAGAAAATTGCTATAGATATTGTGGGTCCACTGAACACAACTACTGATCGAGGGAATAGATTTATCTTGAGCATGATAGATCTTTGCACTCGTTGGCCAGAGGCTATTCCACTTAAATACATAACGAGTAGATCCATATTAGATTCATTATTGATAATTTTCAGTAGAATAGGATTCCCAAGTTGTATACTATCAGATAGAGGTAGTCAATTTATATCGACAGCTACTCAAGAGGCAATGAAAATACTGGGTCTTCCACAAGTATTTAGTTCTCCGTGGCACGCAATGACAAAAGGTGTCAATGAAAATTATAATGGAGTCCTTAAACGAACTTTGCTGATATGACAGCAACATTCTCTGAACTATTGAAGAAAGGTCAACCTACAAAAATAGTTTGGACAAATGATCATGAGAAACTTCTACAACAGATAAAAACTCTGTTCAGTACCTATCCTATTCTGAAATTGCCTGATATCTCAAAGGATTTTGTACTACAAACGGATGCTAGTTTACATGCTATTTCAGCTGTATTACTTCAATTACATGAAGGAAAACTACATCCCATTCTTTTCTTCAGTAAAAAGCTGTCTGACACACAGAGAAATTATGCTATTACCGAACTAGAGGCGTTAGCATTAATTGAGAGTATTGAGAAATTCTCTAGGTATCTACTTGGTAGAAAATTTCTGGTTCTTTCGGATAACAAACCTTTAAAGATATTCAAATCTGGTCATCCTAAGACCTCAAGAATTCGTAGATGGTCTTTACTCTTACAGGATAATGAATTGGATATCTGTCATATTCCTGGAAAAGATAATAATCTTGCAGATATTCTCAGTCGTCTATAAATTTGTAGATCTATCGTTGTCAAACTATTCAGTTGTTAATTTATTGTATTTATTTTGTTAATAAAGTGTTAGTACATTTTTAAAATACATTTGTTTAGATAGCACCTGATTAGATTACAATAGACAACGATCAGCAATTATAGGATTATGCTTATTGCAAATACATAATTTAGGCAGATAGACACTTCTGTCAAATTTTTAATTTTGACAGGATAAGATTGAACAGTTACCAAGTAAACTCATGGTGAACTCTGAACACTGATCGGTGTGATGTGACTAGTGATTATGTGACTTTAACTGTATCGACGAGATGTTCAGATTCGGATGGTATAGCTACAAGGACTAATTGGACGTTATAAGTATTTTGTGAAATATTAATGTAATATAATATCATGTGTGTATTGTTTAATTATCATTATAATTAGTTAGTTAACGTCGTTGATAGAATTAGTAATATATTAGTTTAGTTATACTTGGATTAAGTAATTCGTTGAGTAATCATATCATGTTAATTATCGAATTTAGAATTGGTTAATGTTTTATGATATCCACACGGGAGAATATCTCTAGCTATCGGTATCTTAGCGCGTAAAGCACATAAATCGTCTACCTTACATGCAGACAAAAAGGACAGAAATCAAGTGATATGTACACATGAAGAGACAACGGTCAACGGCAACTACCCTCGTCCAAAATCTCATGGTATTATCTAGAGTGAGGACACTTGTCTATTAGGACAAGGTAGAGACTAGTATAAACTAGTTGGTCCGACCTCCCCATCGGTCAGCCACACGACGTCTAACGGGGGTTTGGATAGAAGGGCGTTCCCGTCATGTAACTTTTTTTTAGGGTTGGGAAGGGTAACCATTAGCTAATCTGTTCAGCTGTTGTTGTAAGTTGTAATAAAGATAATAGATTAATTATCGATTGTATATATACATATATAGATGTCTGAGAGGGGGCATTATATGCCATATGACGAGGCACCCCTTAAAGAAGATACAAGAAAATAGGAAAAGGGTTTTCCCAAAGTGGACACCAAAACGAGCGATGAACATGAAAACCAAGGGATACCCAAGACGTCATAGGACAACATAAACAGACGTTGTTTGATTCTTATAAGGAGTGGACGTATCTTCGAGGAGCCCGTGTTGGGGAAGAGCTAGAGGTGATTATTCCGAGCTTCGGCAGATGGATAACAGCAGGAACGATCGACTGACGAGGATATAATCAATGAAGGAACCAGGCCTAGACGATGCCTGAATTCAGAACGGCGAAATAGCAGTATGCGCCTCAAGGTGAACGAATGAATAGAGTAGGAAGTTTTCATATATACTAGATAGTAAAACGCCGACCCCGTATCAAGGGGCAGTTTTATAGTATACGAGAACATTGCTATTGTTTATTCAGCACGATATTAAAGTGTGAGATGTTCACTGGAGTGGCGTCAGTCTATCTTCGCATTTGTTAACGTTAAAGGTAAGTTCAGCATTATTACAGTAACGAGTTTACGATTGAGGTTCATTCCACATTCAATATTGTTGGATTAACGTTATGACATCAAGTGATATGTAGTTAAACTAGCCCTCTCAACAATACAATAGTTTATATTATCAAGTGACATGTGGTTAAACTAAATTTCTCTGCAATACAATAGTTTGTATCATCAAGTGATATGTAGTTAAACTAAATATCTCAACCATACAATATTTTATATTATCAAGTTATGCGTATTTATACTACATCTCTCAGCAATACAATAGTCTATATCATGTATGGCCAACCTTTTCAGCATAAATATTTCTTTAAATTTTTCATAAATATTTTTTCCTACCGGGCCATGCATCTATTTTTGTTGTTGTTAATTAAAGTAAATAATCAAGCGTTCTACAGCTTCGACCACATTGTCGCTTCCCAGTAGGTGAGATCGTGGTCAAACGCTTGCCTGGTTTAATCTAAAAACAAAACAACAAGAAATAGGTATATTTATTTATTTATTTATTTGTTGAAGAAAATAAAACATAGACAACTAGTTGACCCGGCTCGGCTTCGCTCAGTCCCTGGTGGAGAGCATCTCATTTAATTCATGTAAGTAGTCATATAAGCTCCCGTTCCCGACTATCTATCTGTCTGTCTGTCTATTATTAGAAAGAGCACTTGAAAGATCTTTACATCTTCCCCCAACAATTAACTTGGGTAAATGGAGCGGCGGCAGCAGCAGCAGCAGAAGAAAAGAGGAGGAGGAAATGAGGAGGAGGAGGGGAGGAGGAGGGGGAAAGAGGGGAGGGGGAGAAGGAAGAGGAGCAGGAGGGGAAGGATGAGGATGTGAGAAGAGGAGGGGAGGGGAGGAGGAGGGGAGGAATGGTAGGAGGAGGGGGAGAAGGCGAGGGATGGGGAGGAGGAGAAGGGGGGAGTGGGAGGAGTAAGAGGAGGAGGAAGAGAGGGAGAAGGAGCGGAGAATAATGAGGAGGGGGTAGGAGGGGAGGAGAAGGAAGAGGCATGAGGAAGGGGAGGAGGAGGAGTAGGGGAGGAAGAGGAGGAGTAAGGGGAGGAGGAGAGAGAAAAGAGAGGAGGAGGGGGATTAGGTGGGGGAGGGGGAGGAAGGGGAGGAGGAGTAGGGTGAGGAGGAGGAGGATGGGAAGAGGAGGCGGAGGAGGAGGAGTAGGAGTAGGGGAGGAGGAGGATTATATCGCATATGCCTGTAGATAAGTGTAGCGAAAAGGTCCAACTATTTGAGAAATATGCAACAATTTTACATATATAGCAATGCTATTAAAAGTTATGTCCCCTCGCTATATATAAATTATAATGTAAATTAAAATATTAAATAATAATAAGTAAATAATTGTTTGTACACTAACAAACTATGACATTTGGGAGCACGGGAATGAGAAGAAGACGTGTAGAAAATTTCATCTCAATCGGATGGACCGTTCGCGAATGCATACATACATACATACATACATACATACATACATACATACATACATACATACATACATACATACATACATACATACATACATACATACATACACACATACACACACACACACACATATACATACATACATACATACATACATACATACATTCATACATACATACATACATACATACATACATACCTACCTACCTACATGCATGCAGGCAGGCAGGCAGGCATTTTCGTTACCTCCCTGTAACGTCTGTATTCCTCCTCTCCTATTCCATCCGAACCTTGTTTGTCCGATCTCCATGGGCTCTTCAATCCTATCTTCCCGACTAGTTCCTATTTCTCGTCCTACTCTCAGTCTAAATCTTCGTCTCAAATTCTCTTCTTGTACAGCTATATCTACAGCCTGTGATAATCTCTCAGGGTTTTCTCTCATTAATTTAAATTTCAGTCCATCTGACTTGATACCATCTACAAAGATCCCGACCAACATTCTTTCCACTTTCTCCCCTCGTACGTTCTGTCCCAGGAATGCTTCTTCGGCTAGGTTAATCAACCTGTCGCTAAATAATTGTACAGTTTCTCCAGTGTTTTGTTTGGATTGTCTTAACACTGAAAACGCATACTGAGGATCTGTAATTTCAGCGTACTTACGGGCCAAGTCATCCTTGAACTGTTCCCATGTCTCATCAGTCCTTGCTTCTAATTTTCTTCTGATGTGATCTGAAACTGGTTCTATAGTGGCCTGATAAGCAATTTTCATCCTCTCCTCATCCGTTGCTGCCACCAAGAAGGCATGTTTTTCTATCGAAGTTATCCACTTCTTAAAGTCTTTCGCCTGTCCACTAAATTTTTCAATCTCTGTTCCTATTCCTTGTTGCTTTATTGCTGTATTGAGTCTACCTTATTGCCGTGCCTACTCCAGTTAACACTTGTGTTAACGCAACTTGTTCTTCTGCCATGCTGAAATATGCTGAAATTTACTATTCAATTCATATAATCACACTCACAATTATAATAATTTAGTCAATACATATCAACAATTGTATAGGCCCATTTAAACTAAACAAGGGACGTAAGCAACTGTTCACTATTCTTCTTACAAAGATTAATCCTTCAAGCTAAGAAATCAATTTTATCTAACACAGCACATTATTTTATCTTGGTTAAACTTTAATTAAACCATTAAAGGGCTGAAACACATCGTCCGTAGGTCCAACAGGAAAGTAAATCCACATACATCGGCTGAGGATAATGTCTGACAAGTGTAGGCTTCACCTAAAAAACAAGCGTGTCATGTTCTTCTACTCCATCAGCAAGAGGACAATACTGGACTCTTTACTTCGCCCATTGTCTCATCTATGTTATCTGTGTTGCCAAAATCTAAAAAGATCGATTTAATTATTATACAATTATAATAATTGTCCTAAAATCAACATACCGTTCATTGGATATAAGGATACTTGCAGCTGTAATTTCTTAGATTTCTCTAGACGACGACCTTATCTTCTAGTTGTCCTGTCGGTTTTTTGGATCTCCGGAAAACAATCTCTGGTGGTTACCTCAATCTTCAGACATCTCTGGCTGCTTCTCTAGCGCGAGGAATGCTTCCACTTTCACCCATGGTCGGGCACACCAGACTTGCGGCTTCTTTTCACCCGATAACAGGGCACATCTAGACGACTTCACCCGGAAAAAAGTGGCACTTCTAGACGACTTGAAACAGCTTAAGAGAAGCGATTACAGTAGGCTCTCTTTTTCAACAGGTCGGCAACCCACTATGCCTTCCCGCGTCCAAAAAGACCAAGGCAAGTAATTCGCCTTCTTCTTGACATCTCGAAAATCTGTATTTTCTAAGTTGGTTGTAGCTGTTTTACTTTTGAAAGTTGAAAAATTTCGATCTTGGGCAGTTCAAGTAAGTCAGTGACCTTCAGACAAGCAAGGTCAACCAACGGCTGCGATAACGGCAGGATAAAACTCACATCATAGAGACGACAGTCAGGTCATTCCAGTTCATGATGACAAACAGCTTCCGATCTTGATAAATAGCTTACTATGTTAAGATCTATTAGTTCGTTCAACTATATATGGCGGCGCTCCAATCGAGTAGCCGAAAAAAAAACGCTTTGTGGTGGTTCTATTTTAAGTTACACGCTTTCGTAAGGTGGTGTGGTCTGGATCATCCTTTGAGTATTGCTTTTGATACGATTCAAATTTACTTGGTAACTTCATACATTGTTGTCGTCGCAGCAAGCCGAGAAAAAGCGTTCACTGAAAGTTCTTCGTTGTGCTGCGTCTTTTGTTAGTACTTCTGCATTGTGTCCGCGACATCTAAGTCCAAATCCTGGTTGAGCGGCACCATTTTTACTCTGTTGTAGAGTAAACGGTTGGAAGGAAGTATCTACACGAAGTCCCGATGATATTTTCAAAAGGGATTTATTTACTGAAATAAGTCCACAATTATAAAATATGTTGTATGATGATCTCAGAATACCAGGGATGTTGACATGTTCAGATCCCGGTGGTAACTAACTAACCCAAGCACTGCGTCACGGCTTGAGCGTCCTTCCCTACATCTTCTTAGGATGCTCAACCGTGCCCAGTGCTTGCACACCAACCATCCAGCCCCTCCTAAACTATAAACTATTAACAGAGACGATGCTCTGTTACATATATATATATATATATATATATATATATATATATATATATATATATACAGAGTGGGCCAAAACAAAAGTGAGAACATCGCGTAGAATGTAATATAATACATCAAAATTTGTTTAGCTGTATACATACTTGCTTAAATTGTTTACTCATTTACTTACTTACCTATTTAGCTATTTAAAATTTTGTTGCGTATCCCTTACAGTGGCGTTGCTGTCAACACCAGCATTTTCAGCTGGTGTTGATGTACTAGGCAAGTGTTACGTTAAGTAGTTTGCCATTGATTTCTGAACGACCGGCCCCTATACCTTTTTCGAAAAAATCAGCACCGTCGTGTTTCGAACCCGGGTATACAGGCTTACAAACCGCGTTCGCAAGCCCTTAGCCACAGAGACCGGTATTTAGCTATACGATGTCTTTATTTCGACAATTTCCGGACGCTATCTTTGGTTTTAAATATGCCAATTGTTTACATCAGCAGGTTGACATATTTTACAAAGAATGACAAAAATTACCGCGGAAGACCGTATTTCGATTAAACATTTGCGAATTGAAAAAAAATGGAGTGCTAGGAGAATGACCGATGAGTTTCCAAACAAAGCGTGGAGCATAGCTAGTGTCAGTCGGGTTATCAACAAAATTGATAACGACGGCACAAAAGAACGTAAACCCGGAAGTTGTAGATCAAAATCTGCCAGAACACAACAGCACATTGAGCAGGTGAGTGGGCTGATCTGCAGTCAAGATGATGATCCTCACAGTCACAAAAAGTCCGCGGAAAATAGAAAGAGAAGCTGGTAAACCACGGTCGTCGGTACGACGTATTGTTAAGCAGGCTTTACAAACGTATTGTTAAGCAGGCTTTACAACTCAAAAGGTGCAAGCGTGTGATCGGGAAAAAAAAGCTAAATGAAAATGTCAAATTGAAACGCTTGCAATGCAGTCGGCTGCAAATTGAGTGGTTTCCTAATTAGAGAAGAGTACGAAGCATTTTGTTTACAGACGAAAAGACATTCAATGTTGCCACTCCAGTTAATCCTCAAAATGACGGTGTTTATTCCGTTGAAACAAAGAAGTTCAGGAAAGTCGACTTATAGAGACCGTGACCATTTCAGCACGGTATCATGGTATCAGTTGTGTGTGTCTCGAATGGGGAAACATAGCATTGTGTTAGTTGAACCAGGCGCCAAAGTAAACAGTGAATACTATTGTGAACATGTTCTGAGACAAGGTTTGCTGCCTGTAATTCAAGCGACATGTGGTCGCCATATCTGGACATTACAGCAAGACGGAGCTCCATCTCACACAGCCAGAAATACGATCAATTTTCTTCGCCAGGAGAATGTTAACTTCATAGAGCCAGACATGTGGCAACCGAACAGTCCTTATTTAAATCCGTAAAATTGAGTGGAACTGCGGTACAGCTGTGAAAATGTAAAAAAATATAAAATGACACAAAGTAGTGCAGCTTTACATAACAGATTTACAACACATACAGGACGTTGCGGCGATTAGCCTTCATCAACAAACAAACACATTCACAAACACAACATACGATCAAGGAGATCTCCTGTGACAACATCAAAAGGTGACGACAGGACGAGAAGAACAAAAGGATGAAATAATGAAAGCAATGAAGAGAAAATGAGAATCGAAAAAATTTTCATACTTACCTCACAGTTCCGATCTGTGAGTAACTACGAATATCTCCGATGTATTATTTTTATACCCAACCGACGGAGTTTGATGGAGGATGTTACGGTTCAGTGAGCACATAGAAAGAAGGGGGGATGGAGGCAGGAGGGCAGGACGGCAACTGGTCTGATAAGGGTATCTGAGCAATAAAGTGGATGTACTAAAAACGAAGCACATGCCCATGTACACCAATGTATGAATGTCTGTTGAGCGGTGCATATGTAGGTATGTGCGCTCACGCATATCAGTCCACCCAGACTTTAGGACGTGCCTCAAAATAACATATATGAGTGCATAATGCGATTTTGGTTAGTACCACCATCATGCTTGCGCCCACTCATGCTTCGATAGTACATCCATTTGATTGCTCAGATACCCTTATCAGACCAGTTGTCGTCCTGCCCTCCTGCCTCCGTCCCCCCTTCTTTCTATGTGCTCACTGAACCGTAACATTCTCCATCAAACTCCGTCTGTTGGGTATAAAAAGAATACATCGGAGATATTCGTAGTTACTCACAGATAGGAACTGTGAGGTAAGTATGAACATTTTTTTTCAATTCTCATTTTCTCTTCATTGCTTTCATTACTTCATCCTTTTGTTTTTCTCGTCCTGTCGTCACCTTTTGATGTAGTATTAGGAGATCTCCTTGAGATGTTGTGTTTGTGAATGTGTTTGTTTGCTGATGAAGGCTAATCGCCGCAACGTCCTGTATGTGTCATAAATCTGTTATGTAAAGCTGCACTAATTTGTGTCATTTTATATTGTTTTGATTTAAATCCAGTAGATTATGCCATATGGGGTGCTTCGCAAGATAAAATCTACCTTCGGCGAAAATTTACCACAGTTGAGCAGCTTAAGTTGGCAATAATTGAAGAATGGAGAAATCTGGGGCAGCGCTGTATTGACAGTAGTATAAACGAGTGGCGTCGACGCTTAGAAAAACTCGTTGAGATGCAAGGAGGACACATTAAACATGATTTCTGATTAGCTTAATATTTGGCAAACAAATTTACATGAAACAATATAATTAATTGAATTATATTTTAAAATAACTCGCATGCTACAAGATGTTCTCACTTTTTTTTTGGGCCACCCTATATATATATATATATATATATATATATATATATATATATATATATATATATATATATATATATATATATATATATATATATATATATATAAAATTCAGAGCATAAATGTGTACTCACATAAACCTATATAGATGAGTTTGTCTCATCTAAGTTCACCTCATTTACTCTCTCCCGCTCTCTCACACTGTCTGTCGGAGGGGCTTTAGTCTGTCGAACATAAAAGGTCTTTCCTGCACCTGTCTTGATGAATGAGTGTCTTAAGTCCTCTCTCTATCATCATGCAGACATAATCATGCAAGCAAGGTGAACTTGTGAAATTTCTCCCTCCCAGTGGTTTCACACCAATCTTGGTAGGCATTCAAAGTTTTAGTCAAAATAATCAACGTTATTTTGCAAGCTTTCAATATACTGCTTGCCCTCAGGAATTTCCACTGAGTTGTAAGTCTCCAACATGCGTCGAACACATGCAGGAAGAATCTAAATTTCTATCGTGTACAAATAAACAATGTTATTTTGGACGCTATCAATAGACTGCTCATCCTCAGAAAGTTTTCCTGAGTTTTCAGTCTCCAATGTGTGTCGACTTCATGCAGGACGAATCTCCCTGTCAGTACTGTACATGAATAGGCCAAGCACTCACGTGGCTTGAATAATATCGAATTTCTCCAAATTATCACATACAACAATAGAAAAGAAGTTTAGCAGTGAAAAAGTAAAGGCTTCCACTGAAACAATGAGTAACAAAGAAAATCCTCAAACTTGAAGGTTTAAAGAGTAACCAGAAATAGAAAACTAAGCACACCCTCAGAATAAAAGACAAATGGTAAAAACTTAAATTGGTATTACCTTAGTTTATAGCTAGGAAATTCTGTCACAAGACCCCTTATTGTAGTCGGACAAATGAGATGATAATATCTTCACCATAATGATTCCCGGGTATGCTATACATGCTGGCGTCTCCGGTTTTATCGGCAATGCGTTTTTAAATACAGTTTGAGTCCAAAACGCTATATTTGTTTCTCTACCCCCCTTTTCACTTTGGAAAGTTACCTGGATGCAATATGCCCAGTCTTCTTTCAACTCCTCCCCTACTTTCACTATGGACTAGTTTCATCTACCAATCAATTCTGACTCACGAAAAGCTATGCATCTGAAAGACGCATAGTTTCGCTGCCCAGAGAATGTATGACGTTATGTCACACCTATAACAGAGCTCCATCTCTGTTATACATAGTTAGGGGGAAATAGAGAAGGTTTAGGAAATGTCGCACCCGTGAGCACTATTGAAAGCACTATTGTTAGGGAAGCTCACGGGTGACGTCAAGATATAAACAGTTCCAAGCTTAACCTGTGGTCCGTCACGGTGTGTTTTCATGAAGTTATATCAACTTTGTATTCTGGATAATAAAAGCCGTTTACACTTATCAAGGCTTCAATGTCATCTCTTGAGATTACCGTTCAACTGTTCACTCCGTTACATGAGTGAAAATGGAGCCCGTATACCAGGATTATCCGAGTTGTCGCGGACACAAGTAAAGGTCATCATTACAAGGCAGAACGATGTCTGGAAGCTAGAACTTTTCGAAAAGAAAACCACGGAAATTTGAACTCGTGTTACTAAGAACTTAACAGAATCGGCAAGTCTTTACGATGGAACTGGCTGATATTCGTTAAAACTTGAAACCGCCACACAACGTACAATCTTCTGAAGGCTGAAACTGCCATCGTCATGCTGCAGTTTTGAGTACCTACCTGGCTTGTTTTTTTGAAACGTCAGTATGCCTGAAGAACTCGTTGGAGCCGTTTCATATCGTTAAACTTGAACTTAACCTTGGTCGCCTGGGCGGGCGAACTCAGAAGCCGTTGTTCGTCATTGAACCTGACCTTGGGTGCCTGAAGTTCATCCTTAAACACGAGAGCTTATATTGAATCAAGCCAATTGATCCTGTGTTTGGATCGTTAGCCCAAATTACGAGGAAATTACCAGTCGTGCTTGTGCTTGCTCATCAATGCAGTTGTACTGAACTCTAGTCTATCAAAATGTTGCTGACATACCCTAATTAAATCGTTTCATCAAGTCGTCTAGATGTGCCATTTTTTTTCTCCGGGTGAAGTCGTCGTCTAGATGTGCCCTGTTTAGGGTGAAAAGAAGGCTCAAGGCTGGTGTGCCCATCCAAGGGTGAAAGTAGAAGCATTCATCCCGCTGGAGAAGCCTGAGATGTTCGAGGAATGATGTAATACCTGAAATTGCGTCGTCGTTTGGATAGCTTCAGATAACACAGACTCCAGACGTTTGTTTTATACGTGACCCTTGGCAAATAGAATTCTCAGCTGACGTACGTGGATTCACCTTCCTCTTGGATCAAGGGAAGATATAGCTAACGGTAATTAATTAAAGTTTAACCGCTATGAGACTTTTAACTGTTAGATACAATTGATTGATCAAACATTCAATATTTAGAAGAGAAAAAATAAACAGTTGCTTATGTTTTTTTAATGTAATTTAAATACGATCATATAGCTAAATTGTTATAAATGTGAGTTTGCTTATATGAATTGATATTTCAGCACATTGCAATATGGCAGAAGAACAGAATTCATTAGCACAAGTTTTGACTGGAGTAGGCACAGTGATAGGTAGACTCAACACAGTCATGAAACAACAAGGAATGGCAGCTGAAATTGTTAAATTTAGTGGACAGGCGAAAGATTTTAAGAAGTGGGTAACTTCAATAGAGAAGCATGCATATTTGGTGGCAGCAACAGATGAAGAAAAAATGAAACTTGCTTATCAGGCCACGACAGAACCGGTTTCTGATCATATCAGAAGAAAATTAGAAGCTAGGGTAGATGAGACATGGGAACAGTTCAAGGATGATTTAGCCCATAAGTACGCTGAAATCACGGACCCACAACATGCGTTTTCAATGTTAAGACAATCCAAGCAAAACGCTGGAGAAACTGTACAATTGTTTAGTGATAGATTGATCAACCTAGCTGAGGAAGCATTCCTGGGACAAAACGTACGAGGGGAGGAGGTAGAGCGGATGTTGGTCGGGATTTTTGTAGATGGTATAAAGTCAGATGGACTTAAATTTAAATTGATGAGAGAAAACCCTGAGAGGTTATCACAAGCTGTAGATATAGCTGTACAGGAGGAGAATTTGAGAAGAAGATTTAGATTGAGAGTAGGACGAGAAATAGGAACTAGTCGAGAAGACAGGATTGAAGAGCCCATGGAGATAGGACAAACAAGGTTTGGATGGAATAGGAGAAGAGGAATACAGACGTTACAAAGAAGTAACGAAGATGCTTATGATAGAAGAAGACAAATGAGAAATCCTATAAGAGAGACGGTAGGTAACACAAATAACACAAATATAGTATGTTGGAGTTGTGGCCAGCGGGGACACATTTTTCGCTTTTGTGGTAACAGGCGTGTCCAATCGAATACACAAAATAGAAATGTCAATAACAGATCAAATACGAATTTTGAAGGCAGACAGAGGAATTTTACAAGTCCAAGAACGGAGGAAAACCGGCGTCCCACCTATTGAATAGGACCTGCGGTAGGAGGGAAGATAACAAGGTCCCAAGATTTAAAGAATATTTTAATAACAGGCATAGCAGGACGAGTAGGAAGTGCTCTCAACTAGATGAAATCAAACAGTTTTCAGTAAATAAAACAGATCCCAGTTCATGTATAATAGAAATAAAGAAGTATAGAATTCGTACATTAATTGATTCGGGAGCTCAGGTTAGTGTAATCAAAGAAAGTTTTCTATACAAAATAATGAGAAATTACAAAATATTCAGGAGTCATAATAATCTTCACTCTGTTACAGGACAAAATTTACAAGTAGTTGGGCAAAAAATAATAAATCTTAAATTAGGAGGGATCAACGTAAGACATCTTTTTCATGTAGTGAAAGATTTAAATAGAAATATGCTTATATGTAGAGATTTTTTAATAAAAAACGGTGTAAGACTTTTTTTTGATCTGCATAAATTAAAATTCAAGGACGTGTATGTAGATTTAGAAGAGGACATGCAAATATCAGCACTGGTTAGAGTTAAAATGTCTACGACGTTAAAACCACAGACGGTTAATTTGATACAGGCAAAGGTAAAAAGAAATCCGTATTATTTAGTAGGACACACAGTTAGAGTCACTGAATTGCAAAGGGAGGTAATTGATGAGCCTGGTCTAGAAGTTCCGGATGGAATAATATCATTAGATAAACACTTAACTTTTCCAGTAATGATTATTAACAACACAGGTAGAGAAATTAAATTGTACAGAGGATGTGTAATAGCCAAGGTCGAACATGATATTAATAACATATTTGCAACAGATAGAGTAGAAATGCCGAGAATAAATTATTCAGAAACTCCTAGGGAAAGAATTAATAACAGACACAGACGCGAAAGAAAATGGAACGTGCAGAATGATGAATTGATCCATCCATTCAGAAGACATACGTCTCAAATACATTCAGTAGACAAAATAACAAGAGAACAAGAATTATTAGCACAGTTAAAAACTCCTACCAGAAAATAAGGAAATATTAGAACGACTTATAAAAGAGAATCAAGACGTTTTTGCAATTAATGACTTAGAATTGGGAAAGACAAAAACAGTTACGATGGAAATAGATACTGGAGATCACCCACCAATCAGTTTAAAACCATACAGAACTCCTCTAAGGAATAGAGAAATTGTTGAAAAAGCAATAGAAGATATGCTAAAAGCGGGAATCATAACAAGATCCAAATCAGAGTGGTCATCTCCGATAGTAATTGTGACCAAGAAGGACGGGAGTCATCGCTTCTGTTGCGACTACAGGGCTCTGAACAGGATCACCAAGAATGTAGCTTACCCATTGCCGGTGATCGATGATATTTTGGGCTTACTTAATGGGTCTACTTTCTTTACCACGCTAGACGCAAGGTCAGGATATTGGTGTATACCTATGTCCCCAGATGCCCAAAAGAAGAGTGCTTTTGTACACACGCAGGTTCTTACGAATTCTTACGAATGCCTTTTGGAGTACGTACGGCGCCTTCTCATTATATGCTATTAATAAATCAAGTATTGGAGGGCATGCAAAAGTTTGCATTAGCATACATAGATGACATTTTGATTTACACAGCAGGAGACGTACAAGATCACCTGAAACATGTAAAATTAGTATTCGACAGATTAAGAATACATGATGTTAAATTGAAACTTAGTAAATGTGAATTTCTAAAAACAGAAACAAAGTATTTGGGGTACATCATTAATAGAGACGGAATTAAACCAGATCAGGATAAGGTAAAGGTTATTAGAGAACTACCTACTCCAACTAACGTAAAGGAAGTTCGTGCTTTTATTGGTACATGTGGATACTATCGTCGGTTTATTCCAGGATTTCTCAAAAATAGCAGGAGCCCTATCACTAACCTAACTGGCAAATACGCTAGATTTAAGTGGGATGATGAATGTCAAAAAGCGTTTGAGTTTTTAAAAAATAGCTTAACAGTAGTGCCACTATTGACACATCCAGATTTGAATAAACAGCTAATATTGTATACAGATGCTTCAGATAATGCTATAGGAGCATGTTTGGTTCAACCATATGAAGGAAAAGAATCTGGATACCAGGAGTTAAAAATGAAAGACCAATCTATTTTTTGTCACATAAACTTAGCAAATCTCAGCGCAAATGGTCGACTATTGAGAAGGAAGCTTATGCTATTCATTATGCTCTTCAGAAACTTAATTATTATCTACATAACGCAAATTTTATTATTAGAACTGACCACATGCCTTTAAAATCTTTATTAGAAGCTCCAGTGCAGAACAGAAAAATACAGACATGGGCGTTGAATCTACAGGGATACGATACTAGAATAGAATACGTACCAGGTAGGAACAATACATGTGCAGATTTATTGTCCAGAATCCCGTATCCACAGACATCAGGAAACACGGAAGACGAAGGTGAACAGGAAATAGACGACCGAAACTGGCAAGTAAATATATTAGATTCTGCCATAATAAATAGAGAAGATTTTGAGAGTTTACCGTCGGATCAAGAATCTGAACCTAGAGCAGAAGACCCACATTTAATGCAATTTAATATGAAAGAAGAACAAGAATTAGATCCAAAAGTTCTGGAAATAAAACATAAATTAAAAGAAACGGGTGAGAACAAGTATAAGAAGAATTATTTAGTTTTGCAAGATGACGGTCAGTTATATTATGTGATTGAAAGAAACGAACAGTTAAGGAAATATATTCCAAAACATTTGGAAAGTGAAATTCTAAAGGCGTATCATGATGAGAATGGTCATCTCGGTCGTGATAAGTTAGTGAAAGCACTCACGAATAAATATTATTGGCCGAATTTATTTAAAACTGCTTGTAAATACGTCGATACGTGTGAAAAATGTAGATTAAGAAATATGAAAACAATCAAATGTCCCTTACAAGATACTGATATTCCACAATTTCCAATGCAGAAAGTGAGCTTAGATATATCAGGTCCTCATCCTAAAACACTATCGGGGAATTTATATCTATTACATATTGTAGATTGTTACAGTTTATGGCCAGAAATTTATGCGATTCCAGATAAAACAGCAGATACCATCATTAATATTTTTTTACAGGAGTTCATACCAAGATTTAGTTGCCCACAGATCATACTCACGGATAACGGTAAAGAGTTTGTGAACAAGAAATTTGAGAAGTTATTAAAAGATTTGAATATAAACCATATAAAGACCTCGTATTATAGACCTTCTTCAAATGCTAAAAACGAAAGACAACATAGAACATTGTATAACATTATAGCAAAGATTGTCGATGAACATGAAAAAGACTTGGGACCTATTCCTGGGACCTGCACTAAGCGCAATACGCACAAATCAAATGAGAGCACAGGGTTTTCACCATTTTATTTATTGCACGGGAGAGAACCTATACTACCCATTGACAATCTGTTAAAACCAAGACGTAAATATATGGGGGAAGATTTTCAGGAAGTTATTATACAAGAAATGCACAAAGCGCATGTAAGGTTAAAGAACAATATAATTAAAGCTAGAGAAAGACAAAAAAAGTACAGAAACGAAAATACACAATTACAGGAATTCAAAGTAGGTGATAGAGTTTATTATAAGAAGCATAGAAGGAACTCCAAATTTGAAGCTCATTGGATTCCAGGTTATTATATTTTAGAAAGGTTATGTACTGTATCATACAATATAAAGAACCAAATCACAGGACATGTAGCGAGGGCACACGTAGAGCACTTAAGAAGAGATAATGAAGATAAGAAAGACAATAATAATAATTATTATTCAGACGACTTATATTCAGATGGACAACTCGTCAGAAGAACTACAATACCCCTAGATTTTGGAAAAGATCCGGTACAAAGTCAGTTAATAACAACACCAGTTTACGATGATACATGTGAACAGACAACACCGAAAACGTTGATGAAAGAAGAGAGGAATACGTATGATGGTTGTTATGATACTGTTAAATCAATGGAAGAAGAGGTAAACGCTCCATTCAAAAATACCAGACAAGCAGTAAAAAGGAGAATAGAAAGACAGAAAGAAAGAGAGGTGAAATGACAGAGGAGAATCAGAGAAAATTCATCAAGCGGTGAGTGCATGCCCCTACTCGAAAGGTCGTTAAGAAATCACGATAAACAAATTAGATTGGATATAGAAAGGAAAAAATTAGCGGCTGCTAGAGATAGATATACAGATGAAGAAGAAGGAATGGATGAAAATTCAGAGTCTAATAGAGATAGTAGTATGGAGGAAAATATTTCTTTACGATAGGAGGAAGATATTGATGTGGAAATAGCGCTTATACAGAAAAATTTAGAGGTACTGAAGAAATGGAGATATGGGAAATAAATGGATAGAAAAAGCTGCAGATGGCAAGATGAAAGTTTTGTGATTTAAAGAGGAAATTGATAGTTGATGAAATATAGTAGCAGTGTATTACTATTGGCAAATAGTTTAATTGATAGTTGTGGTGAGTGGTCTTGAGGAGATGATGTGGTGTATTTTATATATACGATATGCTGCGTATTATGGATGTAAATTTTCGTCTGATCTTGAAGATGTATTTTTTATTGACATTTGATTTTGAGATTAGACTTGTTGAGTTTTCTTAAATAGATAAATAAATTATTGTTAGTCCGTAAAAGTGACTAACAATGGATAGGATGTATGTTATATTATTTTGAATTCCTTGATTACCTTTATTTGATATGAGGGGAAAGAGAAATGATATTTAATAACCTGGGGGGGGGGGGGGGGGGGGGGTATGATGTCCTGTTGTGATTTTATTTTGCTTGACTCATGATTTAAGTGAATTGTCTTGTGTGTTGAATAGTAATTACCTTGTTTATAAATATGTTGGAAATTGTTTAAGTTAAGTTTAGTTCACAAACAGTTATGGTTTTGTCTAGTATAAAAGCAATACATGGGGCTTTATATAAAACCCTTCGTTCAGAAAATAGTTAATAAACTACTGAGGACTAGTAGAGAGACACATTCTCTTTGTGAATAATAAGTTCATGAGTATATTCTGTTAGTAAGATTGCTGTGATAATCAGCGTTGATAATTAAGAATAGGGAGGTTAATTACATAGTGGCTACGAGGTTGTGGACACATATGCCATACTTAAATGGGGTGGTTATTACACAAGTAAAAATTGTTCGCGGGGAGTTAAAAATAGGAGCTGCATTAAATCAGCATTGATGGAATATATATATGGATTGGATGCCATATTGGGGAAGAAAACATTAACGTAACTAACGCATATAGTAGTGGGGTAAATGTGAGGAGCTAGTCATTGGAAATGGATATTGAGGGGGTTGTGAATAGCAGAGCATATGGTTGAATAGACGGGGATACTTATCAGGAGGGGGTAAATATAGGAGCTGTGAAAAGCAGCGTGAATTAAACATATGTTCATGAAAAATGAGCATGGTTTCATGATGATGGAACATGAGACAGGTGAAATATGGTCGTGCGTGTGGCAGTACAAATATTGAAGATATATATTTTAGATCGACTTAATTTATAACAAACAGAGATATAAGTTCATAAGATGTGTTTTTGAAAAACTTTTAATTTGGAAAAGTTTTTGCGTTTGCAAGGGAGGTAAATGTGATTGGTTTCTGACTATTTCCTTATATCTTTATAACTGGGTGCGAACCCCATCAATATCATTTCTGTCTATACTGGTGTGGTTGATGTTGAGAGAGAATGAGAACTTACGTGATGCAAACTATATACTAACAATTTTATGAACAATCATAATCCTGAGTTGAAATATCTTTATGAATGTTTTTTTTTGTTTTTTTGGAAACCTTGTGTACTCAGAACAGAAGAAGAAGTAACAACGAAAGTAGCAGTTAGCTATAAGAGAGAGAGTATTAAGGGTGTTATAGGAGACAAATAGAGAGATTGAAATCGAAATAAGAAGGTTTAGATAAATAATATTGGGTTAGTGAGATGGTAGTGAGAGAAAACTAAATGGGAATATGGAATATGTAGGTTAGGGAGGTAAGACTTTTGAGAAAAGTCTTTTTAAAGAAGGGGAAGATTATAACAGAGCTCCATCTCTGTTATAGATAGTTAGGGGGAAATAAAGAAGGTTTAGGAAATGTCGCACCCGTGAGCACTATTGAAAGCACTATTGTTAGGGAAGCTCACGGGTGACGTCAAGATATAAACAGTTCCAACTTAACCTGTGGCCCGTCAGGGTGTGTTTTCATGAAGTTATATCAACTTTGTATTTCTGGATAATAAAAGCCGTTTACACTTATCAAAGGCTTCAATGTCATCTCTTGAGATTACCGTTCAACTGTTCACTCCGTTACACACCTACACTTCAATCTGCTTTCATAACCCTGTTTTCCCGGGATTTTAACTCGCTTTATCTCCGTGTCACGAATAGGTGTCAGGCATCTTACCGCGATTTCACACGTTTGTCTGGCGGTAAATCTGATCCCGCAGTCGGGGATTCTGCAACGTGTTAACCGGTGAATTTTATGAAGTCGGAATGTCACACCTCTCCGTTCCCTTTTTCCCTGTGATAACATGCGATTTCCCAACCTTTGATAAAAACTAGACTTCGCTTTGTTAGACCCCTCTGCTGGCGTCAAATAGCGTCATAGATGTAAAATGCTGGGCAGCGTGGTGCCGTTGTAATTTTAACACTTTTCGTTCCTTTTGAGTTGTTATACTTTTCTTGTGGACTTTAAATCTTTTCTTGTGGAATAAGAGAAACATTCTGATGCTGCCGAGGCATTTCTTCACAGTTATACTACACCTCTCAACAATACAGTAGTTTATATTAAGTGATGCGTAGTTATACATCACCTCTCAACAATCGTTATCTAGCAGGTCCTTTTCAAAATAAGACTTTGATCAAGGTCCACCAGAAAAACTCTGTCCCTGCCAGTTTCCTTGCTTCATGTATTGTCATGCCCAATGTGCCTATAATGTCATCTTGTCCACCTGTATGCCTTCCATGACTGTACTTTCCAAACCACCGTGATGTTTAGCATGGCCAAAGTATTTCAGTGTCTGAGACTTGATGCTGTTTCTGTGCCAGTTTTCTTAAATATTAATATGTTGTAGAATGTCAGTATTGTTCATCCTTTAGGTCTCTGGTATTCTAAGAATGTATTGGTACTATTTAAGTTCAAAAGCCCTGATTTTCGTCTTTAGTAATGATGAAATGGCCCATTACTCACATCTGTATGTTGCCACAGGAAAGATGCATGTTCTCAAACTGTTTTCTGCTATTGTGCCGTGGGCTCGTAATGCATGTTAACATCTACATTGCTATGGTCAGCTTGCCGACTTCTTTTGTATAGTCTCCATTGTTGTTAATTATAAAGCAAAGTTATTAAAAGTTTCTTTCTCTCTCTATCGCTTACACTCCCCCTCTCAACCACCCACAGATCCATTGCATTGACAGTATATTACTCTCTATACTGTCCGTGCACCATTGTCGTGTCTTAATTTAAAGTGTCGTCCCTGGAGTGAGGGGAGTTAACACTCACATTATATTTTACCCCCTTTCAATATCCTGGAGAATCCACCAGCTTCCGTCCAACATACTCCTTCAGTTCATGGACACCTTTTCCTATCTCTCTCTCACTGTCGTACTATGCCCCCTCTCATTCTTCCCCCAACGCAACATATTCAACAACTCATTCTTCCAACAATTAATACAGATTAATTTATTAAAAGAAAAAGTGTAATGTACGTGAGGCGTGTATGCGAAGAAAATGTGTGTTGTGTATTCTAATGTAAATGTAGAGGTCAGACTACAAAGTTCATGATCAGAGTCCACTCATCATGGCAAGGATTACACGACATCACAAGAATCAGCACAATGGACCTCACCAAATGCCGTGTCCTTCCCTCCAGACATGTCCTCCCCCAGACATGTCCTCCCCCAGGAGCTCTGATAACCTTGAGATCTGATTCCCATTCAAATCTACAGTCCGAGGACGATACTATTTTTTGTTCCTGAAAAAAAAAAAAAAAAACTGTTCCTAATAGTTTATAGAACCTGAGACCTCACAATTCCTGCCCAGTGAAAAAATGGAACACTGTCCCATGAACATGACGTTTTTCCTTCTTGCGAAATGTTCTACAGTTTTCACTCTTAAATCAGTCATTTTTTCTAGACTCAAATAAATATCTTAATTTTCTAGATATTGTCTTAATGTTATGATTTCCTTGATACGTGGAACAACCACTCTCCAATGTTTTGGTTTCCTTGATACGTGGAACAACCACTCTCCAATGTTTTGGTTTCATCTAATGTGAACATCAGTCCCTACTGATCTAGTAATAAGTGGACTAAACGTCCATCACCACTGGTATGTTCACGAATGGTATGAAATCAAAACTCATTACTATGTTGCGGTCTACTGGTAGTGTAAAGTCTTCTTAGTAATGTTCTCAGTATTTATCCTGTGGGATACTTATACTATTCAGCTCCACCGAGCAATGTTTATCAACTTCCTCTAGCATAGGCCCATTGAGAAAGTTGCTGGCCAATCTTCCTGCACCAAAAATTATCCGGGATCTGATTTTTCAATGGTTCTGTGTTCTTCATCCTAACCAGAGGGAACCTGTAAAATATATAACATAACTGGTGATAGCCTCCCCGTCACTGATCTCTATTAGATGATCGTGGGCCATCGGCCTTGCTCAGAAGAAAAAAACAGTGAACCTAACTCTGTCAGGGACAGATGAACTCAACACATTGGTGTTCATCAGGCCAAGACAAGAAAAAAAAACAGAATGCGGAACCCCGCCCACCAGGGAGCACCCACTGGAATATCCCAATTATCCCCCATTACTCAATTCTCAACTAGTAGAGCTTATCAACACTTCACTACTCTATTTTCAACTAACAGAGCCAATTATCACTTCACTACTCTAGCTAGTTTCAACCATGCTACTGCCTAAATTAATTAGGACTAATTATACAATATGAACTACCTTAGGCAACACCGCAGTTCTTTAAATCACATCTACATTTGCCATGACAGGCACGTGTAAAATTAAATCCACTTAATTCGCACACGGTAGACATTATTACAATCCATAACTGCAGTGCCAAAACACTACTGCCTAGATCAACTGTCTGAGTTACACTGTGTCCAAATCATGTTTCTTTGGCCTTGAATTGTTCCCTTGACGTT
The DNA here is from genome assembly GCA_014155875.1 of Cepaea nemoralis. NCBI lineage: Eukaryota > Metazoa > Mollusca > Gastropoda > Stylommatophora > Helicidae > Cepaea > Cepaea nemoralis. The sequence continues at coordinate 382,880 of JACEFZ010003823.1, forward strand.
TTTGATCTCAAAATTCTAGATGGTTTCAGGGGCAGATTACCCATTTCAGAATCAGTGCTCTCCCCTTAGATTAAATCACTACAAGAGTTATCTTTTCTTGTTCACAGCTATCACCTCCTGTCCTGACACCCAAACAAGGTAGCGAGTTCCCGCATTGTCCCAACAGCAAGCCGTCAATTCGCTTTGATGTGGGAACTTCTCAATGTCTCCCGAATGTTCCTATTTCGCCGACCAGAAGTAAACAAGTGCAGCTGCAACACAGACTGTTTTTTCTGTACCGGTTTAAAACAAGTGTGGCCTTGAAAACATGCCGTTAATCCAACTGCCTGTATTTTCATCAACTGGTTAAACCACGGTGATTTTCATGACAACCATATAATGTTTCATTTATATATTGTCTTCTTTCTCCATTCTGTTTCTGACTTTCAATTTTCAGTATAACTTTCACACATTTTTAAGAATGGATTACCAGAGCGCTTTACAATTTTGCGGAGTATTTCTTAGCATTTTAAATGTTTTCCTGATGATGATTTTGTGTTCCTATCTCCATTGGTTTTATTTTTGCATATAATCTGCACATTACTGAGGTTACAAAAACTGACAAATGTAATGGTTTATCACATAGCATCACGCACTGGCCGTGCTATATTTCTTCATATCCCAAATATTTCAAGACACTTTAGATTGTTTTATTTTTTTTTGGAGAAAAATCTATATTGCGAAGTTTTAAATCAACCATATATTTTGTTTAAGGATTCATTCAATTTGACAAGCTAATTGCATAATTATACAATAACTCATAAAACTAGAATTATATCTTATCAAGGAACGTATGTTTGTACGTGGGCATGAATCTAATACAACTACCTAACTTAAACAATACAGCAGAATACATCTGCCAGTTAATACTGTTACAAACAGCATAGCTTGCATCTTTTCTGTTAATTAGCACCTTAATAAGAACTCAATCATATGACAGAATCATCAACGTAGAGCTCATGGATACTACTAGACAAATTAAAATAATTAAGCAGTAAGATAAAGATGACATCGCTGGATTGGACACATATTGAGAAAACCTGATAATAACACAACCAGAAAGACCTTAATCCGGAATTCACAATGTAAAAGAAAACAATCATTACACGTTTAAATGTTGTCTAAAGGCAAGAGGATCGACTTCATTGCACCAGGTTGTATTCCTTAAGGTTCAGTCTCTTTCAGCAGAACAGCCTGCCAAAAGCATCGCACAAAATATGAACTCTGTAGCTCAAGTAACAACACCTATCAGTATCTGAATAAACTGCACTGTGAACCGAATTACAGAGCCTGAAAACAAATCCATGATTATTGGATAGTGAGGCAGGCATCTTAACCAATTCTACATGAAACTTCCCAAAGATAATTACAAAGGAAGACAAGGAATGGGGAGAGGATAGGCTAGCTTGGGTGAGGGATGGTCTAGTTCGCAAGATCAGTTCCGCGTCTGGCGTTCGTTGTCTCGTATGGCTGTGTGAGGTGCACCCAATCGAGAATTTCCCAGCCAAAGCAAGTTAGCGAGGCAGACGTTTCGAGAATGTAACCGCAGCGCAAAGCCGGAGTCGTGGGTCGAGCGGGGAAAAGAGCTATTTTTATACCAACCTACGACAAAGTCTTGATAAGCTCTCTCTCTCTCTCTCTCTCTCTCTCTCTCTCTCTCTCTCTCTCTCTCTCTCTCTCTCTCTCTCTCTCTCTCTCTCTCTCTCTCTCTCTCTCTCTCTCTCTCTCTCTCTCTCTCTCTCGATGAGTCGTGAGTCTGCAGTCAGTAAGATGGCAGAGCTTTTCGGTTAGCCCCGCCGCGTAGCTTGAAAGATCGTTAGTATGCGCCCAGTGGTTTTGCGTGTATACCGGGTACCGAGTGAGTGCGCCGAGCGATTGCTACTCTTGGCTTGCATGTGCGTAAATAGTCCGTCTGTGCGATAGATATCTGGTTGATCCTGCCAGTAATCATATGCTTGTCTCAAAGATTAAGCCATGCATGTCTAAGTTCAAACTGTCTCACGGTGAAATAGCGAACGTCTCGTTAAATCAGTCGAGGTCCCTTAGATGACACGATCCTATTTGGGTAACTGTTGCAATTCTAGAGCTAATACATGCTTATCAAGCTCCGACCCCCGCGAAAAGATCGCTTTTATTAGTTCAAAACCAATCGTTGTTGCCCTTCGCGGGGCGCGGCGTTCCCACTGGTGACTCTGGATAACTTTGTGCTGATCGCATGGCCTTACGTGCCTGCGACGCATTTTTCAAATGTCTGCCCTATCAAATGTCGATAGTACATGACATGCGTACCATGTTTGTAACGGGTAACGGGGAATCATGGTTCGATTCCGGCTAGGGAGCATGAGAAACGGCTACCACATCCAAGGAAGGCAGCAGGCGCGCAATTTACCCACTCCCGGCACGGGGAGGTAGTGACGAAAAATAACAATACGGGACTCTATCGAGGCCCCGTAATTGGAATGAGTATACTTTAAACCCTTTTTTTTTAAAGTTGCATATCCCTTACGGAACGTTGCAGTCAACACCAGCATTTTTCAGCTGCTGTTGATGTACTAGGCAAGTGTTACGTTCAATAGTTTGCCATTGCTTTCTGAACGACCGGCTTTCATACCAGCACGTTATAACACAATGCGACACGGTCTGCTGCACAAATCGTTCGCAGCTAAGCTTGGAACCCCTGGTACCCGGCTCACGAACCGCGTTCGCAAGCCTTTAGCCACGAAGCCTTTAATAAGGGGGAAAAAGCGTCCCAAGGGCACGTAACGGCTACGATGCAAGTCCGTATCAAAAGCACATTGAGTGAGCGTTAAAAGGTAGAAATTGTTTTTTTTTATTAACACGGAATAGAACGCTTGGCTAGCGAATCCATTACATGGAAGTCCTAGGCGAAAGTTTGCTGAGTGGATGTCGTCTGTAGACTGACCGTTTCTGGTTTGCGTGGGGAGCGGCCAGTAGCGAACGAATTTCCCAATGTACGGGAGTGAGGAAGTAAAGCAGCCATGCGCAGGACGTGATGACCCCCTGGGTGAGCCCAGTACTAGAGCGCTATGTGTCGGCTCTGCAATTATGGAAGCCTCCTTGGATGTCGGGTAATACCGAAGGTCTCTCCTCGCCTTCCTTTGAGGGTTGACGGTGATGTCTTTGGCCGTTCTAACTTGACCAGCTGATATGTGGACGACTCCACAACAGTGAGAGTCGAATGTCCATAGAAACCCCCGGGAAGGTTAATCCGGTCAAAAACACCCGCAAAAGTCGGATGTGTCGGTTTAAGGGCGCAAATAAACCTGGCACAACAACAACAAAAAAACGTCCGAGTGAGAATGGAATGTCCTTCGACGCAACCGGGAAGGGTAACCCGGTCAACAAACACCCGCGGAAGTCGTGAAAAGTCCGAACCGAAAGCTCGTTAAGTGGATGTTGTCTGCAGACTAACCGTTCCTGGTTTGCGCGGGGAGCGGCCTGTGGCGAACAAAATGCCCAATATATGGAAGTGAGGAAGGGAAGGAGCCATGTACAGGACGTGTTGATTCCTTGGGTGTGCCCAGTACCAGAGCGCTATGTGTCGGCTCTGAAATTATGGAAGCCTCCTTGGATGGCGGAAAATGCCCATGGTCTACCACTGCCTTTCCTTGAGGGCTGACCATGATGTCTTCGACCGTTGGGACCAACTGGGATGTGAACGGCACCTCAACAGTGAGAGTTGAAAGTCCTTCGAAACACCCGGGAAGGCTAACCCGGTCAACAAACGCCCGCTGATGGCGGATGTGTAGGCCTACGGGCGCACAGCAGGGCACAACGCAATTACGTCTGAAAAACACTCCGGATGAAAGCAAAAGAAGAAAAAGGATAACTTGGTGTGCGATAGTTGAGGGTCTCTACTCTCTTTTGGAGGGCAAAATACAGCAGAAGAAGTATCTTAACAATGGTTAATATTTACTGTATATAATTCAGATGAATTGTGGCTAATGAGAAAACAATATGTTAGTCTTAATTAAATAAAAGTCCTTATTTCAAAAAAGGTAAAAGTTCAAAAGTAGCCTACTTAAAAACGCATGCTTCAGGGTGTCTTTCATTGATGTCTTTTCATCCTCATCAAGACCAGGCTTGCATCTCATGACACAGGCTTCGACCTCACATTCTACGCCATGTTTGCTTCTCTCGGTCCAACCAACACACTGGTCCATGAAACTGTCAATGGTTTTCATCATTCCTGTTATGCTGGCTGGGTACTTGTCTAACTCGGTGAAAGAAGAGTACTGGATATCAAAGTGAACATCTGCATAATGTTTTTTGTCCAATTTAACTGCAAGTTTAGTGAGAGCTTCCACCTTTAGTCTGTCCAGCTGTCCTCGGTAGTCTTGCAAACATTCAAAAAACTTGAATCCCAGCTTATGCAGCTTTTCCGAATCTAGGTACAAATAAAAATAGACATGTTTTCAGATGTACAGCAGTATAACTATAAATACCCTTTCAGCAGATCAAAGAAATCACTTGCCAGTAAATGAAACATCATAAGAGTCAAAAAATATTTCCCTTTTTTTGTTTGCGTTCGCTCACTTTTAACTCAAGCACAGTCCATACACGTGCTACTGCTTCTAGTGCACTGGACTCTGCTTTTGCATGTGGGTTAGCTTTCCCTATTACCAGTGTCCCTCGCCATCAGGCAAATCCCCTCTGGTTTCTAAGGTACTTGTAATTTAAATTTCCAGGTCAAGAACGAGAAGTCAACACTTTAGTCCAACTGAACGGTGTAGGGGTTGAATCTGCTACCTCAGCATCAATCAATCAATCAATCATGTGCCATGCCGGAAAGCGTGGGCGGTCATGACTCGCCATTTCACTCAATCACCAGCGTCGTGGATCAGCTCAGTGTTCCTGTCTTGTCCATGCCATGTGGCCAAGCCATCTAGGTATTTTCCTCTCGGTCTTCCTCTTGGTCTCTTCCCTTCGATCTTGCCAGTTGTCACCAAGTTCTTCAATCCATTTCTTCTCATAACATGCCCAAAACATTTTGACTGTCTACGTCTAATTTCTCTAATCAGTTTACGATGTTCATTTGTCTTCTGTAGTACTTGGTCATTGGTTTTTCTAGTCTGTCCATGGTATTCTTTGCATTTTCCTCAGAAACCACATTTCTGCAGCCATCAGATGCTTTTCAGCTTGACTGCACATTGTCCAAGTTTCACATCCATACAAAAGAACAGGCTCTATGTATCCCCTCAACACTCTTTTTCTCGTTTCAATTGACATCTTTTTATTGGTCAGAATGTTTTTCATCTTGCTAAAGGCTACTTTCGCCATGGCGATTCTTGTTCTAATCTCTTCAAGGCATCTCCCATCAGATGTTATGACTGTTCCAAGATAATTGTACCGATTCACTTGTTGAAGAATATTCCATTTACTTGTATATTACATTGTGGCAACTCTTCCTTCCTACTGACGACCATAACCTGAGTCTTTTTACAATTTAATTCTAACCCCAGTTGCTCACTGTGTACGACAACCGCATCTACTAATTGTTGCAGGTCCTGCGCATTGTCTGCAATTAATACTGTATCATCTGCATATCTAATGTTATTGATGTTTCGTCCTCCAATGCTGATTCCATTTATATCCTCTACATTTCTGAAAATATTTTCACTGTACAGGGAAAAAAGATCTGGAGCATCACACATCCCTGCCTAACACCTCTCTTAATTGGCTGATCCTGTCCCACTTCATTATCAATCCTTATTGCAGCTTGTTGTTTCCAATATATGTTTTTTTATAAGTCTAATGTCTTTCCCATCAATTTGTAGATCTGCAAGCATATCCACCATGCTGACATGTCTAACGCAATCAAAAGCCTTTGTATCTTATATATAAAAGGCAATCTCCGTCTGAATGTCTGTATGTCCTTTACGCGTTCGCGAACGGCACATCCGATTGAGATGAAATTTTCTACACGTCTTCCTCTTATTCCCGCGCAGCCAACTGTAATATTTTTTTAGTGTGAAATCGGCTGCTTACTTAATATTATTTAATTTTTCATTTTACATTATAATTTATATACAGAGAGGGGACTTAACTCTAGAAAAGTTATTTCAAGGGGCATAGCTTTTAATAATTTTCCTGTATACCTTATAGTCATATTGTTGCATCGTTTTCAAAGATTTATAAACTCTTTGTCTATAGTTATGTACCGGCATATGAGTTATAATAAATAATGATACAATCTTTAAGGCATTTTCAAAGGTTTCATAAAAAATAATGCATAATGCATAACGTTGTAACTCATCTTTTTATGCTTAAGAAGTTATCTACAGTCATGCAGGTGATTAGAAACAGTTTTCATTAGAAATAATGGATGGTGTGTGGAAGGACATTCTTTTAAGTTACTTTTTTTTGTTGTATGAATTTAATGAGACGCTACCCGCCAGGAGCTGGGCGAAGCCACGCCGGGTCAGATAGATAGACAGACCCACCTTTTCGCTGCAGTTATCTACAGGCATATGCGTTATAATCCTCCTCCTCCTCTCCCCTCCTCCTACCCTCTTCCTCTTCCCCTCCCCCTCCTCCCTCTCCCTCCTCCATCCTCCTCCTCCCTCTTCCTCCTCCTCCTCCCTCTTCCTCCTACCTCCTCGCCCTCCTCCCTCCTAATAATCACTCCTCTTCCTTCCTCCTCCCTTCTCCTCTCTCCTCCCACTCCCTCCTCCTCCCTCCTCCTCCTTCTCCTCCCTCCTCCTCCTATCTCCTCCTCCTACCTCCTCCCCTCCTTCTCATCCCTCCTCCTCCCTCCTCATCCTCTCTCCTCCTCCCTCCTCCTCCCTCTACCTCCTCCCTCCTCCATTTACCCAAGACAGACAGACAGACAGACAGACAGGCAGGCAGGCAGATAGATAGATAGATAGATACATAGATAGATAGATAGATAGACAGACAGACAGACAGACAGACAGACAGAGGGGGAGGGAGGGAGAGACGGAGGGAGAGACAGAGGGATGGGTAGGCAGACAGACAGACAGACAAACAGACAGGGAGGGAGGGAGGGAGGGATAGACGGAGGGAGAGACAGAGGGATGGGTCTATTAGACAGACAGACA